>CM044964.1:6299715-6553534 GCA_024516035.1 Bactericera cockerelli
GAGTGTTTGTGTGATGAAAATACACACTTTCAATTGGCATCAAAAATTTTTATACAGGGTGGTTCACAAGTGAAATAATGACTTGATTTTTTTTATAACTAAGTTTTTTTAATTTTTTATTTGGGATTAATAATTCTAACCTAATTTTACACATTTTTTGTTAGTCATATCGAAAAACAAAACTAAAGTGTTGTACAGGGTGAGACATAATTTTTTTGTGACACCCTGTATATGGGCAGTCAAAGAGACGTAAAATTAAATATAAATACTAAATGTGCAAGAAAAACTTTGATTTTTAATGATATTAAAAAGTTGTGGTGTTTTAACTGATATTGTTGCATGGACCACCCTGTAGATATTCTCTTAAACTATCATGTGGGTACTCGAGGTTGTATAAAATTCAACAAAGACTTCGAATCGTGGGGAAAAACAAGTAAAAAACACGAATTATGAAGCCATTTTCAATTTGGTGTACAAACTGAATGATTTTAAAACTAGAAATAAAAAGTAGGTAGGTGTAGACACAAAATTGAAAATGGCTTTTTGAATCCATTTTTTTCTTTCAGATTTGGACTCCTCGTTGAATTTTAGACAATTTCGACTACCCATATGATGTTTTAAGAAAATATCTACAGGGTGGTCCATGTGACAATATTAGTTAAAACACCATAACTTTTTTATATCATTAAAAATCAAAGTTTTTCTTGCACATTTAGTATTTATATTTAATTTTGCGTCTCTTTGACTGCCCATATACAGGGTGTCACAAAAAAATTACGTCTCACCCTGTACAACACTTTAGTTTTGTTTTTCGATATGACTAACAAAAAATGTGTAAAATTAGGTTAGAATTATTAATCCCAAATAAAAAATTAAAAAAACTTAGTTTTAAAAAAAATCAAGTCATTATTTCACTTGTGAACCACCCTGTATAAAAAATTTTGATGCCAATTGATAGTGTGTATTTTCATCACACAAACACTTTCTATTCTTGTTATCGAAAAAATTAAACAAACTTGAGTTATTTGAGATTTAGAAAAAAAATTGGTCGAAAAAAAACCACCCTGTATGTAAAATTTTTGTTTAAAAGAGTACTCAGGAACCATTTAGAAGTAAATTTATCAAATAAAATTCAGGTCGATCCATTTAAAAATCAAAAGTTGACACCTCAATTTCTGACTTTTGAACCACCCTGTATAAAAAAAATTCATGACTGAAACCGCATAGTTAGACCATGTACCCTAGGATTTTTTATTTTTCAAAAACTCTTTCAGGGGCCGAGTAATTTGAGGTGTCCAAGTTTGGTGGGACACCCTGTATTTCTATATGCTCAAATAAATAAAGAGGTGCTTTGTTAAACTGTTGGCATAATGGGACTGCCTGTCTTGCGCTGACAGTCTAGATAAAGCACTACTTATACATTTTATACATATAATTTCCTATAGTAGACAAGACAGCAAGTCAATTTTTCCTCGGGAAATATAATTTGTGTAAATACCGTGTATAATATGTAAATTTGGTTTCAAGTTCAAATTATTAATCTCTTTGTACAAACACGTAGATTTAATTAGGCTTAGAATGATTCTAATAATAACGTGTCTTTTATTCTAGTACTTATTCTCTTCTTCGTCTTCTTTCACTTTGCCTTTTCCCAAACCTACTTAGGGTCGGCATTCTACAAATTCTTAAAGATAAGGTTTTTTTTTTTTTTTAAAGGCAATTCATTTTTCAATTTTTTTAACTAATTCGGTTATTTTATCCTCGATAGAAAACAACGCGTAAGATTAAAAAAAAAAAAAAATCATTTAATAAAACTTAGGTACCTGAAAAGTTAAACAAGTGTATTCTGTTCAGTATTAATCTTCATACTGTTCGTTTTCTATCAAAGCAATAATCATCACAGTGTGGCATCATCGTGAACGATGGTAGCCAGACAGTGGAGGAATGACTCAGCACTTCTACCACTGTCTTGATAGCAAAGCAATATAAGCTTGAAAATTTCAAATACATATTTAACATGGAGTCTAATGAAAAAACATCCTGTGTCCCGTTAATTCTGCTCGTGAGTATATCACAACTTTCACCATACAAAATGATTCTAATTATAATGGACACGTAATAATACCTTTGTAAAAATAATATTACAATTAAATAAAAATAATAATTAATACTCCTAAATCTTTCTATAGCTTGTTTAATATTTAAAGTAGGTTTTTTACCATGACAGTAACTAATATTTAATTAACAAATATAAATTTATTTATTTATTAATAAAAAAATGTCCCTTTTTTATTTCCTGATCTTTTAAGCTCTCTAAGACATCACCACTGTGTCACCGTGGCAGAGTGAGTTAGTGCGCTAGGCATTGCACGCATGGTGACCTGGGTTCAATTCCCAGCGGGGCAGGAATTTTTCTGTTCTGTACTTGGATTATTGTAATTAATGTAATAGAATTCGAAAAGTACAGGAGGCTCTTAGTAATGCTGCGCTACCCACAAAAATTGTGAAGATGCCTTGTGCTTCACCACAAAAAATACAATACTTTCCTTATTATAGGATAAGGAAAGTAAAAAATCATATATACATTACCACCGTGCGGGCAGCCAGGCACTGTTGGGGTTCCACTGGAATTATTAGGATCTGGCTTATGTTTAACTTAATTCTGTTTCATAATTCGGCCTTTAGTGCGTTCGAAATATCATCGCTTAATCATCATCATAAGGTGGCGTCATCGTGAACGATGGTAGCCAGGCAGTGGAGGAATGACTTAGCACATCTACAACTGTCTATAGTTTATAGTGCCTCAGCCAGACTGCTGTTTAAAAAGGCGATATTATTATTATTATAAAGAGTGTCATTATTAACTTTGTCCCGGATTACAAAAATAAAATAAAAATCTAACTAGGTAATTTTGTTCTATTTATCATTTTGTACGATATATATTCTTAAGTTGTTGCTTTATGTTTTTAATGTAGTCCAATAGTTGGTTTGCACTAGAAAATAAAGTGGCCAGCGTCGATGACGCGTTAAGCAACGTCCAGCGAGGTGAAGACTTCGTGATGCATCCATTCCAGCACAACCCAGGCTGGGTGTGGTTAATGTGGGTAGCAGGTTTGAGAGTTTCCTGCGAATGGAGGGTAACACGCCCGTCGTGATATGACCATGCAGTTGAAAGCGATGTTAAATCCAAATAAAATAAAATACCTAGAGTGTAAATAAATACAATGGTTTCCAGTTTCAATACTCATAAATTGAATTTATTGAAGGAATAAAAGTACCTATAAATAGAGTTATTAATATTGGGGGGGTTCTCAAATATTATAATATAAAAAAAATACATTTATTAAATCAATGTTATCGTAGGCATAAGAAAAATTTCATCACTTAAAAGAAAATTTGGATACTTCATCATCTATGATATGGAGAAAAATGACCCGATATATTAATCGCAGAATTGATGATATACTACTAAAAAAAAAGTTAGAATTTTATTATAACAGAAATCATAAAAACTTTATTAGACGTGAACAACCTGGTAAGGACAGGTTAAAACAATATGCCTTGGGGGCGTTCATTAATTAATATAATAATGACATTCATTAACCAGGCGAGGTTAATGGTTAGAGCATGTTCTACCACCTAACCCTCAAAGTCTTATTATTATGTGGTCATAATTATATAATATTCCCATTTATAATAGATACTCCGTGCACTGGTAATCAAGTGGTTAAGGCGCTAGTCTGGTAATCCAGGTAGCGTAGGGATCTGTTGGTTCAAATTCTACCCAATGCATGAATTTTTCATAATAATAAGATTTTTTCATAATAATAAGAATAATAAGACTCTGAAGGTTGTTAGGTGGTAGAAAATTAATAAAAAGCATTAATCTAGGTAGCGTAGGGATCCGTTGGTTTGAATCCCACCCAGTGCATGAATTTTTCCTCATTAATTTGAGTTTGTGGCCACATAATAATAAGACTCTGAGGGTTAGGTGATAGAAAATGCTTCGAGGATTTCCTTCGCCTAGTGGTTACTTTCCACTAAAGAGTGTTATATTTATTATTAATACTATTGATAAAAGCACCCTTAATGGACAAAAAAAAATCATTTAGAAATCCACCGACTGATCCTGTTGGATGATTAGCCTAAGGGACCAGTTGAGATCAGCATATCAGTAATTCAGCAATGTGTTAGCATTGTTGTAGCCAGCTTGGCTACAGCTATAGAACCTACTTTACAATAATATTAATTAACTGGTGATTGTTTAAAGTCAAAATATGCACAACTAAAAAGATACTAAATGATAAATTTTCAACATTGCGAGGAAAATACATTATCAAATAAAATACTCTAAAATTAAAAATTAAAAAATAAAAAAGGACTAATTTATGGATTGTTGGATTGCATTGACACTAACGGACTGATTTAATCGTACAATTAATTGGGCATTACGATTTTTTTAAAAAGACATCTACTCTAGGCGGACTTAACTTTAGAGCAATGACTGATGCTGTTTATTGACTTTATTGTGCAGTGCGTTAAGTCCATGATTAAATATCTCCATTAGCAACCATGCCGTTGGGCTTAATATTCTAGAATATCTAGATCTACATAACTATATTAAGATCATAAATTATAATTTATTTGTATGAAATTCATATTTTTTATACATACCTAATACATAATAAAATTATATTTCATAAGAATTATTTCATCCGTGAATTGTTATCATATTTATGTTAAAGTGGTGATATCCCAACTACTCAAACTTGCTTTACTAAATCTACGCTGAAACCGGGACTTGAACCACCTCCAGGTTGCAAGTCCACCGCTTTATCGATTAAGCTACTGAGGTCGGTTCATATCAATGAATGAAATATAATTGCAAGAGGTGTTGTGGGCACGTAAGAAAAGTATGAGAAATAGCGGTGTTCGGTATTGTTCGTTTGTCCCGGTAGCTCAGTGGTCAAGGTGTCTGACTGGTAATTCAGAGGTCGCGGGTTCAAAACCCCGCCGGGACATCACAAGTTATCCTCCCATTTGGGATTTTGACCACATCATAATCGCTATACAAGGAAAAAAAGGCATAGCCATGAAAACTTCACATCTCAGGCTTAAGCGAGACTGTCTTAATGTTTCATAATTCGGCCCTCAGGCTTCGACAAGGCAAGGCTGTCCTAATGTTTCATAATTCGGCCCCCAGGCTTCGACAAGGCGAGACTGTCTTAATGTTTCATAATTCGGCCCTCAGGCTTCGACAAGGCAAGGCTGTCTTACTGTTTCATAATTCGGCCCTCAGGCTTCGACAAGACGAGGCTGTCTTAATGTTTCATAATTCGGCCCTCAGGCTTCGACAAGGCAAGGCTGTCTTAATGTTTCATAATTCGGCCCTCAGGCTTCGACAAGACGAGGCTGTCTTAATGTTTCATAATTTGGCCCTCAGGCTTCGACAAGGCAAGGCTGTCTTAATGTTTCATAATTCGGCCCTCAGGCTTCGACAAGACGAGGCTGTCTTAATGTTTCATAATTCGGCCCTCAGGCTTCGTCAAGGCAAGGCTGTCTTAATGTTTCATAATTCGGCCCTCAGGCTTCGACAAGACGAGGCTGTCTTAATGTTCCATAATTCGGCCCTCAGGCTTCGACAAGACGAGGCTGTCTTAATGTTTCATAATTCGGCCCTCAGGCTTCGACAAGACGAGACTGTCTTAATGTTTCATAATTCGGCCCTCAGGCTTCGACAAGGCAAGGCTGTCTTAATGTTCCATAATTCGGCCCTCAGGCTTCGACAAGGCAAGGCTGTCTTAATGTTCCATAATTTGGCCCTCAGGCTTCGACAAGACGAGGCTGTCTTAATGTTTCATAATTCGGCCCTCAGGCTTCGACAAGACGAGGCTGTCTTAATGTTTCATAATTCGGCCCTCAGGCTTCGACAAGACGAGACTGTCTTAATGTTTCATAATTCGGCCCTCAGGCTTCGACAAGACAAGGCTGTACAAGTGTACACCCGTATTTATGAACAGCGAATTTTGTCTGAGCACTGTCTCAAGCAAGGTATTGGCCAATAATACTAAGGGAAATCATGCTTCAGACCATGCTCAAACGGCGTTTTCTGTTCATAAATACGGCTGATTAACACTTTGAGTCCCAGAGCTGGGATCGGCGAGTGAGCACGAGGGACCACAAATTTCAGAACCCAACACTCATACATTGCTTTCAAGGAACACTAGAACCTATTTCCTATGAGAAACATAGAAACGAATACCATAGAGAGTGCTCATGTTTTCAAAGTAAACGAAGGTCGGGAATACCATAATATAGAGTAAAAAAAAATAATTAATAATCCAACTCATGAGTACTCATGTCTACAATCAAATTTCGGGTGAGGGTCATATGTGGTACTCAGTCCTATGTGAAATGTCAGCTGAGAGTCATATATGGTATTGATGGGCTCAAAGTGTTAATGTTCGCATAATTCGGCCCTCAGGCTGCGACAAGGCGCGGCCGCCTATAAGCGCTGGTTGTGGTAGGCTGTCTTAATGTTTCATAATTCGGCCCTCAGGCCGCCTAGAAGCGCTGGTTGTGGTAGGCTGTCTTAATGTTTCATAATTCGGCCCTCAGGCCGCCTAGAAGCGCTGGTTGTGGTAGGCTGTCTTAATGTTTCATAATTTGGCCCTCAGGCTTCGACAAGGCGAGGATGTGTTACACCCGTATTTACGAACAGCGAATTTTGTCTGAGCAATGTCTCAAGCAAGGTATTGATTGGCCAATAATATTAAAGGAAATCATTTTTTTTAAATACATGACAAGTAAATGGTACAAATATATATAACAATGACAGTTTACATAATTCATAATATTTTTAACTGAACTTATGCTAGTTTTTTTTGGCTGTCGTCATCTCACACTAAGGGCCACACCTATGAAGTATGGTCCTTGTATCGTGGGATGCAGGCCATGCTCAAACGGCATTTTCTGTTCATAAATACGGCTGTTAATGTTCGCATAATTCGGCCCTCAGGCCGCCTAGAAGCGCTGGTTGTGGTAGGCCAGATGGTCTGCGGTGAAGGTCTGGAAGGGGAGCTGCAGCTGCTGTGCGGCCAGGCTCTGCTGGTACTGGTTGTACAGGGCGTTGTTGTTCACCGCAGCTGCGGCCGCGGCCACGGCTTGCTGTAAGGAGGAGAGGGGGGTGAGGTCACGTTAGTTGTTGTTGTAGCCAGTTTGGTTATAATAATAATAAACAAGTGCTAATCTCAAAACATCACCTATTCTACATCATATTCCAATTCGTCAGATGAATATTCACCTGATACGTAGCTATCCCAAAAATAAAGAGTACAAACATGTGCTGTTTTGAGGACAGCTCATATATTACGGAAATTTGGAATTTAATTTTATAATGTAACCAATGTCTAAAAAATATTGTTTATTTTTGATGTTGGTTGTGAGGCTCAATCACAACCAACATCAGGGATTTACATGAAACTTTACAAAATACGTAGAATCTCATTAGAAAATGATTTCACACCGGAAAAACCACAAATTTACACTTTAAATCACTTTAATTTTGATTAAAATATGAACCGTATGAAGCTTTCTAAAAACAACTTCCGTCATTTTTCAATAGACATTTTTCAATTAATGATAAATAATGGATTTCACTTCAGAAAAGATCAATTATTTCACAGTAAAACTAAAATTGTTGACACTAGACCGACGTATATTGCTAATTAATCCAAAATTTGAACCAAGAAATCACAGAAATTGGAATTGAAGATTTATTACTTGCATGCATTCCATAGAAACGAAACATCGTGATTTGCTAAACATTTGATACTTTTGTTTTGTTTAGAGCAAAATGGAGAACTCAGTGGGGAGAACCGGAGAACCAATCAGAGAACCATAGACATGTATACCAACAGAAGTAAAAAAAAACATTTTTTTTTTTCATCGTATATTTTTACATCGTATTTTTTACGTTTAATTTTGTCCGTTTTATTCTTTCACATATAAAAGACGAATGATTATTGTCTATTTGAATTTGATACGTAAGTCATTTTTGGTAAGAGGAATTTTTTGTTAAGAGCAATTTTGTAGTTATATAGGGGACAAAGCCTAAGGGGACAAAAAAAGAAAAAAAAAATGCACTCTGCCAGCAACACTGACCTGCTGGGCTGCGGCTGCTGCAGCCGCTTGCTGCTGAGCCTGGGCTTGCTGGGCTGCTTGCTGCTGGGCCTGGGCCTGCTGGCTAGAGTGTTGCTGCTGGTGGGCTGCCGTGTGGTTGCTGTGCGAGGAGGAGGACCTGGGGAGTGAAAGGGTGGAGTGTTTTTTTTATATTATTATTATTATTATTATATACAACTCTTTATTAGATACAAAAGGACATTATGTACATACTAATAATAATTTTAACAGTGAAAAAATGAAAAAAAAAATAATACATACAATAAAAATGAAAAAGAATAGAAAATATTTGAAAGCATATGTCCTAACTAAAGGGCGGGGTTATTGCCTATGGCAATCTCTTCCACCCAACCCTTTATACTGCCGAGTTAAGACTGAAAAGTCCCTTTACTCCAGCAGTCAAACAGGTCTTATATATTTTATAGGATAAAGTGTTATAGAGTGTTGAGAGTAACTTATTATTATTCAACAATTTTGATCAATCTTTATGCACAATTTTTTTCTATACAGGTGCAGTCAAAAGGTATGGTTAATGAAAGATAAACAAAGTTTGATCAAGGGAGGAGGTGTTGTTGGTAACTTCATCAAATTTGAAAAAGTACGATGGGTTTTAGAATTCCTATCAAAATTTAGAAATATTTTTTTAAAATTGTCAGTTTTAAGTGGATTAGATTAGAAATATGTACAAAAGAAATAAGGACAATTATTTAATATAATTGTTTTATAATCTGAGGCGAAGTTATTGCCTCAGGCATTCTCTGCCACCATTTATGTGGCAGCACCCCCGAAACACACTACCACACCCACGCAAACACATACAGACACGGACACACATACACACACGCACCCACACATATACATACACACACATACACAACACACGCACACACAACTCACATTGATTTTATCTTAATTTTGTTCTTTAAATCTTAAGTACTGTGTGTTTATGTTTGTTTGTAATGTGTTAACAATACGTGATAATTGTTGAAATACAGTAAATCTGAAATATTTTATATTGATGCATGTACATATAAAGTAATAGAGAGCTTGTGCCTGTAATATGTATAGTAGGGTTTGATGATTTGAAAGATGAGAGAGCGGCCAGTGTAGTTTGTGGAAATAAAAGATGAGTTTAGTTTTGACCACTGTACTGGTATGTTGTTCCTGTCTTAGAGACATTTCATTGGCGACGAGTAAAGTTTGATTATGTCAAGTGTCATTTGTAACATAAAACCTTTTGTGTGTGATGGTGATGAGAGCTCAATTGCTCAAAGATGGAACAGATGGATAAGATCCATCGAGTTGTTTTTCACTGCGGAAAATATTACGGATTCGAAGAGAAAACAAGCGCAATTATTGCACTTGGGTGGTGAAGATTTACAAAACATTTGGTTTGCATTGAATGTCAATGATGAAGAGGAAAAGAAAGATCCTTACAAGTATTGTTCCGAGAAGCTCAATGAAATATTCAAGGAAAAGAAAAGTTACACGTACGAGAGAAATGTTTTCAGAAAGATGAATCAAAACGATGGAGAGTCAACTTCACAGTTCGTCATGAGACTTAAGACTCAAGTGAAGAATTGTGATCCAGAACACTATGGTGAGAATGAAATGATAATCGATCAAGTGATTGAGAAGTCTACATCGTCTGAGTTGCGGCGGTTGCTGTTGAAGGAAGGTGACAAGCTGACAACTGAGAAACTGCTAGAGGTAGCCAGGACACTTGAACAATCAGAGAATCACGCGCGTGCAATAGAAGGCAAACTTGACCCTAATTATATGATTTCTAAAATAAAAGAAATGCATAGCATGACATCAAATGATAAAGGCAAATACTGCTCAAAATGTGGGTTATCTACTCATTGGAGGTCAGACAAATCCTGTCCTGCTCAAGAAGCAAGATGTTTAAAATGTGGTATTGTAGGACACTATTTAAGATGTTGTAAAAATGAAACCAATTCGCAATGGCATGGATATCAAAAGCAAGTTAGACAAGTAGAATTTGAATCAGATAGCTCTCAAGATGAAATTACTTTTTCTGTATTCACTGTGGTATCAAAATCTGACATGATGAACATAACTCTGAAAGGCCAAGTCAATATAAAATTTCTAGTTGACAGCGGGGCTTCTGTCAATATTTTGGATTTTGATTCGTGGCGTTACCTTAAACGCAAGAATCCTTCTCTGTTTTATGAAGAGACAACGAAGAAGCTATTTGCTTATGGTAGTAATACACCTTTACCCATCATAGGTAAACTAGAGTGTGACGTTTCCATTTCAAATGGGACAAAGCTTAAAAATGTGAAATTCTTCATCTGTCAAGGCAATGGTGTGCCCTTGTTGAGTGGTGAGACGGCGAAAAAAACTTGGCATTTTGAAAATAGGCATCATACCTATTAATTCAGTTGAAGGTAAGTCACAACCCTCACCTTTATCCTTGGAAGCCACTCCTAAGGCAATGAGTCTAGAAGAAATTCGAGAACATTCACAGCGAGACCCGAGGATGTCTTCACTGAAACAAGCCATACAATGTGACAGATGGCCTGTAGAGTTCAGGAAATTTGAATTAATCAAGACAGAGCTGTGCATAATGGATGACATGATATTAAGAGGTACTAGGATTTTCATCCCTCCATCTCTCAGGAAGCACACGCTATCCCTAGCTCACGAAGGACATCCTGGAATTGTGAAGATGAAGCAAAAGTTGAGAACTAAAGTGTGGTGGCATAATATGGAAAAAGACAGCGAGAGTTATTGTAAGTCTTGTCATGAATGTCAGGTGGCAGGAAACCCTAGCTCTCCTGAGCCCATGAAAATTGTTCGTATGCCTGAATCACCATGGAGTACTATTGCTGTTGATTTCCTCGGTCCACTCACTAATGGTACTTATGTTCTCGTGGTTATAGATCATTACAGTAGATATTATTTATGCGAACTTCTAAGTTCTATTACAGCAAAGGAAACCATTAATACACTGTGGAAAATTTTCTCCTTATTTGGTCTACCAAAAGTTTTAATATCTGATAATGTTCCACAGTTCATCAGTAGAGAACTCAGAGATTTCTGCATCGGAAATAACATTGTACAGCATCTGAACACTCCAGAATGGCCTCAAGCTAATGGAGAAGTTGAGCGTCAAAACGGGACCATCTTGAAAAGATTGAAGATAGCCCAGCTGAATAACGAAGACCTGGACAATGCTTTGAGAACATTTATCTTCAATTATAATTCTACACCTCACTCTGTTACAGGAAAGACGCCAGCTTTTCTCATGTTTGCGAGAGAATTCCGAGACAAACTCCCATCAGTAGAGTCAACATACAATGTGGACCCTGTGGTTTTCGACAGAGATTTTCAACACAAAATGAAAAACAAGCAGTATGAAGAGAATAATATTATTAATGAGGCTGATGTAAGAATACCACCAGAAGTTGATGTTGATGAAAGAGTACCAGAAGATGATGCTGATGAAAGAGTGCCAGAAGATGATGCTGATGAAAGAGTATCAGAAGATGATGCTGGTGAAAGAGTACCAGAAGATGATGCAAGCGATCTAAACAACGATAATAAAGATATTGATGAGGCTGTACAAAAAGAAGAAAATTGTGAAGAACTAAGTGATTGGCAAAGCGCAGAATCATCAGAGAGTTATGAAGATCCGAAAGATGAAGATTGGTTACCTGTTCAAAAGCAAAGAAAAAGAAAAAAGAAAAGGAAGGAATAATGTAATATGTATAGTAGGGTTTGATGATTTGAAAGATGAGAGAGCGGCCAGTGTAGTTTGTGGAAATAAAAGATGAGTTTAGTTTTGACCACTGTACTGGTATGTTGTTCCTGTCTTAGAGACATTTCAGTGCCTAGAATAAAAAATAAATTTATTCTTTTTACCAAGCATCATCATCATCATTATCTAAAGGCAGCGCCTTGTCGAGATAGCCATGTCCCTCTATCTACTGCCAGCGACTTCAATTCCAGGTAACGTTCATGAGTGTTTTGACGTCTTGGAAGTAAGATGTTCTCGGACGTCCTCTGGGTCGTTTTCCATTTATTTTTCCTTCAAATATAATATTGATAAATTTACTGTGCCTGAAAAGATGACCGATTAGCTTGGTTTTTCTCAACAAGATGGTATTTAATAGATGTCTCCTTTCTCCCACTTCTTGCAGCACTCTTTCGTTTGATTTTTTCTCTTTCCATGGTGTTCCATTCATTTTCCGCCACATCCACATCTCCATCGCTTCTAATCTGTCTTTTTCATCCTTTCCCATCGTCCATGTTTCTGCTTCATAGTTAAAACACTCCAAACATACGTTTTAATGAATTTCTTGCGGGTTTCAAATTTTAGATGTTTATTACTGAGTAAACTCTTTTTCTTTATGAAAGCTTGTTTAGCAAGTGTGATTCTTCTCTTTTTGTCTACTGCTGATTTGCTGGTGTTACTTATCATACTTCCTAGATAACAGAATTCATTTGCCTGTTGGATTGGTTCCGCATGCAGATTAATATTAATTTACAGTCTTAGCAAGATCACTTTGTACTTTTTCAACTACCATGGTTTTAGTTTTCTTAGCATTTATTTTCAGCATGTATTTGTCAAATGTGTTTGATAGTGTGTTTAACATATGGTTCATATCCTCTTCATTTTCCGTTAGTAAAACAATATCGTCAGCAAATCTTATAAAATGGATGTTATTGCCGTTTATTCTTATTCCTTCTGCTACTTCTTTCATTTCATCTATTGCTGCTTCTATGAATATGTTGAATAGGTAAGGTGACAGTGGACACCCCTGCCTAACACCTTTTCTGATTTTGGCTTCTTTTATTGTCCCATTAATATCTATTTCAGTTTTTTGATTTATGTATAATTTCAGTATTTGTCTCCTGTCTCGCCAATCCACACATCTGACTTTCAGAGTATTAAAAAGAAGCTTCCACTGAACTTTATCAAAGGCTTTCTCCAGATCTATAAAAGTTGTAAAAGTCTAAATGGACCAAGCATACCCAGGTCGAAATGGTCACAAGTAAGACCCCCCGAAACATTTTCACACCAGCCGCGGCTGAACACACCACAGTCCACACTTACCTCTGTGAGCTCTGCTGCTGCTGCTGCTGGATCTGCTCCTGAATGACACTCTGGGCGGCGGCGGTAGACAGCGCGGCGCTGGTGCTGGGGAGAGCCACGTACACTGTGTTGCTAGCCGCCACAGAGTTGTACTTGCGGATCTGATCTAGGAGGTAGACGGCCCGGGTGTCGCCCTTGCTAGCCTCCGTGATCACCTGGTATACAAAATAATAATAACTTTACTATCAATAGTCATTAAGTTGTACTTGCTAGCCTCCGTGATCACCTGGTATACAAAATAATAATAACTTTACTTTCAATAGTCATTAAGTTGTACTTGCTAGCCTCCGTGATCACCTGGTATACATAATAATAACAACTTTAGTATCAATAGTCCGAATTGCATAAAGTCATTCATCGAAAATGATAACTGTGGTTAGGAAGGGCGTCAACCTAATCGTTGGCGTTGAGAAGGGTATCCAGCCGTAGAAAATGTGCCTATTACTCACCGAAGTAAGTTTAATCGAGAACTCGCTCTGAGTGAAGTGCTTGAGTTTCGAGGTCAACTCTCAGAGTTCTAAATGATGTTTTGTCCATTAAGAAAAAATCATTATTATTATTATTATTACATACAAGGTACTTAGTTTATAAGATGTTGATTTATTTGATATTTATTAATAATATTGTAATTTGTAAAAATAAATAAATAAATCTGGTAAGTAGAAGTCGAAAGACTCCTTAGGCCATTAATAATAATAATGAAAAAAATATTACTCACCGAAGTATGTTTGATTGAGAACTCGCTCTGAGTGAAGTACTTGAGTTTTGAACTCAGATCTTTGATGTTCAAGTTATTATTGTCATTATTATCATAGGACATTAGTATTGTCGTTTGGATTACTTTAAAGTATTAAATTTTCTAAATGATGTGATGTCCATAAAAAAATCAAGATTATTATTATTACTTGAAGCAATGATATATTTTTTTTGGTTCCAAGTGCGGTTAGCTTTTAGAGAAGGTGGGTTTTAAGTGGGTGGAAGTCCCACACCCCCGGATCTGGGTGTCTTTGAAAGGTTTTTTCTTGTCTTCCATTATATATAAAAAAAAAATATTATTATTACTCACCGAAGTAAGCTTAATCGAGAACTCGCTCTGAGTGAAGTACTTGAGCTTCGAACTCAGCTCATTAATATTCAAGTTGAGCTTATTGAGCACCTCATTCTTCTCCTTAATGAGCTTGTGGCAGTTCTCTATCTCCTCTGTGAGGGCCACGATGCGAGAGTTACTGGAGTTGAGCGACTTTTTTTTTGACTTTTTCATTCTTGTTATTTCTTTTATAGTGTATACTATGTAATTGGGTGCTGGTTAACTTTTGTAAAGCCAACACCTGTATTGTACTGCACTCTAAATAAAATATACTTATTACTATTACTCACCGAAGTAAGCTTGATCGAAAACTCGCTCTGCGTGAAGTGCTTGAGTTTCGAACTGAGCTCATTAGTAGATGATTTTTAAAGGACAAGACACATTAGGAAAGAATTCGTTATAACTCAGGTTCATGATGTTATGTCCATAAAAGAAAAACATTATTATTACTATTACTCACCGAAGTAAGCTTGATCGAAAACTCGCTCTGAGTGAAGTGCTTGAGTTTCGAACTCAGCTCATTAGTAGATGATTTTTAAAGGACGAGATACATTAGCAAAGAATTCGTTATAACTCAGGTTCATGACGTTATGTCCATAAAAGAAAAACATTATTATTACTATTACTATTACTCACCGAAGTAAGTTTAATCGAAAACTCGCTCTGAGTGAAGTACTTGAGTTTCGAACTCAGCTCATTAGTAGATGATTTTTAAAGGACGAGATACATTAGCAAAGAATTCGTTATAACTCAGGTTCATGACGTTATGTCCATAAAAGAAAAACATTATTATTACTATTACTATTACTCACCGAAGTAAGTTTAATCGAAAACTCGCTCTGAGTGAAGTACTTGAGCTTCGAACTCAGCTCATTAATATTCAAGTTGAGCTTGTTCAGGACCTCGTTCTTCTCCTTAATCAGCTTGTGGCAGTTCTCTATCTCCTCTGTGAGGGCCACGATGCGGGAGTTGCTCGAGTTGAGAGACAGCATGATGCTCTCGGGTATCTCCGGAGCGGCCGAAGAAGAGGAGGCCGACGGCCGCTGTGTCTGCTGGTTGGAAGAGTTCTGATTGTTCTCGGCCTCGGCCGCCGCCTCCTCCTCGTCTGTGTCGTACTCTATGGAGCGGAGTTTGAGCTCCCGCTTCGACGGCCGTTTGGTCACCTGGTGTGCAGGGAGATTGGAGAGCGATAAATTAGAGAGAGGGTGGGAGGGGGGGAGAGAGAAGGAGGGAGGGAGAGAGAAGGAGGGAGGGAGGGAGAGAGAGAGAGAGAAGGAGGGAGGGAGATAGAGAGAGAGAGAGAAGGAGGGAGGGAGAGAGAAGGAGGGAGGGAGAGAGAAGGAGGGAGGGAGGGGAGGAGAGAGAGGAGAGAAGGAGGGAGGGAGATAGAGAGAGAGAGAGAAGGAGGGAGGGAGAGAGAAGGAGGGAGGGAGAGAGAAGGAGGGAGGGAGATAGAGAGAGAGAAGGAGGGAGGGAGAGAGAGAAGGAGGGAGGGAGAGAGAAGGAGGGAGGGAGGGAGAGAGAAGGATGGAGGGAGGGAGGGAGAAGGAGGGAGGGAGAGAGAAGGAGGGAGGGAGAGAGAGAGAAGGATGGAGGGAGGGAGGGAGAGGAGGGAGGGAGAGAGAAGGAGGGATGGAGGGAGGGAGGGAGAAGGAGGGAGGGAGAGAGAAGGAGGGAGGGAGAGAGAAGGAGGGAGGGAGGGAGAGAGAGAAAGAGAAGGAGGGAGGGAGATAGAGAGAGAGAGAGAAGGAGGGAGGGAGAGAGAGAGAGAGAGAAGGAGGGAGGGAGATAGAGAGAGAGGGAGAGGGAGACTGAGATACAAGTGTCGGACGGCTTGAGCTCTCGCTTCGACGGCCGCTTGGTCACCTGATTTGCAGGGAGATTTGAGAGCGATAAATTAGAGAGAGGGAAGGAGAGAGAGAAGAGAGATAAAGGTGTAGTGAATCAAGGGTCGAGGTTAAAGCATGTGGCAAATATAAAAGTGTCGAACAGTTTGAATTTGAGAGAGGAGAGAGAGAGAGAGAGAGAGAGAGAGAGAGGAGAGAGAGAAGAGGAGAGAGGAGAGGAGAGAGAGAGAGAGAGATAAAAGTGTCGAACAGCTTGAGTTCGCACTTCGACGGGCGTTTGGTCACCTGTGGTGGTGTGTGCAGGGAGATTGGAAAGCAATAAAGAGAAAGCAAAAAATAGAAGATGGAGATAAAAAAAAAATTGGTCAACTCTTTAACCTCACCGAGCCAGGGTCGTGGGTTCAAATCGCAGGTGGGACATGACTTATCATAGGCCGGTATAAATTATTATTAAATACTTCATTGGCATACTACAATTACTACATAATACATACTGCAACACAGAAAATTAAATAAAAGAACTCAATGGAATATGTAGGTGAACCAAAGGGCGAGGTTAAAGCCTGTGGCTTTCTCTTCTACCGAACTCCACCGTAATAATATTACGTCTTGGGCTTACAGCTGGAATAATGGGACTTTAACACGTATGAGACGAGTCCTATTTTCTACAGTTTGTACGCTGGGCTTCAAATTAGGGTATGTGTTCCAAATATGACAACAACAAAAAAAAAAATTGGGACGGGCGAGTACAAAAATATATTAAAAATTGCTTTATCTGTGCCCACCGGTGGGGTCACGTTACAAGGGAAATTGAAAAAAAAAACGTGACCCACCGGTGGGCACGCCGTCTCATACTTGTTAATAGTCCTAATTGGGCAGTATACATAGATATTATCATTATTCCTCACCTTCTTGGGCTGAGACTTGCGCTTGTTTCGCTTGGGCTCCTTAGGCGGGGCGGGCGTTCTGGGGGCGGCGTTCTTGGGCGGGCGTCCCCTCCCGGGGCGAGTAGGGGCGGGGGGCGGGGGCTCCACGGGGGCGCGGGCCTTACGCCCACGGCCGCCCGTCACGGGTTGGATGACGGAACTCTTAGGGTTGCTCGGGTCGAAGCTAGGGTCTGAGTCTTCGTCCTCATCCTCCTGGGGGGACAGCAGAGGAAAGTTATGCAGGAAACAGGATTAGATTTAATCAAAAGGACACCAGCCAGCTTCCGTGGCGTAACGGTTTATTTATTTATTTAGAAACTCTTTATTAGTAGGCAGAACATATATACAACAGACAAAAAACGTTGAGCGCCGCAGGACCCCATGGGGGCTTTTTCTATACTATCAACTGGTACCTAAACCCACATGGGGGCTTTAAAATATGACTTCAGTTTATGTACACCAAGTCCCTATGGGGGTGGTGTATCAATGTGTTTCTTATGAAGGAATTATTGCCGTGGAACAGAGCTATAACGTGATGGTGTTGGTTCTGAGCAATCTTATTTTTTAGCTGAGATTGGTGATTTTGAAAATTGACCAATTTTTGCTTGAATGAGGAATTGGTAACTATGTGTTATCTTGACTCTCTCGCTCAGATATTGTACTTTTTGGAACTTAGAGTGCTAGAGATTTCTGAATTTTTAAATGAAAACAAATTAGGATACAATTGAACTTTTTTTTAGTTCTATTTCATTTTCAAAACGGGGTTATTAGCAGATTTTAAATGTAAATAATAGTAATCACAATCTCTAGGTCCATGTAACACTGGACTATTAGAGGAGATTGCTGGCTGTTAAATGCCGACCCCGGTCGAGCGGGAAAAGGCAAAGAAGAAGAAGAAGAATAGTAATCTCGGGCGGGAATCGAACCCGCGACCTCAGGTTCAAAGGCAGGAGCACTACCTCGATTCAGATTCTTATTTATGGATAATGTTAAAACATTTAAGGCAATAGAATGATTTGCATGTTTTGCACACTGTCCAAACTTTTGGAGAGTGACTCTGACTGTATTTTGAACCTTTTTCTCGAACCATTGTTGCGTAACATCTCTTGCACTTTCTTCTGTCGTTTTTCTTGTCGACTTTTTCAAGCTGATGTTTCAGCATTTGGTTATTGATTGAACTGCGGCGTGATTCCAAGGTCCTTTTCCGGTTTCCAGAAGGTCCTGCCTGAGGATTTGCCACAGTACTAACAGCATCAGTTGAATCAGGCACACCGGGGTCATCTTCATCTTCTCTCATCGCTTGCGGAGAATCTGTGTGGGATGTATTCAAACGAGAACTTCTACGAGATCCCGGACGAGAGTCAGGTTCATCCTCATCATGATCCATTGGTTCGCTATTTGGAAAGAGAAGTGCTTCTACTATTTTGTGCTTGAAGTCTGTGACTTGTAGTTTACTTCTATTCATTGTATTATAGATCACAAGAGCATTTACCATACATGTTCCTGTCGTAACTTCTAATGCCAAACGGCGATACCATTTTACTGTCCTCCTGAAATACGGTGAATACGCCGTCATCTGGTCACTCAAGTCAATAAAAGCCTTGCTCTTATTGTAGTCAATAACCATATTTGGGTTCAAAACAGAAGTCCCACTTCTTTGAGTAACTTCCGTCTGGCCACAATCATGCCGTGTACTCAGCATGACCACATCTCTTTGGTCATGCCATTTCATCATTGTAATTCCGTTGGAACTTTGTTCGAATTTTGATTCACCTTTCTTTAGCTTTGCTGATGTTACATTTGGAGAGTTATACTTCCGATTTGATCTCAAAGTGCCAACGGTGTGTGTCTCACAATTAAGCAGAGTGGTTGCCAGACTGACACTGGTATACCAACTGTCGCAATACAATGTGCGACCTTGTCCAAGAAGAGGTTGACAGAGTTCCATTACCACACCTTGAGAAACTGATATCGTTCTACTTTCATCCCTTCCGGTATACACCTTGAAATCCCAAGTGTATCCTCCCTTTACACAGAGTTTGAATATTTTAATACGGTAGGGGTGTCTCTTGTTAGGGAGATACTGCCTGAAAGACAGTCGTCCCCTCCATCTCACATTGCTTTCATCAATGCACATTTCTTCCTCAGGCGTGTAAGACTCTTTGAAAATTGTTCTTATCATTTGGAAAAACTCATTCAATTTGTACAGCTTGTCCCCTTGACCACGGTTGGTATTTTTTCCAAAATGCAACATTCGCATTATGTTTTCATATCTGTTTCTCGACATTACTTGAGCAACCTCATTTTTATACAGCGGATTTTGGGACCAATAACAATTCAATTTAGGAAATTTACACAGACCTGTCCATATCGTAAACCCAAGATATATCTTGAACTCTTGAACGGTCAGATCTCTCCATTTCTTTAATCTATAGCTTAATTTATTGTTATTTTGTCTTCTATGTGTCGCAATCACTTCTTGGGCATAAATGTTTGTTTGACGTACAATGAAACTCATAATGTCATCAGACAGGAAGTGTATGTAATACTCCAAAGGGCTTTTTCCATGAAGCTTTTCAATAACTGAAGGTTCTATGCCACATCTATTACCAGAGGGTCTGAATTGAAAAGTCTTAGGTATATCAGTTACTTCACCCCATTGTATACGTTCCAGGGCCTCAGAGGTCAATTCTACAAACGGGTCTGCTTGATCTACTTGATTGGGTGGCGATACTGCTTGAACGAGTGGCAATACTACTTGAGCTTGAACGAATGGTGATTCTGCTTGTATGGCCGGTGATTCTGCTTTAATGGGTGGTGATTCTGCTAAAATGGGTGGCGATACTGCTTGAGCGAGTGACATTACTACTTGAGCTTGAACGAATGGTGATTCTGCTTGTATGGCCGGTGATTCTGCTTGAGCGAGTGGCATTACTACTTGAGCTTGAACGAATGGTGATTCTGCTTGTATGGCCGGTGATTCTGCTTTAATGGGTGGTGATTCTGCTAAAATGGGTGGCGATACTGCTTGAGCGAGTGGCAATACTACTTGAGCTTGAACGAATGGTGATTCTGCTTGTATGGCCGGTGATTCTGCTTTAATGGGTGGTGATTCTGCTAAAATGTGTGGCGATACTGCTTGAGCGAGTGGCAATACTACTAGAGCTTGAACGAATGGTGATTCTGCTTGAATGGGTGGCGATACTGCTGGTATGGCCGGTGATTCTGCTTCAGGGACATTTTCATCTTCGGATTCATCACTTTCTGCTGATGCATTTTGAAACACGAAGTCTGGGTCCTCGTCGGTGTCATCCACATCATCACCACTATCACTGCTATCAAAGAAATAGCGAATTTCTTTGTCACTCAGTCTTTTACGGTCCATATTGTCTTTTTTACTACTTATATTATATTTTAATTTGTAACTACATATGAGTCTTTTATATTTTCACTTTTTTACTGTCTATATGAAAAGAAAAGAAATAATGGTGAACAAATGTTTGTGCAAAACCCGTATGGGAGCTAAGCCCCCATGGGGGTTTTGCGGTACCACGAAAAAAAATTTAAACCGTGGTACACTAAAGGTGCTCAAATTTTTGTCTAGCCAAGAATGGTATGGATACTTCGCATTTTTAGGCTTTCCGAAATCTGAAACAGAAAGAAAAAAAAATGGAACAGACAAAAGTTTACCTCAAAATCATGCGGCGCTCAACGTGTTAAATATAAAAATGGACAATATTAACTATTTAATAATTTATTGTTTTAATATTATGTACCTTTAATAATTATGTACCTTTAGTAAAATATTGTAATGCTTGATTGAGTAGTCACTTAAACACTATGTGTCATTCAATGTTGCAAGTAACACACTTCTCTTAGAAGCTCTTCAAAGCTTAGGAGGAGTACCTTTGTATAAATGTTTCTTTATAAAGACAATAAATAAATAAACTATTATAAAAAAAGACAACAACAAGAAAAAAAATAAACAAAATATATACATATGTCCTAACTAAAGGGCGGGGTTATGAAAGACATCGGAGGAAAGTTATGAAGGGCCGGATTATGAAATAGGATTAGATTTAATCAAAAGGACACCAGCCAGCTTCCGTGGCGTAACGGTTATGACTACTGCCCATAGTCCAGAGGTCCCGAGTTCGACTCCCGGTTGGGGTAGACTTGGGTTGGGTGTAAATCATTTTGTGATATCACAACTACTCAAACTTGTCTGTCCCGGTAGCTCAGTGGTAAAGGCCGCACTCAGTGAATCCAGAGATTCCAGAGGTCGCGGGTTCGGAAACCCAGCCGGGACATGACAAGTTATCCTCCCATTTGGGATTTTTACCACATAATAATATGTCTTTTGCTTACTGCTGGAATAATGGGACTTTAATAGTCTTAATCGGGCAGTGTAAATAAAGCGATATTATTATTACTATATCCACGCTGAAAACCGGGACTTGAACCACCGACCTCCAGGTTACAAGTCCGCTGCCTTATCGATCAAGCTACTGAGGTCGGTAATTTTTTTTTTTTTTACTTGAATTCGTCCGCACTATGCGGCCTAGTGCCAGAATCTGACTTCTCTTCGACACTTTAACCTTTTGCACTCCAGTGAAAAAAAATTGGAACTGCCCATACGGTCCAGTGCATGTCCCACATGCAACCATAGAAACGCCGCTACACTCCAGTATAAAATTCACAAGAACAGTCCTTAAGGTCCAGTGCATGTCCCACAAGCAACTATTAATAACGCTCTAACGGTCCAGTGCATGTCCCACATGAAAAGATTTCCCTCCACTTTAAACGATTTCATTTTGTATTTTCCTTTAATTATCAGCCTATCAGATTTATTCTAGTCGAATCGTGATATTCCGTAGCCTCCTGAGACCTGGGCATGTTTTCCCGAAAGTACTGATTAAGACCTGGCGTACTTTTAAAAGTACATGGAATTTTCAAAAATTCCCGACAGTTTTTGAGAGAAGATAGTGGTCTGAAGTTGATCGGAATATTTTATTCAGGTGTTTTGAATTGTAACAAAAACAATTTTGTGGAAAAAATCTTTTCATTTGTAGTTATGATTTGGAGCTAAAAACATGTCCAAGCGTCGCCAGAAAACGTCAACCCCTATGAAAAGCAGTAATAGAATATTCTTGAATTTTTTGACACGTTTTAAATTAAATATATATTTCTTTTACTTTGGACCTTATCCTGAAGTTACCTCATGGTGTTTACTATTTGTTTCCTTTGCAATAACAACGACCAAAGTTGGGTGTCCTTTTTAAAGTACATTGGGATTCAATCTAGTAATCAGTAAAGAAAGAGTGGAGCCAAACACTTGCCTATTGTTGAAGACGAACACAGGTGCCGTGGGGAAAAATGCAATCAAAGAACAAAAATCAAATGTACTCTGTGCTTAACAAAGAAGCACAATTGCTTTCTAACATTCCATCAAAATTGATGTCAGTTCCCACTAATGATTATTTAGAAAACTACTTCTATACTTTGTAGTTCCAAGTACTGATATGTTTATTAACAAAGTTCTTAAACTTTAAGAATAGGTATGGAAAAAAATCTATAATTTTTCTATTTTCTATGAAAAAAAAATCTACAAAAAAATCAAAATTTATTGCTTCTCACTGTTTCAGTAAGTAGGTTCATTTAAAGTTTAAATCTTGTCAAAACTTAAGTTCAAATAAAAGACCAAACACTTTTTTTATATGAAAATTTGTGTTTTTCTTTACTCAGCTGTGAGAGTAATAGTAGAAAAAAACACTGCATTGAGTCCTTATGTACTTTATAAAGTACATTGATATCTCTTATTTTAGGCCGTATTTGGTAATTTTCTTTGTACTTACACACTTATAATGACTCCCTAATCATTATGAACAGGAATAAAAAATAAAAAAAAATCAAAAAAAAATCTCAGGACTCAAGCAGTACCTGCCTCATGTACTTTTAAAAGTACATCCAGGTCTCAGGAGGGTAGAATATTTACGAACAAGTCAAAAGTGTCTAAAATGTAAGCCAGCTGTGTAAACAAACATTATCATCAGTGCAACCTGCGGGAGGTTGGTTCAGTGTAGTACCTGTTCTATCGTCTTTATTTCTGTGATAAAAATGTCTAAAAGAAAACTGTATAGTTTTATAGGTAAAGAAGAAGCAAAGAAAATTCGAAATTTACTTTGTGGTAAGTAATTTATTTTCTTTATATGTTTATTTGAGGGTCAAAGATACCTCTGCAAAGTATATCTCTGTCTCTTTCTAGCACACTTGTTGACATGAGTTAGACAAAGATGGATGATGTGTGATACAGGGTGGCGTTGTTAGCATTGATTTCACGACCCTCTTCAACACATTGTCTTTTTGTACTTCCACTACCTACCTTTTTTTAACAGTGTTTTATACCTAATTATTTACCCATTTTTAGCTCCCATATCGTTAATTGGGGATCTATTGTTCTTTTTACAAAGTCAAAAGTTTAGGTCGTCTACAAACACCCTGTATACGAAGTCTGTAATTTGAAAGAAAAAATCTACTGGACCGTAGCGCTTCGTTTCTTTCCGAAACAACTCGACCTGATGAACAAACAAAACAATGCATGTGGGACATGCACTGGACCTTAAGGACTGTTCTAGTGAATTCTATACTGGAGTGTAGCGGCGTTTCTATGGTTGCATGTGGGACATGCACTGGACCGTGAAAGGTTAATGTTTTATTATTTATTTTATTTATTAAAGTTATATTATTTATGTTATTCACTTTCGTGTTATCACAACTACTCAAACTCGCTTTTACTAAATCTACGCTGAAACCGGGACTTGAACCACCGACCTCCAGGTTACAAGTCCGCCGCCTTATCGATCAAGCTACTGAGGTCCGGTGATTGTTTATGTATTATTCTTACCTCTTCAAGCTCAAAGTCCCGACATCCTGTCCTCTTTGATGTGTTTATGTATTATTGTTACCTCTTCAAGCTCAAAGTCTGACATCCTGTCCTCTTTGATATGTTTATGCATTATTGTTTATGTATTATTGTTTATGTAATTCAAAACTCAGGAATTGCTGTATTTTTTAAATCTTCCTTAAACGTTGAAATTGAAGAAATAAGTGACATAAAACTTACCAATTGCATAAAACATACTATCTCGACTTTGAAACAGACTCTTACTATTATTGCAATTTATCGCTCACCAGAAAATAATACTAAACTCTTTATAGAAGACCTAGACCAATATCTTACACTAAACAATCATAAAGAGACATTACTAATTGGAGACATGAATATAAACATACTAAACGAAAACATCACAGAGTTAGGAAATGACTATTTAGACACATTACACAAACATAAACTTATACCATTTATAACTAAACCAACTAGAATACAAATTAATACACGACACAATACTCAACAAAACTATGTAACTACATCCTGTATAGACCACATCATGTACAAAAATACTATATTGAACAGTCAACCTGAAACAGCAATAATTGAAACAAATATAACAGATCACTATGCTACTGTAATAAAAATAAAATCTAACAAATTAAACCTAAACGAATCAACAGTCACAAAAACTTACAAAAAAACCAACTATGACCAAATTACAGAACAAATATCACAAATAGATTGGAAAGTAATAACAGATTCTATGGATTTAGATTTTTGTTCACAAACATTAACCGAAACTATACAGAATATTGTAGAATCTTGCACAGAATTGTGTACTTACACAAACAAACTTACACCTTTGAAGCTTTGGATGACCAAAGGATTACTAAAATCAATTCGTAATAGAGATTCTTTAGCAACAAAGTGTAAAAAATACCCAAATAATCAGAGTCTTAAAAATTATTATAAAAAAGTATGAAACATTTTGTCTAAAGTAATTAGAACAGCAAGAAATTTACATTTAAAAAAAAGAAATTGATGAAAATAAAGATAACAAACAAAAAATTTGGAAAATATTACATGAATTTATGAAAAAAATAAAAAAAATAATGAAATAAAGAAAATTAAATACAATAATATAATATATAACTGTGAAACAGATACTTTGATTTCATCAAATATTATAAATCAATACTTTAATGATATTGGAAAAAACCTTAGTGAAAAAATTGAAAGTAATACAGATTTAACATTAAACACAATAAACACATCTGTAATAAATAACACTAATAATCAAACATCCAACACACAAAATATCTTACAGAACAAATTTGGAACATTTTCTAGAACAACAGAGAAAGAAACATTAAAACACATTATGAATTTAAAAAATAAATGTAGCTCAGGATATGATGAAATTCAGAGTTCAATATTAAAAAACATATCACCATACATCATTAAACCCTTAACTCATATTATCAATCTCAGTCTCACAACGGGATTGATTCCTTCTAATTATAAAGAAAGTATTGTTGTCCCGATACATAAAAGAGGTAAAAAAGATGACATTACTAACTATCGACCGATTTCCTTACAAACTAACTTCAGCAAAATACTAGAAAAAACTGTTAAAGAAAGACTTGACCATTACTTAACAAAAACTGACAAAATAACCAATAGACAATATGGCTTTCGAAAAAAATTAGGAACAGAAGACGCACTACTTGACTTAACTACATATTTATATACTAACATTGACCAAAATAAAAAAATAATAGCCATATTTTTTAGACATATCAAAGGCCTATGATTCAATAAAACATAAAATATTACTGACACAACTCGAACATCTAGGACTAGAAGACATAGTACTGAAATGGTTTAACTCTTACTTGACTGACAGAAAACAACGACTAAGACTAAATTCCCAACTATCTGATGTAATAAATTGTCATTCCTTTTCAATTCCACAAGGTACAATTATTGGCCCTTGTTTATTCAACTGTTACATTAATTCCTTACCAAAAATAAGTAAGGGTCAAGTTTATTGCTTTGCGGATGTGCTGCAATTTGCTATTCAACAGATAGTTGGGAAGAGACACATAGACTTGCTACTGAAGATCTTACAAATATTCAAAATTGGTATACAAGTATGTCTCTACAACTCAATTTTAACAAAACAACTTACATGACCTTTTCAATAGACGATAGAGGACAACCACCTATTTCTACAATACAAGTAACTACCATAGACAAAGAAACTATAACACTACAAAGACAGACAAATGTACGATACTTAGGAATAATTCTTGACAATCATCTTAAATGGACAGGACATGTAAACTTACTAAAGACCAAACTAAGACACCTTATGTATATTTTTAATAACCTTAAAGAAGCCTGTAACAAAGCTATTTTAAGAGAAGTTTATTTTTCAATGGCTCAGTCACTACTACAATACTGCATTACATCTTGGGGTGGAGCATATAAAAACGTACTAACTAAACTGATGACTACACAAAATATGCTACTAAGAACTATACTTAACAAAGACAGACTTTTTTACACTGACGAACTATACAGACTATTTGAAGTACCAACTCTTAATGACTTATACATATACAAAACAGCAACATACAGCATAAAATACAAACACTACTGGACTATTAAAAACAATACATATAATACTCGACAAACAGGACAGCTAATACTCCCTACAGTTCATAAGTCCTTAACTAAAAGACGCTTTACTTTTATAGCACCGAAAATATACAGTAGAAATCGTTTATAACGAACTTCAAGGGACCGGACAGATTTGTTCCTTATAGCCGATTTTCACTATAACCGATATATCGGCTATAAGGAACAAGTTCACTATATCCGATATGTATCGCTTATAGAGAACAATGTACGTTATAAGGGAACTTCGTAAGACATAAAAAATGTACAATTATGTATGAATGTAGGTACATTCATAATCCACTAATTCAAAATCTGAAACAATACTAACTTTAAAGTTCCTAAAAAAATGATCTATATTAGACAGGTCACTCATCTACTCCTTGACAAAAATCTGCATAACTAAACATGTTTTCTGTTTTACTCACAGAGCATCAAAATGAATTTTGTACGTTATAACCGATAGAAAGTAGCCACGGGACTTGAGAATTTGTTCGCTAAAGCCGATATTGTTCCTAATAGCCGATGTTTGTTATAAACGATACCAATGTTAATTTTCCATAAGTCTCCAAGGGACCGGAGATTTTGTTTGCTATAGCCGATTGTTCGTTATAAACGGTGTCGTTATAAACGATTTCTACTGTACAATGCAATTCCTGACAATATAAAAGAAGAAAGAGAATTACTTGTAATCAGGCATGAACTACAAAAATGGTTACACGAAAAACAAAATAGAGAAAAACTTATTAAAATAAGAAACTAGATTTAAAACTAAAAACAAATGAGACAAAGTTTAAATAAAAAAAAATATTATAAAAAATATTGTACGAGAAGTAGTAAATATAAAATTTTATCATATTTTCATTATCTAACTATGTATTAGTTACAAAACAGAGGAAATAAACACTATTACAATAATTTTAAAATTATACATTTAGTAATATTTTCAATTTTTACATATAAAATTTATTTCTACAAAAATGACATATTTATAAATGGTGAGGTCCAACACATGCAACTTTGCACATTGGACCTCACCTAAACTTTAAATACTATTTTTAATATAATTATATTCATAAAAATTGATGAACATTTTTAAATTTTTGTTTATTTTTATTGTTCTTTCATTTTGTTGTTTTTGATAAAATGTTTGTTGATTTATAAAAATACAAATAATAAAGTACCTTAAAAAAAATAAAAAAAAAAAAAAAGTATTATTGTTACTTCTTCAAGCTCAAAGTCTGACATCCTGTCCTCTTTGATCTGTTTATGTATTATTGTTTATGTATTATTGTTACCTCTTCAAGCTCAAAGCCTGACATCCTGTCCTCTTTGATCTGTTTATGTATTATTGTTATGTATTATTGTTACCTCTTCAAGCTCAAAGTCCGACATCCTGTTCTCTTGGATCTGTTTATGTATTATTGTTTATGTATTAGATATTGTTTATGTATTATTGTTTACGTATTATTGTTTATGTATTATTGTTATGTATTATTGTTTATGTATTATTGTTTCTGTATTATTGTTATGTATTATTGTTATGTATTATTGTTTACGTATTATTGTTTATATATTATTGCTTATGTATTATTGTTTATGTATTATTGTTTCTGTATTATTGTTTCTGTATTATTGTTATGT
This sequence comes from Bactericera cockerelli, assembly GCA_024516035.1. Taxonomy (NCBI): domain Eukaryota; kingdom Metazoa; phylum Arthropoda; class Insecta; order Hemiptera; family Triozidae; genus Bactericera; species Bactericera cockerelli. The sequence continues at coordinate 6,328,097 of CM044964.1, forward strand.
ATTATTGTTACCTCTTCAAGCTCAAAGTCCGACATCCTGTCCTCCTTGATCCTCGCCTGCAGGGGGAGCTCATCATCTTCATCCGAGGGGTCCTCTGTTTGGGGCTCCGGCACCTAGGAGATATAATAATAATAATAATGTCATCTTACAATCCTGCTATCTAGTCCGAAAGTCCTAATTTTGAATTCCTAATTTTTTTTTTTAATTCTAATTTTAATACTGATCGTCAAAGTTTATGTGAGAAAGTATGAATTTACTCCTCACATAAACTAAAAATATAGCTGTTCCTTTGACCCACAACATCACAAAAACAGAAATAGAAAAAATCAGCAAATACGAAGACCTTAAAGAGGATATGAAGAAGACGTGGAAACTGAAGTCAATTAGAATAATACCAATTGTAATGTCAAGTGAAGGTGTGACTTCATATAATTTCTCGAAGAACATTGAAATGGTTGGCATCCGGAAATCAGTGAAATGGAAGATTCAGAAAAGTGTCATCTTACAATCCTGCTATCTAGTCCGAAAGTTTTTGAATTCTTAATTATTTATTATTATTTTTTTCCCCCAATATTTTTTAATTCTAATTTTAATACTGATCGTCATAGTTTATGTGAGAGAGTATGAATTTACTCCTCACATAAACTAAGAAAAATCGTTAATAAAAGACAGAGAGTAGACGAGCATTGGCTTGGTTCTGGGGGCCCTTGTCAATTATTAGCTTCCTTGTAAAGACAGTGGTAGAAGTGCTGAATCATTGCTCCCCTGTCTGGCTACCATCGTTCATGATGATGCCACCCTATGATATGACGATGTTGTTTATATTTGACATCCTTATGCGAATTTATTATTGAAACACTTCTATAATAAACAGTATTCTTTTTTTCTGTTTTTTTTTTTTTTTTTTTTATTATTATTATTATTATTTTAAATGGCACAGATGTGATTGAAAAAAAAGTACCTCAGTCTCCGCCTCGGTGTCTGGCTCCGGTTCAGTTTCTCCATTGTCCTCAAAGTGGTTGGACGTGTCCACTGTGTTCTCCTCTTCCGTCACTTCATTTGTCTGGAAGGAAGAATGGCAGAAATTGAGAGATAATTAATACGAGTGGGGACCCAAAAGTAACGAAAAAAGTCGTTTCACTAGAAAAATTCTCACGGACGAACGAATGCACTCACAGCAAATGAACTTTGCACACTTACTTGTAAGAGTAGCCGCTTGGAAAAGAATCACTGGAGAACCCGATCCCCCCCTCCGTGTTCCCCCCACCACCTAATTCCCGTTACTTTTGGGTCCCCCCTCGTATAAGGGTTGGCTGGAAGAGATTGCCATAGGCAATAACCCCGCCTTTTAGTTAGGACTTATGTTTTTATATAATATTTTCTATTCTTTTTCATTTTTAATTGTGTATATTGTTTCCATTTTTTCCATTGTTAAAATAATTATTTGCATGTACATAATGTCCATTTATACCTAATAAAACGTTCTATAATAATAATAATATGTCCGCACTTGAGCGCTTTTAAATCACAAATAAACCCTTTGGAAATTGCAAGCTAGCCAGGCTTCTCAGGGTGGGCTAGTCCTGTTCTCTGATTACAGTCCTCAAGCAAGACACTAGTCTTCTTTAGTGTATTTTTGTCACTGAAGTTAAGCAACATGCATCGAGCTTAGGACTTGGATGGGTGACCATTCAAATTCGAACCCTTGTGATGCTGGTTAATCAGAGCCCCAGTCAGGGTGAGTGAGGTTAAATTAATTAGCTGGTTTGATAATTTCCAGCAAATAGAGGGTAAAACCCTGTCATCATATGACCATAAAATTGAAAGCAATGTAAAGCCCTAATATGAAAAAAAGAAAAGAAAAAAGACTACAATCGAAACGTAAGGTATGAACTGACCTCATTAGCAGTCGATGAAGAAGGCATGTACTTATCCTTCTCACCCCTTTTTCTCTCTCTCTCCTCCTCCTCCCTTCTCTCTCCTCTCTCTCTCTCTCCCTCTCTCTCTCTCTCTCTCTCTCTCTCTCTCTCTCCTCTCTCTCTCTCTCCTCCTTTCTCTCTCTCTCTCCTCCCTCCTCTTTCTCTCTCTCTCTCCCTTTCTCTCTCTTTTCTCTCTCTTCTCTCTCTTTTCTCCTCTTCTCTCTTTTTCTCTTTCTCTCTCTTTTTCTCTTTCTCTCCTTCTCTCTTTCTCTCTTTCTCTCTTTCTCTCTTTCTCTCTCTCTTCTCTGTTATTTTTGTGTAAAGGTATAAGTATTTTAATTTTAATCTATGTATTTTGTTCTTTATAATTATGTATCATATAAACAATTTGAATAAATTGAAGTATTATAACACTTAGACGACCGGCATGGTTTTTCGTGAATTCTCTTGTGGGACCAGCGATAGTACGGTTATCCGACCGCGTGTACCACCCGGTCGTCTACGTGTTAAAAAAAACCTACCTCCATGGCTGAGGATGTGGAAGGGATAGGCTCCGGCAGATGAATGGAGGGGATGGAGAGATTGCTCCGTGGTTTGTAATCATCGTCCATCTCCTCTCCATCAACATACTCATCTTCTGGGCTGAAATGAACACTGCAGATGTGACCTGCGAACAGAGAGTGAAGAAATAATATTTTCTTCATTTTTTTTTTTCAAAATTAACCCATTAACGCCTAGTTCTGCATATGGCAACAATAGAGGCAGTGCAAGTTTCTGACCTGTTAGTTCAATACGGTAGTGTTGACAATATTCGCTACCTTCTGACTTTTACAAGACAGTTCCGTCAGAAATTTTCATATTTATTTTTTCAAAATGGATCAACGTTTTCCGACAGTTCAGGCGTTAATGGGTTAAAGATCCAGGTTACCACCGTCGATGGCGTGTTGAATGCAGCGGTTATTATAAGATCATTGAAGTTAAGCAATGTCTATCGAGGTGAAGACTTTGTGAAGCTCACCCAGCCCTGCGAATGGAGGGTAACACCCCCTATTATGTAGTTGAAAGCAATTACATAATAGCAACTACATATGACCATGTAGTTGAAAGCAACGATAAACCCAAATTTTTATATATGAAAAAAAGATTTCATCAGGCTGCAGGTCCTGATGAAATTTTTGGAACTTTTACTTTCAAATTTTTAAACTATATACATGTAAAAAGAAAATAAACTGATTCCAGACAAAATATTGCAAGATATCAAATATAATGGATTGACATGGACAATGGACATTCTATGGAGGAAGAAAAACTATGTTTAAACTGCTAGATTTGCTAATATCTTATAGATCTGATAACATGCACTATATCAAAATGTAGATGACTTAAGTTATATCAACTTGACAAGACAACAACAACAAAAAATCCGTGGAATTTACAGCAGGGATACAGAAATAATGAAAATCATTTACTGCAATTGAGGCACTTTGCATATACGAGGTTTGGCTATTAAATTCGTAGACTCTTCCCATAAAACGATGTGTGTTAAACTTACCCAACTTTAGTAGTTATCCCCTTCAATGTACTCCCCTCTTCTATCCCTACAACGTTCTAAGCAAATTTTCCATTGATCGACACAGTGGTGGAGGTCATTTTGCGTGAGGCCTTCCAAGACTTTTGCCGGTTTTTTCTTAACGGCATCTACGCTGTCAAATCTGGTACCTTTCAGGGCAGATTTGATTTTTGGTAATAAGTAAAAGTCGCACGAGGCCAGGTCGGGTAAGTAAGGAGGGTGTTCCAACACTGGGGTGTTGTACTTGGCCAGGAACGTCTTCACGGAGAAGGCACTGTGGGCTGGCGCATGGCACCATTTTTGCGCAAACTTTTGTCATGTTGAAATTTTCGTACAAAATTTGTCTCACACATTCTTTATTAATTTTAAGTGTATCAGCCATTAGTCTAAGAGTTAATCTACGGTCAGAACGAATCATAACATCAATTTTTTCAATGTTTTCGTCAGTTTTTGAGCTTTGGGGGCGACCAGGACGTGGATCGTCCTCAACATCTTCCTGACCATCTTGAAACCGTTTAAACCACTTATAAAGCGTTGATCTTTTCAAACATGACTCCTGGTACACTGTCTTTAACAGAGAAAATGTTTCACCAGCATGTTTTACGTAAAATTCAAAAATCACTCGTTGCTCAACGTTTGTATCAATCATAATTCCGGCAAAATTAAAAAAGGTGTCTTGCGCGTCGGGCTGTCACAACAGAACTAATTACAGTACAGACATGTGACAGCTATTAATGAAAACACAAGACTTGAAGCTGTCTAAATATGTTTATCATATATTCCTAGCATGGACAGCTTTTGCGTAGCGGCTCGCGTCTACGAACTTAATAGCCAAACCTCGTATTTTACTTTACAGGGTGGAAAAAAAGCGGGGAACAGTTGAAGTCAGAATTTTTTCAATAGCTACACAGCCTTGTATTCAATCTACCATGTAGGCTTCTAGGCATGGTACCTTTCCTCAATTATATCATAATGAGAATGGACTATTGACTTGCCAGTTAAGTGTGAATCAAAATGTGCTTATGAAATACTTGCACCACACAGTATACAGTAAATATCTATAAGCATGGTAGACAAACATTTCACGACCAGCCTCTAGGACTTAGCGGTTGTAACTACTATGCATAGTTTTGAGAATATCCATAGGGATTCAATGCGGCAATGCAGCCTGTATGCTTGGAACTCTACCACATGTCAGTTGTATGGACCAAGTATACAACCTTCAATAGATGTGCTAATTGTGTTATATTAAACAACTTGCGGGCTGTCGCCCGCTTTGCGGGCCGAGGAATGGCCATGAAAGAAAAAAATCCGTTTTTGCCAATGGCAGGTGTTGTAGTGGGAATTTCGAAAAATCCCGTCTTATTGCACATCTAGACTATAAGACAAAGCTACCTACTAAATTTCAGCTTCCTAGGACTTACGGTTTGGGCTGTAGAGCGATGATCTGTCAGTGGTCAGTCAGTCAGTGACTTTGACGTTTATATATTAAGATAAGATAAAAAAAATACATTTCTATTCAGCCCATTTAGAGATTATGAGTTTGATTCCCCATTAGAGTAGACTTTTCACATAGAAAATTTAGTTCCATCTGAACATGTGAAGCTGGCATCTCTGGCCAGCATATGTGAGGTCAATGTGGGTAGCTGGTACAATTCCCAGAAAATGGAGGATAAAATCCCTGTCCTTATGAGGCCATTAAATCAAATAGAAATGTTGGCATTAGGAAGGGCTTCCAGCCATAAAAGTGTGCCAAAACCAACCAACCTCAACCATGAGGTTGAACAATGCTGACCCCAAGTAGGCTTGAGAAAAAGGCAAAGTGAAAGAAGAAGACAAATAATTCAAGAAAGTAGAATCATCAATGTTCAACTATATACCATCAACCAAATTAGATTTTCAATAAAAAGTGTAAGTAAAGCCCTTTGGAAAAATGTACATGCAAAGTTCATTATTCCCTAAAACTTTACTCGTTACACATTTTCTGTACCCAAATTAACATGGTTAAAGCACAATTCTTTCCAAAAACTTATGAAAGGAATTGTGAACTAAAATTGGGATTTTCTTCTCTGAATTAACCATAACTTACTTGTGTAGTACTAAGTAGATTCTGTATGAAGATGGTACTTATTGTAAGTAAAGCCCTTTGGAAAAATGTACATGCAAAGTTCATTCTTCCCTAAAACTTTACTTGTTACACATTTTCTGTACCCAAATTCACATGGTTAAAGCACAATTCTTTCCAAAAACTTATGAAAGGAATTGTGAACTAAAATTGGGATTTTCTTCTCTGAATTAACCATAACTTACTTGTGTAATACTGAGTAGATTCTGTATGAAGATGGTACTTATTGTAAGTAAAGCCCTTTGGAAAAATGTACATGCAAAGTTCATTCTTCCCTAAAACTTTACTCATTAAACATTTTCTGTGCCCAAAGGAATGTGGCTAAACAAAATTTTCCTCAAATACTCAAGAAGAGAATTGTAAGCTAGATTTGGGCATTTCTCTTTAGAATTAATCAAAACATGGTTAGTAGTATAATGATAAATAGATTTTTTCTATTTAAAGTGTCTAATTAGGACAACTAAGTCTTTTTATTCCAGAAATAGACACATTATTATCCTGTCAAAAACTCAGTAAGGAGGTTAAATTGTCATGTCATGGCTGGGTTTTAAACCCGCATCCTTTGGATTTGGATCAATGCCAAGACCACTAAGGTACCAGAACAGACCAAAATAATGAGTTTGTAAATTTGAAAAATATTCATGCCAAGTTTAGTTCTTACCATCTTCAATGTTTTCAGTTAACTCAGAGTTACTGGGCAAGGAATGCACCCAGTCCATCCAAATTTGACGGAGAGTCTCATCAGTTGGGAATGAGTGAAATGAGATGGATTTTCCATTTTCAGAATGATTGTGACATCCTGGTACTACACATGAGTGCTTCATTTTGGAATTCTGTAGATAAAAAGGATCACTTTGGTTTAATGACATTGTTTCCTCTCAATATTTCTAATCTTATTATCTAGGCTCATGAGGTTTTTTTTTTTTTTTTTTATTAATAATATTTACATGCAATTTTTTTGCTTTTACTAAGAGGTCAAACTGGTACCTGACAAAATAATCAGCATAAATAGGAGAAAAATGTTGTAAATGAGGCTGAAGAACAATGTTTCAGTTGAGAGGTTGCTGTGTTAACCACCTTTTTATTACAAGTTTTACTTTTTCAGAATCATTGAGAAAAAGATAGACACTTGTCTTCACTCAACAGAAATTTATGTTGAGTGAAGACAAGTATTTATATTATTTAACTCATAATTTTGTTCTGGGCTATTACACAGTAGAATCCTGCTTACTCAAATTTCAAGGGACAAAAGCATCATTTCGAGTTAACAGGATTATTGAGATATCAAGATTTCAAATAAAGTGCAAGCAAAGTTTGACATGCCCAAGTATTCTTTCACATTTACGGGATCTTTGACTTACTGGGATTTGAAGTTAGCAAGATTCTGCTGTATTTTGTTATTATGCTGTACAACCACTTTGAAAGATTTATTTCTATCAATTGTATTAGAAACCGGCTAGCAACAGCCAATGAGAGTTGTGATCTTTGGATTTTCTCCCCAAGCCTCAATTCTATAGGTTCAACCATAGGAGGGATCAGGGAATGGAAAAAACCCTACAAGTTTGGCATATCGATACCTTTTTGCCAAAATGTGAATTATCCAAAATTTCAATTTTCGTTTTATTTCAGATTCTTAATCAGTTTTAAAAGCTCTTTCGGATGAACTCACGGCCAAGTTTCTATCTAGTATAGTTTTAATTTTAAGTTTTCATTTTTTTGGTCAAAATTTGAGATTTATCCAGCTAAAACGTGAAAAGTTTTCGTTTTTTTTCTTTTACATTATACGAGAATGTGAAAAATCCGATAATATATCGATACCTTTTTGCCAAAATGTGAAATATCCAAAATTTCAATTTTCGCTTTATTTCAGTGTCGCTTTTCACAATTGAGAGGTTGAAAAAGAATTCGCCAAAAAGTGGAAAACGCCATCTTTCTTTGTCTAAGTATTAGCCTTTCTTCCTAGTTTTTCTTTTCAGATGTTCTCATTACTATTTAAACATTAAAGGGTTGTTATTAAAAAACAAAACAACAGGATTTTCAAAGTGCTATATACGTTAGTGCGGCTAAAATATCTTCCATTCGATTCAGGGTTTCAAACTATCAGTATCAGTATAAAAAGAAAAGTGAGAAGTTGTATTAGATGTACATAAATATCTATGTCCGGATTCAATTTCCGCCGCAATAACAAATGATGAATTTTCTGTATTCATTAATATAATAGGGCCCGCCAAAAAAAGGAGCCACTCAGAATATCTAGAGAACGGATAAATTTTTTAAAAAATGCTAAAACACGTGCGTACCATTCTATAGCAGGGGAAACCTTTTCTACTAGGTATTGGTTTTTTATCATTACCAGGGGCGGCCCCAGGGGTGTCAACTTTGGAATCTTAAAAGGAACCACCATATTTGTAAGACATTTCCAAAAAGTAGTTGACATTAAAAAATACAATTTATTTCTTATAAAAAAATTACTGAAACCTGATGTGAAATGAAATGTACGATATCTCCGACCCTGTTATGATTAAAAATCTCAAACTTGTCTTAAAATAATTTTAATGTCATCTTCTTTTCAAAAATGTATTTCAAATAGGGATATTTCATTTAAGATTCCAAAGTTGACTCCCTTGGGGCCACCCCTGGTGATGATAAAAAAAAAATCAGAACCTAATAGATAAGGTTTCCCCTCGATATAATGGTACAGGTTTTTTTTTTGCATTAAAAAAAAAAATAATAATAATCCGTTCTCTAGATATTTCGAGAGGCTCCTTTTTTCTGGCGGATCCTGTATGAAAAAGTAATAATCCCTAAAAAAATACCCCTTCACGGTATAAAAATTACCCGCCCAGTCATCAGCCCAAAAATATTCTGAAATAATGTTTGGGCCCCGCTTCATGTTTACTATCCTCTCATGTACTATCGTTTATTATCTACTCGACTTACACTTAGAGCTATCTTATAGAGATAAGTTAGTAGTAATCAAGTAGTTAGTATTTTCACACGTTTTTGTATGTTTTCAAAAGGAAATAATATAGAGACATTTAGGATAAAATATTTGAAGTTTGTATTAGAAATACCCCCAGGCACCTTCTGACAAGAAAGATGTCTTCTTTAAATGCATACACACACAATCACACCAGTGCATTATCGCCCTACGATGTACGTAAAAGTATTTTAGTCTGTTCGTACAGGTATGTCTATATTGTCTATCTAAATGTCTGCCTGTATGTCTGTACGTATACATACAGGTATGTGTCTGTTTTAGGCGCGGCCGGTGGGGAAATGTTTTGGGGGTACTGCATACCGGACTAAAGAATTTATAATAGTTATGCATTAATTTTTCTAGAAATGTGTGATAATTTTTATTGTGTATTGTGTACGACTTGAGAAAATCCTCTCTTTTTTATTTTTAGTCTGGGGGTGCTGGAGCTCCGCAGCTCCTTAGCACCGGCCGCGCCTGGTCTGTTCATATGTCTGAACCTAAGTATGTTTGTATGTCTGTCTGTTTGTCTATGTGTATGTCTACTCAGTGATAAATATGCTTCACTTTACAATTAAAATAACACCTCATAAGGTTATATCCATCAAATAATTATGTCTGCCTGTATGTCCGTCTTTTGTATATCCGTAGGTCTGTCTGTCTGTTTATATGTTTTTTTGTACTTAATGATGTATGTGCTTGACTAAGAATAAAAGGGCGACTCATAAATTTATATACATCAAAGAACTATGTCTGTCGGTCTGCTTTTAAGTATGATTTTACTCATTGATGAATTTTATTTTTCATTACAATTAAAATTGCACCTCAATCGTCAATATCTGTAAAGTTCTCTGGAAAATATAAAATTTCTATTAATATTTGTACATCAATTAGTGGATTTTTTAGAATTATGGGGCTGAAGTGCCCATTTTGGGGCTATATAAGTAATCAAAGGCACATCTGCCACCAAAGACGAGAAAAACAAGATCAAATTCATACATCACAATTGGCCCAGTGGTTTAGGCTGTAGCCCGGTCAAGATCGAATAAGAACATCAAGCAGCAGAAAGTGAAAAATGGTTTTTTTCACCATTGATTATCAACGGTTTAAGTCAAGCGTTTTTGATGATTCTCTTATTAATCTTCATTCGAAAGCTTGCTTCTTTTCAGTAAATAATTCATCCTTTGTAGTGTTTTAGTTTTCATTCATCCTTTGTAGTTAGTTATTCCGATACAGAGGCGTGAAATTGGCACTTAATGCTGTGACGTATAATATCTCTTGGTGCCCTCTTCTTAATTTTTGACTTGGCGTTGCGGAACGCCATCGCGTTCTTTAATAATAATCATTATTACAGTTACTAGGTATACGCACAAATTATGCACTATTTATTCTTCTTATATGTCGCTTTTCACAAATTTATTGTATTCCATATGACACTTTTCACATTTTACGTAAACCACTTTTACTTAGAACCCAAAAAATCGGACGTTTTTCACATTCTGGTTTAGCAGGCAGAGTTTTAGGAGTGGATTTTTCACATTTTGGCTAAACCAACTTTACTTAAAACCCGAAAAATCGGGCGTTTTTCACATTCTGGTTAGTAGGCTGAAGAACAAGAGTGGACAATTCACTTTTTGGCTAATACCTAAACAAAGAAAGATGGAGTTTTTCACTTTTTAGAGAATTCTTTTTCAACCTCTCAATTGTGAAAAGCGACACTATCTCAATAACTAAAGGCATTTCGCAGTTAAAATTATCAGGAATATTTAAAGCAAACAGTTTCAAGTATTATATCCAAATTTGGTATAAATCGTACGTAGGACAACTGAGTAATGAAACTTTTTTTGAAAAAAACAACTTTTTATTTTTTCAAACCTCTCTCCTGAAAAATTTGATTTTGGCGCAATTCACATTTTGGCAAAAAGGTATCGATATGTAGGTACTTACGGGATGTCGGCCTAAAGGAAAATGATTATTGTAGGGTTTTCACAGCTTATCTTCAAGAGTATGAAAAGTTTGTCAGAGAGCTTGATTTGATTTGATAAAGTATTTTTAAAATTAAATTACAGCTCAAATGTTCAAATTCATAATTTCATTATTTATTTTTGAAATTAGCCATTTGTAAGTAGAGTGAAGTTAGCAATCCTTGTATTACTTGTTTTAATTTCCCCTCTGACTTCCTTGCCGTACTAAAATCATATGCGACGGCAAGCATGAGTTCAGTATGACCTATTTGTTTCAAAATCGGTTATTGTTTTTTTCTTTTTCTTTTACATTATATAGGTATTTTATTATTTCTTGTTTATTGGTTTCTTGTCAGCTTTATTAATTCTACGTTCAACCACTTTATTATCCGATATTTTGTATCTTATTTTGATTTATCTTGTTTGAAAAATAGGTACCTATTCATTATTCTTTCAATATTATTGCGTTATTTATTCATAGCTATGACATCCCACTGACTGAACTATTGCATTCGAGACAAAAGTTTGGAAACAATAACAAATGTACTGTTGCCGTTAGTGGGATCGACCCATGAGTACAGCAGAGAGGAGAGAGGAGAGTGATTGGAATGAGCTTGATATTTGTGCCAACTTCTCACACATCACAATCAATGGAAAAATTAATGGAGGGAAATTTTGAATACATTATTAAATTTATCTAATCTACGTCTTGGAAAAATTATTTTCAGATAATTATTTCGAGTTATTCATGACGTGTGAACCGATTTTCCTTATTCATTCCACTAACTGAAGGGGGGAGTCTTTTTGTTTCAGTTGACGTACCGATACCAGAAGCGCACTACAGTATTACTTATTCTTCGGCGGTTCGGATCAGGTTTTCAGTTATCATTCAAACTTTGGTAGAGAACTATCGCGACAGTTCACGTCACGATCTAACTGAACAATTCTGAGGTACCTAAAAAATTTCGTGTGTTGAACTCTAATAAATATAAGAAATAGAAACCAAGTCATTGGACCATTCTTAATCAAACCAAAAACTTAAACATTTGTGCATTTGTCTTCAGATTCTTCAGAAAATAAATGGGTGAAACTATGGTGAGAATTTATGCAATCAATGATAATGAACTTGATGTGTTCATCTCTGGTAAACTTGATCATTGTTTAACTTCAAACCAGTTCCGTTCAACCTGTTCAACTACGCTCAACATGAGTGGAGGAGTTTTATAGTAAAAATTGTAAACTTTAAATTATATTTAACAACTTATTGGAAATCAAGTTCCAGTACTTCTAAATTGCTGTGCGGTGTGAGATGCATTCATAGCTACAACTTCATCAAGAGAAGTGCTTCTGATAATTGATAAAAATTCTGATTTTCCTAAGTGTTTATACTCTTTTAATCACTCCAATATCATCTTCAGATAATTTTTCAAGTAGGAACAATTTTTGCTAACAATAATCTCAGTAGTGTGCAAGGGGACATGTGCCTTGAGTGTTATCATAGTATTGTATAATTGTAATCTAACAGTAGACCTATAGAAGGGTAGTTTCTAATTCTAGTAATAATTTTTAGTGAACTCACTACTGTGAAAGCAATCTCCATAAATATTTAATTTCTTCTGTGCTCTCATTTTTCCAACTAACAATTAAATTTTCCTACATTTAACTAAAATTCATGTTTAGTGAAATACTAATTAAAAAAACACCAGCTTCTATATGTGTTTTTTGATATAGACCCAGCTATAACAGTGTTTCTAAAGGACTGTTTTTGTGACATTTTTAGAAATACCCACCAATTTTGAACAATAGCTTGATTCGAGCAATACCTTTTAAAAGACCTTTCTTTTATACTCTAAAAAATAATTTATTTTACTTAATGCTCAGTTAAAAAAAAAAAAAAAAAAAAAAAAAAAATGATTTCTAATTTGATCCCATAAACTAACAATAATAGTGTTTTTACCTACTCCTTTTTACTATAAAGTTACCCTACTACCTACCTATATGTAACATTTTTTTAATAAATCAAAACTACTTAAAAAATCTACAGTCTGTGGAAACATATTAATACTCAATACCTACTTAAATACTCAAGATGTCAACCTTACTAGAGTTCAGTTCTTTTGATAATTCTACTTCTAACTTCAATTATTTCTTCAACAACATCATGACAAGTGAACTGAACCCACTAAATCAAGTGGAGTATGAACCCTGGATATTTGCAGTGATTGGATCCCTGCTGATAGGACTGAGTGGTGTATTTCCCATTCTTATCATCCCCATTGATGATTTGGAACACATGAATGCTAAGAAAGGTAAACAAATCAGTCACTTCTCTTATCTCAATTATTCAAACACAATAAGAACAAACCTTATAACCCAATACTGGTTTTCTTTCATTTACAGTTACCATGGGGACCCAATATTCAAAATAATTAAATACAAATATTGAACATTAAAAATATTAAAAAATGGTAACAAATTATTAAACTCCATGTGCCAGAATCTCTTAAACCAACTTTTCACATTTTAATCTCAGGCAGCCTAGGCTAGGTTGGGCTGAGATTATGAGGTATTTAATCTTGAACTATAGTTCAGTGTTACTCTGAAGTTTTCCCATTGGATTGGCTAATTATTATGTCTAAGTCTATGATGCTATTGTATTATTTTCTCAGGTACTCTTTACTGTCTCTAGAGTGCTGTATTTAAATAATTCTTAACTATCTTCAACATTAAGTATATTTTAAACTTAACCATTATTATCTGAATCTGAAATCCATGCTATTGATTTGTATCAATAATATCCACATTAGAAAATAAGTGAATATTCTTATGGTAAAGATATTGAAATCTTACTTTTTCAAAACATTGAAAGTTACAAAACTATAAATCTTTCCTTAAAAGCCCAGATTGTAAAATGTTGCTTTTGTAAACTGTATATTGATTCAAATAAAACAATTTATCTTGTCTTATTTAAATTAGGTAGGTACCTATATAAAAAAAAACAAAGGCCTCTCATTACAAATTAAAAATGTCATCCATCTTTGCATAGGATGGTAAGGTGTCCAGTCCATATAATGGTACCTTCCTAACCTACCTCCCCACATTTTGTAACAAGTAGGTAACATTTAGGTAACACATTGGTAACACACATCATTGAAAAATATGGTACTGTCTACCTACATGTTTAATCACTGTGTTGGTTTCACCATCTCACAGTTGCCATGCACCCGTGAATCAAATAATGTTTTTAATCTAGATTTGATCCAACCAGGTGGTGTTAATTGTCATCAAGTACAATTAATTACAAACAATCATTACATTTTATTCTTTCAATTATGTTAGAGGCAGGTGGGTACGTAGGTACTGAGTTAAATTTAATGTGTGTTAATATTGCTTTTTTAATGATAGGTTTAGAATTAACAACAAATTATACTCACATTCTGCACAGACCCAAGTACAAATATGTATAAAATAGGTAAGTTTTGAGTAGGTACATAGATTGGTTGATAGGTGTACGTACAATCTCTAGTGCTGATTTTGTACTAGTAGGTACCTAGATACTTTCAGCTACTAAATAGTGGCTCTTTCAGGTACTCTAGTAAATTTCAGTAATTAGACAAGTGGTGAATAAATCAGGTGGGATTTGAGTCCTTTGTAATGTTTAAAACTGTATGATAGTAGGAAAAAAAAGTATTGAGTCAGAATTAAAAAATAGAATTCTTGTTAAAAAGGAATCAAAATCCATGTATTTTGGGAGATAAATATTGTGAAACATTTACATTTTACTTGCAATGTAAATATTGAAAAAGAAAAAACAATGGTTTTAGAATACTCCCTAGGTGTACTCTATACCTAATCTCCAGAGATAAAAGGTCAGTGACCCATTACTCTGTCTCTCTCTTTCTCTATCTCTCTCTCTCTTTCTCTCTCTCTCTCTTTCTCTCTCTCTCTCTTTCTCTCTCTCTCTTTCTCTCTCTCTCTTTCTCTCTCTCTTTTCTCTCTCTCTTTCTCTCTCTCTTTCTCTCTCTCTCTCTCTCTCTCTCTCTCTCTCTCTCTCTCCTCTCTAAACCAAAAAGTTAAGTTTAGCTTAGGAGGTAATCCAAAATGTACATTTTCTTAATGTAAAAATAAATTTCCACATTTTCAATTCAAATTATCTCTCTCTCTCTCTCTCTCTCTCTCTCTCTCTCTCTCTCTCTCTCTCTCTCTCTCCCTCCCTCCCCCTCCCTTGCCCTTACCTAAATAATCTCTGATTGAATTGAATGAGTCAAGTTCACCTAATGCCTGACTTCTGGCCTTGCAAAAATCCTGATACAGTCTGCCATGTTGAGATATACATATAGTTGAATAGTTTCTGTTTAGGAGTGATCCCCTTTGTTCCACTGTGCGGAGGTTTGTGAAGTGTGTAGCACTATACACAGTACACATGTGTGTTGCCAAGTTATGTGTAGTAAGTAGTAGGTACTAGTACAATAATAATAATAATAATATATCACCTTATATATACTACCTGACTAGAACAAATGAGTCCCATTATTCCATCAGTAAACCCAAGAAGTTTTTGTATTACCTCTGTGGCGCTAAATCTAGATTTTTTGCGTACTATAATGCTTCAATCATGACTTAAGATCTCGATCTCGACACAAACCATCTACTCAAATTAACTTTACCCAGCCTGAGTGGGGTCGGGAATAGCCAGCATCACAAGGGTTCGACTTTGAATGGTCATACATTTAAGTCCTAGGCTCGCTGGACGTTGCTTAGCTTAAGTGTCTGAATAAGAACAGGTGTATTCAACGTGCCATCGACACTGGCTGAACCACAGCTTTGAATTGAATTTTTTGTATTCACCACAATATTTCTGCGTATTTAAAAGTTTAGTCACTCTACCTGATTCACACAAAATACATAATTTATTCACATTCTAACTTAGGTAAAATATATTTCATCCATCTATGAGAATCTTGGCACTATGCCCAGTCCCAACACTCAGCATTGTTAATATACATTGTATTATATATATAGTCTGTTCGGTAGTCAGTGGTAAAGGCGGCACTCTGTGAATCCAAAGATTCCAGAGGTCGTGGGTTCGAAACCCAGTCGGTACATGACAAGTTATCCTCCCATTTGGGATTTTTACCACCTAATAATATGTCTTGGGCTTACTGCTGGAACAATGGGACTTTAATAGTCCTAATCGGGCAGTTTAAATAAGGCGATATTATTATTATTATATGTAGGTACCTATTTCGTTACCATTATCATTATTACTACTATTTTGGTTAAATTAGAAGTTTTTATTGATGATTCTGATGGTGTTGCTTACCTAAATGATTGTGAATTGGACGAGCTAGGTATTGGTATTAGGTAATTACACATTTGGCCAGTAGTAAGCATGATATTGCTTTTCAGTAAAAAAAAAAATTGACTCCGCTGGGATTCGAACCCAGGTCACCGTGCGTACAAGCCTTGTGCGCTACATCACTCGGTAATTTTTTTTTTTTTTTTTTACTACCATTTTTTGTTATTATTTTTTTAACCATCTACCTCATTCATACAATCACTGCCCGATTAGGACTAACAATTCCCTTCATTCCAGCATAGTAAGTCTAAAATGTGTTATGATGTGGTCAAAATGATAATAATAACCGTCACTTGATTCAACAAACAGAAATCCATCTATCTCACTTCTTGGACTCAAAAAAAAAAAAAACGAAAAAAAACGAAAAACAAAGAAAGATGAAAATATGAGCACAGAACCTATGTATGTACCAGGTACCTAAATAATTATATACTAGTGATAAATATACTCGGAAATAAAAGTGAACAAAGAGCGGAGATATACCTATAGAACAGAATCCAATCTCCATTGGCAACTTGAGACATCCGGTATTTTTGCAACTTCCTCATTATTGCGAACCTTCCTGGTTCAATGGGAAATCACGATGATGTTAAGACTATATTATTACTTCCGAGAGCTTCCGATAAGATTAGATATAATCGGAAGAATTATGTTCGTTTTGTTAAAAAGAGCGCTGTGATTGGTTGAAACTCCGACTTGAGGGCGTGTCAGCCATTATCTTAACTTTAATCCTGTTTCATAATTTGACCCTAAAAAAAGCTCAGAATATGTCGATAGTGGAAAATCGCGAACATTGTTCAAATCCCACCGTTGCGTTGGTTCGAATACCACCCAGTGCACAAATTTTTCCTCATTAATTTGAGTTTGTGACCAACAAGTAATAAGACCCTAAGGGCTAGGTGGTAAAAAATGCTTTGTGCTTTAACCTTGCCTAGTGGTTACCTTCCACTAAGGAGTGTTATTATTATTACTACTACTACGATGTAAACTAATCACGAGGAAGTTTTGTGTCCACAAACAGGCAGTATATATTTTTCATAACATCGATGAATTTTTTATGATATTTTGTTATGATGATAATCTGTAATTCTGTATTTAATAATAATACCGAGACAGAAGAATAGTGTCGAATCCGAAGCCACCACAAGACACAATCCCGCACTTCCCCGTGCTAGCATCGTGTTCTTTTCTCCTTGTGAGATGACTTCGGAGCTCTAGTGTTTACAGTGTGGTGTGAGGCGGGGTGAGCTAACCACTTCATTCAGGAAGTGGTCAAGTGCTAGCAGCCAGCCGAGAGAACAAACCTGATTGCGGAAATATGTTGCGTCTTTATAGAATTTTTTCGAGAAAAACATTGCGAAACCATAAATTCTATCGAAGAATTATTACAGGGTAGACAAAAAAAACCGCTCCTGCGTTATTATTCAATAACTTTTGATCAACATCTAGATTCTTTTTAGAACATTTTGAATATCTTTTCACTGTTGCCGGATGTAGTTTTTACAATCTCTGTTCGAATATTATTTTTTTAGTTGCCATGCGGAAGGTCCCAGGTTCGATCCCGCTTGCCATATAATAATTATTTGTACTGTACATATGTATGTCTTATATCTAATAAAGTTTTTAATAATAATAATAATAATACTCTTTAGTGGAAGGTAACCACCTCAAATTAATGAGGAAAAGTGCATGCACTGGGTGGGATTCGAACCAACAGATCTCTACGCTACCTGGATTACCGTTAACCACTTGACTACCAGTTCACCTGTGTACTACCAGTGTAAAGTGCCTTGAAGTAATGCGAAAGCGGTTCCGGGAGATAGTCAACTTTTTTTAAGTCTAGATTCCAGAATATTCTTCTAAATGAAGCAATTCTTGATAATATTTATCTATTTCTAAACGAGTTGTTTTGAACAAATTTTTTCTTCGTAGCCTTGAAACAGCAGCTACTGTAGACGCTGTCTTGACTGCCCATCCCATATAGTATGCCTCCCCTCTGATGGGCGAGAAGTGACACAATACTTCCCATTTAGGTGCTGGGTCAACAAGAGCGCTCCCGAAAATTTCCCATACAAACATTTTAAAAAAAAAATTGAAAACAATTTTTTTTGTCGTCTCTGAGGTTCGAACCGGGAATCTTCCGAGTACTAGCCTCACTGGACGTTGCTTAACCTCTGTGACTGAATGAGAACTGGTGTATAGAAGACAAACTTAATTCTATGTGAAGTTGTATTTATTTATTTATTTTACACTGTATTTTTTATACAAGATATAAAACAGAAAAAAGGACTACCTACCTACCTACCTACCTACCTATATTTGTTTGTTTGTTTGTTTGTCCGGAGTTGTTTAGCCAAAACGGTAAGAGATAGCGAAAAATGTCTCAGAATTGACCCCTTCAAAACCATTATCGCTTCGTCCAGAAAAATTATATAAAGTTCAAAAAGGCATTGCTGTCCAGCAGTACGGCCATGCCTTAGTAAATTTGAAATTTAGTCCCGTTGCAAAGCACGGGCAAACGGCTAGTTTTTTATACAAGACAAACAACCATAAATTATTAACAGAGATAGCAAAAAAAAAAAATTCACAACATTTACAAAATAAGTTATAAAAAAAATATTTAAAATTAAATGTGCAAATGTCTTGTAATCCGGGGCGAAAATAATGTCTTAGGCATTCTCTGCCACTTGTAGATAGAGATAACCTATATATCTGCATAACTATCTTATAGAAGCCAAATAAAAATGGCTTAGGATGGGTCCTCTGTATACATTAAAAAAAAAAATATAAAAAATGAGACAAGTTATTTACTATTATTATTTATCTCTGAAGATTATTTCTGTGAAGCGCTAAGACGGGCCACTTGTTTTCTGCAAAGACTTGAAGGACATTATACAGGGTGGCTCTACAGTCGAACATGGATAAGTGGAATTGCCGCGGACCAACGCTTTTATTCCACAAATTATTATTATTATTTATAAGTTGACGGGAGATACCCATTTCACAAGTGTCCCTATAGATAGATAGAGTGGCGTCATCGTGAACGATGGTAGCCAAACAGTGGAGGAATGACTAGCACTTCTACCACTGTCTTTATTGTCCCTACAAGTGTCCCTAACCTATCTAAAACGTAAAACTAAAGCGTAAAACTAAAAAAGCGTAAAACTAAAGCTTAAGCCAAATCCTGATATTTCACTAAGCCGGTGTTCTACCGGTGTAGAGATTTGTGTCCTTTTACTTCCCCATTCATTGCACTTATCCAGTTAAAAGAGATAATAATAACACTCTTTAGTGGAAGGTAACCACCAGACGAGGTTAAAGCCCAAACCATTTTCTACCACCTAACCCTCAGAGTCTTATTTGATGTGGTCGCAAACTCAAAGTAATGAGGAAGAATTCTTAGAAGCCAAATAAAAATGGCTTAGAATGGGTCTCTCTGTATACAAAAAAATATATGAAAAATAAAACAAATGAATTATTATTTATTTAAAAAATTCATGCACTGGATGGGATTCGAACCAATGGATCCCTACGCTACCGGGATTAGCAGTCTAGCGTGTTAACCCCTTGACTACCAGTGCACCTGGTGGTGTTAATATAAGCTGGCGTGGCGTGTGTTCTCTTGACGAACGCTCGATTCCCAGCGATTTTGATTGTGTGCCATTTCCCCTGCCATCAGGGGGAAGGGCACACTCGTACCCGCTCTGCCAATAAAATAAGTGTTGGGTGAAAGAGATTGCCATAGGCAATAACCCCGCCTTTAGTTAGGACATGTGTATATGTATATTTTGTTTTTTTTTTCTTGTTTATATTATTAATATTGTCAATTTTTATATTTAATTTTTACCATTTTTTGTCTGTATACAGGGTGTCCCACCAAACTTGGACACCTCAAATTACTCGGCCCCTGAAAGAGTTTTTGAAAAATAAAAAAATCTAGAGTACATGTGCTAATTATGCGGTTTCAGTTATGAAATTTTTTTTTTACAGGGTGGTTCAAAAGTCAGAAATTGAGGTGTCAACTTTCGATTTTTAAATGGATCGACCTGAATTTTATTTGATAATTTTACTTCTAAATGATTTCTGAGTACTTTTTTAAACAAAAATATTACATACAGGGTGGTTTTTTTTCGACCAATTTTTTTTCTAAATCTTGAATAACTCAAGTTCGGTTAATTTTTTCGATAACAAGAATAGAATGTGTTTGTGTAATGAATACACGCACTTTCAATTGGCATCAAAAAAATTTATACAGGGTGGTTCACAAGTGAAATAATGACTTGATTTTTTTTAAAACCGAGTTTTTTTAATTTTTTATTTAGGATTAATAATTCTCGTCTAATTTTACACACTTTTTGTTAGTCATATCGAAAAACAAAACTAAAGTGTTGTACAGGGTGAGACATAATTTTTTTGTAACACCCTGTATATGGGCAGTCAAAGAGACGCAAAATTCAATATAAAGACTAAATATGCAAGAAAAACTTTGATTTTTAATTAAACTAAAAAGTTATGGTGTTTTAACTAATATTGTCGCATGGACCACCCTGTAGATATTTTCTTAAACCATCATATGGGTAGTCGAAACTGTCTAAAATTCAACGAGGAGTCCAAATCTGAAAAAAAAAATGAATTCAAAAAGCCATGCTCAATTTTGTGTCTACACCTACCTACTTTTTATTTCAAGTTTTAAAATCATTCAGTGTGGACACCAAATTGAAAATGGCTTCAAATTCGTGTTTTTTACTTGTTTTTTCCCACATGATTCGAAGTGTTCGTTAAATTTTGTACAACTTAGAGTACCTACATGATAGTTTAAGAAAATATCTACAGGGTGGTCCATGCGACAATATTAGTTAAAACACCATAACTTTTTAGTTTAATTAAAAATCAAAGTTTTTCTTGCATATTTAGTCTTTATATTTAATTTTGCGTCTCTTTGACTGCCCATATACAGGGTGTTACAAAAAAATTATGT
Source organism: Bactericera cockerelli (assembly GCA_024516035.1). NCBI lineage: Eukaryota > Metazoa > Arthropoda > Insecta > Hemiptera > Triozidae > Bactericera > Bactericera cockerelli. The sequence continues at coordinate 6,348,989 of CM044964.1, forward strand.
CTCACCCTGTACAACACTTTAGTTTTGTTTTTCGATATGACTAACGAAAAATGTGTAAAATTAGACGAAAATTATTAATCTTAAATAAAAAATTAAAAAAACTCGGTTTTAAAAAAAATCAAGTCATTATTTCACTTGTGAACCACCCTGTATAAATTTTTTTGATGCCGATTGAAAGTGCGTGTATTCATTACACAAACACATTCTATTCTTGTTATCGAAAAAATTAACCGAACTTGAGTTATTCAAGATTTAGAAAAAAAATTGGTCGAAAAAAAACCACCCTGTATGTAATATTTTTGTTTAAAAAAGTACTCAGGAATCATTTAGAAGTAAAATTATCAAATAAAATTCAGGTCGATCCATTTAAAAATCAAAAGTTGACACCTCAATTTCTGACTTTTGAACCACCCTGTAAAAAAAAAATTTCATAACTGAAACCGCATAATTAGCACATGTACCCTAGATTTTTTTATTTTTCAAAAACTCTTTCAGGGGCCGAGTAATTTGAGGTGTCCAAGTTTGGTGGGACACCCTGTATATGTTCTACTAATAAAGAGTTTCTAAATAAAAATAAATCGAATTCAATAAAATAAGTGTCGGGTGGAAGAGATTGCCATAGGCAATAACCCCGCCCTTTAGTTAGGACATGTGTATATATTTTGATTTTTTTATTAATACCTATTGTCAATTTTTATATTTAATTTTTACCATTATTTGTCTGTATATACAGGGTGGTCCAGAAAGTTTGCACCAAAATGATAGGGGTAATAAAAGAGACCATTTCCAACAAAAATATTCCCGGACATTTTCCTTTATTTTTTGTCGTTTTCAAAATGGCGGCCAAAACGTGTGTTTTTCAAATATTCCGACTTTGGTTGGCTTTTGATTTTTTTATTTTTTTCTGTACCACCTAGAAAAAAACGGATTGCATTTTTGAATTGAAAATAAAATTTTAATTAAAATAAGTTAAATTAACCCGTTCAATGTTTTAATAATCATGCTCATTTAGGCTGTCAACGTTCTGAACGCACATATTTGAAAAACACACGTTTTGGCCGCCATTATGAAAACGACAAAATATAAAGGAAAATGTCCGGGAATATTTTTGTTGGAAATGGTCTCTTTTATTACCCCTATCATTTTGGTGCAAACTTTTTGGACCACCCTGTATGTATGTTCTACTAATACAGAGTTTCTATACAAAAATAAATAAATAAAAAAAAGTCGTAGTACTATTCACAACTTGTGACTTCTAACACTCACAATATATTTTCACCATTTTTTTTTTTTTCAACATATTTTTTTTCTACCTGATATCCGTGATGTGCAAGATTCTATTTCAATTTTCCAATCAGCTGAACTGGAAAGTTTCCAGTTATAAGGTCAATTCATAAATTCATTTTCTATGAGGTATACATAGAAATAACCGACCTCAGTAGCTTGATCGATAAGGCGGCGGACTTGTAACCTGGAGGTCGCTGGTTCAAGTCCCGGATTCAGCGTAGATTTAGTAAAGCGAGTTTGAGTAGTTGTGATAGCACGGAAGTTTTTAACACAAATATATATTTTTTTTTTAAACTTGAACTCATACTGGCTGAGAGAGGAAAAGACTATGCTGGTAAGTCTTGCCAACTTTATGCATCTCTCTCTCTCTCTCTCTCTCTCTCTCTCTCTCTCTCTCTCTCCCTATCTCTCTCTCTCTCTATCTCTCTCTCTCTATCTCTCTCTCTCCTCCTCTCTCTCTCTCTCTCTCTCTCTCTCTCTCTCTCTCTCTCTCTCAAACCACACACACACACACACAACACGTGCGTCATTCGAAGTGTTCAACATATTATTAACGAAAGTAGAATATCAGTTGTATAAATTGAATCTGTATTATTATCTGCATAGTAAAAATCAATATATCATTGTTTCATTGTGAGCAAGGGATCAGCTGTTGATATGCACACATGGAGTCATAATCTTTGTACTAAAAAGAACTATTATCCACTTTAAATAGTACATAATGTAGTTGCCTACCTACTTCATTTGTACCATTTGCATTCTACTGCACTAATTTATTGTATTTTAAATACTCTTCAAATTTATTGCACAATTTTTTTAAAAAACTTATCAAATCGATAATTTTTATTTTTAAATAAAACAGATACTGTTATTCTGATGGCAATGCTGACAACAAACTGGCACTATTGCTCCCCCCCCCCCCCCTATTGCACAATTGTATTTTATTTCTTGCACTCCATTGCATCAAGTTTTTCTTTTTGTCCATGAGTTGTTCTTCAAAATAAGACATTAGACATACTATAAGTACAAAAAATACACACATAGATACATTGGACGTTACAAAGTAAAATCATAGTTGCGGGATTGGCGGGAATCATATCACAGATCAAATATCTCCTCCAACTCATCACGAAAGCTTTTTAGGGAGAATAGTATACTGGAAGCGTATAGTATAGTCTTTTTAAGGAAGAAAAAAAAAAAAAAAAAACTGAGCCCATTATGAATACCATATGTTTCGAAAAAGTAATAATGGGCTAAGTTCTCGTAGTAGGATACTGGCATAGGTAGGTGGTTATACATTTTTAAAATATTCACTACAAAAACAACAACAACTTAACAACAACTAAAACAACAATAACAACTACAAATACAACAATAAAATATTATGCAGATGAGATATTTCAGTACTTCTCAGAAGTCAGTATAATTTTTTACAATTCATAGGTTTTCACTATAACACCAACATAAACACCACTTAAAACAACAACAACTTCATCATCAACAACAAAAACTACAACAACAAAACATATTAGAACTTATAACACCAACAAACAACAATTACAGTATCAACTTATCATCAACACTATTTACAACAACAACAAAAATATATTATAACTTGTACTGATGAGTTATCGACTAAATGACTACTCTCAGTAGTCTGTATGGGCAACACAGAGCCAATGCTGAGAATGAGAGATAAAAAAAGGTTCAAGGTTGAGAATGTATAGATAGAACAAGTTAATAATAATATTAAAAATAACACGAGTATAGATACAACTGATCTCAGTGGCATGGTCGATAGGCGGCGGACTTGTAACTTGGAGGTCGATGGTTCGAGTGCCAATTTCGCTAAGGATTTAGCAAACACGTAGCATCGTTGAGTCCCTGACATCACGAAACTAGTTAACACATATATTATATTATGTTGGTTTTTTTTTAATTTTCTTGATCCAAAAAATATCAATCGCCATTCAACGAGGAAATGCTGTGAGCATCATGGATGGGCACTATTCCTGATGGCTTGCGTTTCGAAGAGCTGTTTTATAATTAAGTAAATAAATAGAAGTCATCGTGGCCAAGTGGGTAGCGCAGAAAAGAATAGGACTTTTCTATAGCTAAAAGTCCAATAATTCTGCGCTACCCACTAAAAATTGTGAAATTTTTTTTTATTTATTAAGTAAATAAATTTTAGTCTTTCTAGATTCTAGAAATTAAAAAAAATATATTTTCATATTATACTTTTAATTTTTGTTTGATTCTAGAAATTCAAAAAAAAATATATTTTCATATTATACTTTTAATTTTTGTTTGATTGCAGAGAGCTCCACAACGCTGAAACTGCTGCTGAGCTTCGCAGTGGGGGGTCTCCTAGGGGACGTCTTCCTGCATCTCCTACCTGAGGCCTGGAGCTATGAGCACACCCACTCCGCCACTAGTAAGTCTACTATCATACCAAGACACCCACTCCACCACTAGTAAGTCTACTATCATACCAAGACACCCACTCCGCCACTAGTAAGTCTACTATCATACCACACTCTCAAATAGTGAGGTTAGTTGGTGACATGGATATTAAGAAGTATTACCTGTTGATGAGAGCAAATAAGCTCGAAACAGCTGTCCAGGTATGTTCTGATATTCATGTACATCTAGTACAACTTCTCACTTTTCTGTTTATACTGATTATACTGATATACTAGTAAGTCTACTATTATACCAACACACCCACTCCGCCACTAGTAAGTCTACTATTATACCAATACAAACAGACAAAGAAACAAACAAAAAGAGATAGACAGAAAAACAAACAGATAAATAGATTGATAGACAAATAGAGAAAGAAACAAAAAGACAGACAGACAAAAAGGCAAACAGACAAACAAACACAAAGACAGAAAAACAAAATAAATAAATAGATAGATCGACAAACAGAGAAAGAAACAAAGAGGCAGACAGACAAAAAGGCAAACAGACAAACAAACACAAAGACAGAAAAAACAAAAAAATAAATAGATAGATAGACAAACAGAGAAAGAAACAAAGAGGCAGCCAGACAAAAAGGCAAACAAAAAGAGACGGACAAAGAAACAAACAAAAAGAGATAGACAGGAAAACAAACAGATAAATAGATTTATAGACAAATAGAGGAAGATACAAAGAGACAGACAGACAAAAAAGCAAACAGACACACATACAAATAGACACACACACAAATAGACACACAGACAAATAGACACACAGACATACATATAGACATATATACAAATAGACACACAGCCATATAGACACCCAGACAAATAGACACCCAGATAAATACACACACAGAAAGATATACAATTGAAAGCCAAATCGTCTAGTATACCCAAGTAAAAACAGAACCTCACTTCATTAGAGTCATTAGGGGACCTATACAAAATGACCAGGGACCGCGCAAACTATTAAAATTATACGAGGAATGAATGCCATGTGCCAACTACCGAACAACCAACCATTAAAAAAATAGGAAAACCAATGTACCGCCGATAACCGCCATATCAGTACACATTAAAATTCTATGTACAAGTTTATGTGTCTATAGGTTTCATGGTTTTACGTTGGGTGAAAGAGATTGCCAACAACCCCGTCTTTTAGTTAGGACATATGTATGTATATAATTTGTTTCTTTTTTTCCTGTTTATATTTATATTGTCAATACCGTAAATCGGAAAGTTTGTGAACGTGGTGTTTTCCCCCATAGACTTGATAAAATGGTCCATATAACACGTGGTTCATATAAAGGTACACTCTGCTGAAAGACCCTGTATATACACCGGAACGCCGTGGTGTGTCGTGCTGGTGACATCAGAATACATAATTAAGTATACATCATGTATATATAAGTACATATTTAAGTATACATCATGTATATGTAAGTACATAATTAAGTATAAATCATGTATATGTTAATGAGCTTATCCTGACCGGTGTATATGAAAGCCATGTAATGGTGTTAGGTTATCTACAGCGTGACGACTGTATTAGGTTTCATATGCATGTCTATGTATAAGTATATGTGTTTGTATATGCCGCTAATTGACTTTATGAATGTATACTAATTTACCTGGAGTAGAAGACGTTTAGATTATATTGTTCCCCAATTATTAAATACATATTGCCAAGAATTTATTGATGAAAAACATTATGAATGATTCCCTGCTACATAATGTGCATCCTAATTCTTATTCATATTATATAATTATCTACTCAATAGCTTATTCTGTGTAGTAATCAGTATATCAGTATAATCAGTATAAAAAAAGTAAACTTTTAGGGTTTTGTTAATGTGAAGGAAAAACCCTTTTAAATGAATAAATGTGTTTCTTTGTGTTATTATAGCACAATTTTAGTGGGAAGAGCAGAATTATAAGACTTTTCCATATCTTGAATATCCCAATGTCTTATTTTTGCCTATCATTCCGCCACTGGTCGCCGCTAACATTAAAGCAGCTACTCATTTTTCCTCACGAGGTATGAGTGGACTCCGTACACCTGCCGTCTGTCACAAGTCACAAGTCATATCTCTTGCACGGTTTAAGCTATCAGGCTGAAATTTTAATATGTTGTGTAGTCACTGTAGCAGAGTGAGTTAGCGCGATTGCACACATGGTGACCTGGGTTCGATCCCCAGCGGTGTAGGAATTTATCTCCTCTGTACTTGGATGTTCGGGGTGCACTCATACCTCGTGAGGAAAAATGAGTAGCTGCTTTGATGTGAAGCACCGACATAGGTAAAAATATACAAGATATTGTAAATTAAAGTGGTAAAGTTTTATGATTCTGCGCTACCCACTAAAATTGTGACATAATAACACAAACAAAGAGCATTATATCGTAATATGCGTTGTCCGGATAATTTGAGCTCGATCGGATCTTATCGATCAAGCTACTGAGGTTGGTAATTTGAACAAAAGATGTTACACGATGGGACTTTCGTAATTCCGTCTTACCTATTAAAAGTATGACTAATGCATAGTAACACACAAAAATTACATAGGTACACATATTTTTTATATCGTAATTAACCTATTCCGAGATAAAAGCTTCTTCTTGGAATTGCAAAATCAAATACAAAACTTTACGAGAGTTTAATCGTAGATATTTTTACAAGCAGTTCTAGGTAATACCTATAGTAATAAAATAATACCCATCAATAAAATAATACCTAATATACCCAATAACCTGTAACCTTTGTAATGCCAAAGTTCATACGCCGAATAGAATCACATGTGTTCTACAGATTTAATGATGGTACAGTGGCCTGAGGCTCTGGCCTGTAGGTGTAAGTTTGTTTGAGGGTCCGTGGGTTCGCACCCCTGTTAAATGTATAAAATTTCCGAGTAATATATTGTAGAATATAATGCCGACCTCCGTGGCTCAGTGGTTAAGAGCATTGGTTGCTGACCCGAAGGCTGTGGGTTCGAATCCCGGCCGGAGCGGAAAATTCTGAACGAGTTTTTCCGATTCCGGAATGGCATGGATGTAAAGGTAATGTGCCCTGAAGTAATGCGAAAGCGGTTCCGGGGCACAATTACCTATATGAAAAAAAATGATAGTTGAAGACGTAAATTGTTTTTTTGTTTTCCCCACTCCGAGGAGAGCTGTCCTGTCTACTAACAACTGCTGTGCAATTAGATATTTTGGGTTCTAAAGACCTTTTTTTCTTTTCTTTAATAATATAATAATAAGACTCTTTAGTGGAAGGTAACCACCAGGCGAGGTTAATGGTCAAAGCATTTTCTACCACCTAACCCTCAGAGTTTTATTATTATGTGTTCACAAACTCAAATTTATTAGGAAAAATTCAAGCACTGGGTGGGATTCGAACCAACCAGTGCATGAATTTTTTCTCATTAATATTATGAGTTTGTGACCACATAATATAGACAGTTAGACACTGATAGTTAGGTTGTAGAAAATGCTTTGAGCATTAACCTCACCTGGTGGTTACTGGTTACCTTCCACTAAAAAGTGTTATTATTATTATTTCATAGGTTTTGATGGTACTTATTCCTATTTGACAGTAAAAATATTTGTCTAATTTTTTACGTAAATTTCTTTCAATGGTAAATTTCCAAAGGCTCAAAGAATAACTAAAGAAAAGAAGAACAAATTTCTTGATAAGGTAATGGATAGTATTTTTATTTATATTATACATGTACCTACATTACTACTTGTTTTACTTACATAAATATTGTTTTTTACTGTATCCTTGAGTGACAGCTTACGGATCCTGATGACAAAGCGAAAAATGTTCCACTGATGTTGGTTGGTAGTTCGTAAACTTCTTACTAGTTGGTAAAAAGATATTTAAAAAGTCACCATTAATAATATATTTTTAGTTTATCTGAAATTACTTACCTTCAATTTTGACAATGGGGAATTTTGATTTGGACGCAGGAATTTTGATGTTGAGCACTGTCGAATTCGGTTGTAGACACACTCAGGAATTTTGATATGGACGCAGGAATTTTGATGTTGAGCACTGTCGAATTTGGGTGTAGATACAGTCGGAAATTTTGATATGGACGCAGGAATTTTGATGTTGAGCACTGTCGAATTTGGTTGTAGATACACTCAGGAATTTTGATATGGACGCAGGAATTTTGATGTTGAGCACTGTCGAATTTTGTTGTAGACACACTCAGGAATTTTGAACTAATATTTTAGAGACTAAAGATTTTTGATTTTGAAACAAAGAATTTTTAGTGACTGAAATTTTTGGATTTTGCAACAAATAATTTAGAGACTGAAGATTTTGCGACGAAGAATTTTTAGAGACTGAAGATTTTGCAACGAAGAATTTTTAGAGACTGAAGATTTTGGATTTCGCCACGAAGAATTTTTATATATACTGAAGATTTTGCAACGAATAATTTTTATATATACTGAAGATTTTGCAACGAATAATTTTTAGAGACTGAAGATTTTGCAACAGATAATTTTTAGAGACTGAAGATTTTGCAACAGATAATTATTAGAGACTGAAGATTTTGCAACGTAGAATTTTTAGAGACTGAAGATATTGCAACGAAGAATTTTTAGAGACTGAAGATTTTGCAACAAATAATTTTTAGAGACTGAAGATTTTGCAACGAATAATTTTTAGAGACAGATTTTGCAACAAATAATTTTTAGAGACTGAAGATTTTGCAACGAAGAATTTTTAGAGACTGAAGATTTTGGATTTCGCTACGTACAATTTTTTTAAACTGAAGATTTTGGAACGAAGAATTTTAGTGATTTAACATTTTGCAACGAAGAATTTTTAGTGACTGAAGATTTTGCAACGAATAATTTTTAGAGACTGAAGATTTTGCGACGAAGAATTTTTAGAGACTGAAGATTTTGCAACGAAGAATTTTTAGAGACTGAAGATTTTGCAACGAAGAATTTTTAGAGACTGAAGATTTTGGATTTCGCCACGAAGAATTTTTTTGTAGAAACCGACAAATTTTGATTTTGAAGTAGATTAATTTTGATGTCCACACTTATAATTTTGTTGCTTCTGATACAGCTTACAATTTTGATTACTCGTCATATTTTCTTCTCCTGTCTTTGATCACAACCTGAAAATGAAAACAAATACATTTTACCATTAGAAGGACATTTTCAATTATTATTTTTACATTAAAATTGATGTCAAAGTTTTAATCCATTATTGAAGTTTTAATAAATATTTTTAATTTTCATATGGATTGAATGTCCTCTTACGAGTTACTGGAATCCCACAAGTTAACCTGACCCAGCTTTATCATGCTTCAAATTTCTCTGTGGTATATTTTGTCTTGAAATCGATTTTTCAAACGTATTGATAGAATACTATACTTACATATTCAATGCAAGGTATGCGAGAAAAAAGTTTAAAAAATGAAATGGTGACTTTTATTTTATAAAGTTAGTATTCGTGGGTTTTGTATGAATAAAATTTGTCATCAGGATCCTTAAGAGCATCATAAAAAATATTTGTAGTTTTTTGGTTGCCTTCTTGACACCCAAAGACGTCAATTATTTCATCGCACATTCTTTGGTTTTTTTTGACTTTTTTCTGGAATCATTTGATTTATTTTTTAAATCATGACCTGAAAAGGAAAATGAAATTATTACGAAAAACTTATAATAATAATAATAACAACTCTCTTTACTGGAAGGTAATCACCAGGCGAGGTTAATGTTTAAAGCATTTTCTACCACCTAACCCTCAGAGTCTGATTATTATGTAGTCACAAACTCAAATTAATGAGGAAAAATTCATAAATTGTGTGGGATTCGAACCAACGGATCCCTACGCTACCTGGATTACCAGACTAGCGCGTACTGACATTTATAAACGGTCTGAGATTGCTTAACAACAACTAAACAAGCAATTTCGAGTATTTAATTATCTTGTCCTCTCTAAAGTCTCAATTTTCCTCAAACTGTCTCAATTGTCCTTAAACTTGCCAAACTCAATTTTGCCAACTTCTAAGTTATGAGTCCGCCGCCTTATCAATAGGAACTACTGAGATCGATAATAATTTAAAAAATTAGGAAAAGGATTACGTACCTAAACAGAACAACATGCAATGTACTCTTTTCTAATACATGTAACTCGTCCTTGCTAAAACCTCTATTCAAATGTACCTTCTCCATTTTGTGGTCAGTACCTGAAAAAAAAAAAAAAAATCAGGTACTTTTAAAAGGTACAATTTATTCTTTTAAGAAATAAGCCGATTCAGACAAATACCTGATCGCTAGTTCCACGCACGCTAGTTCCACGCACAGATTTAATGGTACACTGGCCTGAGGCTCCGGCTTGTAGGTGTAAGTTTGTTTGAGGGTCCGTGGGTTCGAACCCCTGTTAAATGTATAAAATTTCCGATTCAGACAAATACCTGATCGCTAGTTCCACCCACGCACTCCGAATCGATTCACCACTGACATCTGCTTTTCCTGAATGAATCTCCCTTTCACTCTGAACACGTCCCTGGCGTACTTTGATACTTTCTGGTTGGCGGTCGAATGGTTAAGGTGTGACGTGAGGGTCTGCTGGTTCGAATCTCGACCAATGCATGAAAGACGCTGAGACTGAAGCAACTGTTGAGACAACTTCCAAGTCAGGTCGGGTGGTTGGGCAGTAGAGAGAATGCCTGTTCATCGTTTAAAAACTTCACCATGTTTTTTACCAGCAATTTTGAAATTTTATGACTTCGAATTTAAAAGTTATGTTTTTAAATGAAAATTTTTGTTACATTTTTTCTAATTTGATATGAATCAATAATAATATATGGCCAATAGAGTCCACACAGTTGGGAAAAATTTAATCATGGCTATAAAATGTGAAGATTTTATGAGATTCTAGTAACCTATATCTTCTTCTTTCTCTCCTCTCTCTCCTCTCTCTCCCTCTCTCCCTCTCTCCTCTCTCCTCCTCCTCTCTCCCTCTCTCCCTCTCTCCCTCTCTCCCTCTCTCCCTCTCTCCTCCTCCCTCTCTCCTCTCTCTCCTCTCTCCCTCTCTCCTCTCTCCTCTCTCCCTCTCTCTCTCTCCCTCTCTCCTCTCTCTCCTCTCTCCTCTCTCTCCCTCTCTCCTCCCTCTCTCCCTCTCTCCTCTCTCTCTCTCTCTCTCCTCTCTCTCTCCTCTCTCTCTCTCTCTCTCCTCTCTCTCTCTCTCTCTCCTCTCTCTCTCTCTCTCTCTCTTTCTCTCTTCTCTCTCTCTTCTCTTCCTCTTTCTCTCTCCCTCTCTCTTTCTCTTTTTCTCTCGCTCTCTCCCTCTCTCTTTCTCTTTTTCTCTCGCTCTCTCCTTCTCTCTCAATCTCTCTCCCTCTCTCTTTCTCTTTTTCTAGCTCTCTCTCTTTCTCTCCTTCTCTAGTTCTCTCCTCGTATCACGATATAAATACACTAGCCGCGTTGCAGCTAGGCCTGCGGTGCGGTGCGTTCTAATGTTATTAACTGACATTTCGTTGACACTTTTCCTCAAGAAAATCAATTTTTTGCATTAAAAATGCGCTATTACAAGATAATAACCCCCTTCATAAAAAGTAATATACCTAATAATAATAACACTTCAATATAAAATTTACATACCCATGAGTAGATAAGCGAATCATTTATTCAAAGTACCTATCCACCTGTCATCGGTTGCCGTCAATCACGTCCGAATAGGAAGCCGGCAACACTGTCGGCAACACTGTCAGTCCCTGTGATAGTCAGATAGTCCGAGGCATTGACACAGGAAAGTGATAAGGCCACAGAGTGACGGATAGGTGTTCAAAAAAGAACATAGGTAATTAATTTCAACACCATAGATAGAAGTATTGTAATTACATACATATGATATGATCAAAGAATATCTTTGAAGACGGATAAGTGTTCAAAAAGAACATAGGTAATTAATTTCCACACCTTTCATGTCCATTGATTCTATTTAGTTTTAACGTCCTGATTTGAGATAGTCAGGACGGGGGTTTTAACACTCCATTCGCTGAGCATCGTACCAGCTACTCACATTTACCTCACCCAGCCTGGGTAGGGCCGGAAATGCCAACCTCACGTGTTCAAAGGGTACAGAATTTTCTGTGTGAAAATTTTGCCTCAACTGGGGATCGAACTCGTAATCTCTGGACTTACGCCAGTAGTCATAAACGTTACGCCTCATGGTTCTATTTATGATTTCAAATTTCAAAATCCTGGGGCCACCTCTAGTAGTGCGAAAAAACAAAACTAGTAGAAAATGTTTCCCCCTTGATATAATGCTGGTACAGATCTTACAGCATTTTTCAAAAATTAAATCCGTTGTCTAGATATTTCGAGTGGCTCCTTTTTTTTGGCTGACCCTGTATATGTAGATACTACGCACTTTATTCCCTATTTCGTTGTATATACAGTAGAAATCGGTTATAACGAACTTCAAGGGACCGGAGAAAATTGTTCGTTATAGCCGATTGTCACTATAACCGATATATCGCTTATAGCGAACTTGTTCGCTATAAGCGATATTTATTGTCTATAAAGAACAATGTTTGTTATAAGAGATAATATGTACATAATATATGTAGGTACATATGTACTTTTATCTATATAGGGTATAAAAGGTACAATATTATTACATACATACATATTATTATTGTAATAATAATATTTATTATTATTATTATTACATATTATTATTATTATTATATTTTTTTTTTTTTTTAAACAAAACTTTTACTAAATAAAACACAAATGCAATTCACGATTCACGAAACACTAAAATAAAACAAGAAATGAAAAAAAATTATGTAAAAGATTTTCAGGACCTAGTAAAAAGCAATCGACAAGTTTGTGCAGGATAAAACATGTTTTCTATTTTATTCTTCATAGCAAAAAAAAAAAAAAAAAAATGTTTGTTATAACCGATAGGAAGTTGGTCTGGGGACTTCAAAATTTGTTCGCTATAGCCGATTTGTTCATTATAGCCGATGTTCGTTATAATCGATACATATGTTAATTTTCCATAAGACTCCAAGGGACCAAAGATTTTGTTCGTTATAGCCGATTATTCGTTATAACCGGTGTCGTTATAACCGATTTCTACTGTATTATGTTTGTATATGTCTGATGTATTGTTTCGTCTTTGTTTCATAAATGAAATAGTGAGTGCATGAATAAAATTATACAATTTACTATCATACAATATACACTTGAAAAGATAATGTTACTAACTGACATTTCGTTGACACTTTTCCTCAAGAAATTAAATGTTTTGCATTAAAAATGCGCTATTACAAGATAATAACCCCCTTCAAATAATGACTAGATAGGAGAATCACGTAAGCATGCGGAGCTATCACCACTTGCGCGGACGTTGACAGTAGTTGAAAGCGGTAACCGACATCAGTAGCTTGATTATTATTATTACAGTATGCTTTATTTTTATTAGCCGACCTCCATGGCTCAGTGGTTAAGAGCATTGGTCACCGGGTTCGAAATCCGGCCGGATCGGAAATTTCTGACCGAAATTTTTCGGAATGGCATGGATGTAAAGGTAAAGTGCCCTGAAGTAATGCGAAAGCGGTTCCGAGGTAAATTACCTAAAAAAAAGGATGCTTTATTAGGTAGAACAAAAATATATACAGTAAAATACAATGAAATTATAAAGAAAAATTAATAGATTGAGCAAAGAAACAAAAACAAAAAAGAGGTTGAACCTAAAATCCTACCTAAAGGGCAAGGTTATTGCCTGTGGCAATCTCTTCCACCCAACCCTTAATCGATAGGGCGGCGGACTTGTAACCTTGAGGTCGATGGTCCAAGTCCCGGGTTCACTTAAGATTTATGGCCTAACTAAAGGGCTGGGTTATTCCCTATGACAATCTCTACCACCCAATCCAATTCAAGATTCGGGCCTTAATGTCTGTCTCGGTACTCTCGGTAGCTCAGTGGTAAAGGCGGCTGGCTGGTAATCGAGACGACGCGGGTTTGAAACCCAACCGGACATGACAAGTTATCTTCCCATTTGAGATTTTGACTACCTAATAATGCATCTTGGGCTTACTGCTGGAATAATGGGACTTAGTAGTCCCAGTCGGACAGTAAATAAGGCGATATTAACAATACTTACCAACTGATTTACCTGAGTGTGAGTAATAATAGAAATTATAAAGTCGGATTAAAAAATAAGAACAATAAGTTTATTATAATTCCGTGTCCGTGAGATAGGCACAAATAACTCTATCACGGTGGTGAGAGGATTATTTGGATGCCCAGATTCAATAAGAGGGTTGACCTCTGGTATACAGAGAGGAATAGATTTTACGTGTACCGCGTATATGTAGGTCACAAAGACTATCTTGATGTTGATTATGATTTTGATGATCTCAATAATCATTTTGATGATCTCAATAATCATTTTGATGATCTCAATAATCATTTTGATGATATCAATAATCATTTTGGTGATATCAATAATCATTTTAATGATATAAATAATCATTTTGATAATATCGATAATCATTTTGATGATCTCAATAATCAAATCAATCGGAAACCACATGTTGCAATCGTAAAAAAAAACCAATTATCTTTAATTACAATTATCGAATACGATTACATAAATGAGTAGAAGTATTCATTTATAGATTTGAATGGGAATAACGGACCTCAGTAGCGTGATCGATAAGGCGGCGGACTTGTAACCTGGAGGTCGGTAGTTCAAGTCCCGGTTTCAGCGTAGTTAAGCGAGTTTGAGTAGCTGTGGCTTCACGAAAGTGATTAACACAAATATGATGATTTTTTTTTCTCATTTGAATGGGAATGACAACCCTTTGTCACCGAGTTATGGCCGGAAATACTTTACGGCAATGTCTCATTGTGTGGGTAGAGTATCTCTATATCGGTACTAGCAGGCCAGGTGGCACAACAAACAGTTATTCTATTCTTTTAATTCTTTAGAGCTAATATGGTCTAATAATAATTTGACTTTATTGTGTAGAGTTGGGAAGACTAAGGGCGGAATTAATAGACGTTTTTGTAAACCTTCTGTGGCGTTAAGTCGCGGATTGCGTACTGTGTAAGATCAAGAAAATCGACACTTACCAACGACTTAAGTTATTGATGTTGTCTATTAATTCGGCTCTAAATATAGGGCCATGTCTTGGGCTGAAACTTGTTTGCAGTTATTTGATAATAATAATAATAATGCTCTTTAGTGGAAGGTAACCACTGGGTGTGGTTAATGTACTTACACCATTTTTTACCACCTAACCCAAATATACATACATAGGAACGAACAAGTCACTCACTTCAATTATGACATTAAAATTTTTAAGGTGTTGGGTGGAAGAGATTGTCATGTATAGGCAATAACCCCGCCTTTTAGTGTTGGACATCTGTATATATTTTATCTATGTCAATCTGTTCTTTTCTTGTTTATATTGTTCTAAATTTTTTTTTTTAATTTTATACTTACTTGTATGTACAAATGTACAATTGTACATATATATGTCCCATTCATAAAGAATTGAATAATAATAATATTTAAATATTTTGCTTTTATGAATTATTATGACAATCCTCTCATATGAGTGAAACTGTTCACGAAAAAAAATCGCTTCGTCATCAAACATAAATATCATTGCAATGTGTTTTTTTTTCCACACTGCAGAAATCAAAATAATTACTGTTTTTTCATTATTTTAGCTCTCATTTAAAAATTATTTTCATGTCAATGTTACTGGAGCTTACAGAATAAAATCTGATCAAGGTGCAGTGGAGAATGAAGTACAGAAAAATTGAGGTAGTTAACGTATTTTTTTTTTTTTAGTCATTTAGAGGAGACTAGTTAACCGATTCTTGGTTTATATGGTATTTGTTTTATATGGTAGAATATCGTTTTTTAAGCAACGTCCTGCGAGACTAGGACTTAGATGGGTGACCATAATTATAAATGCAAACCCTGGTGATGCTGTCTATTCCATCAGGAAATCCCCTTCAAATGTTCGATGATTAAGAATTTAATAGACTGATGTATTTAAATAGTGTTGAACTGGTGTATCCCCTTCACATGTTGGATTATTAAGAATTTGATAGATGTATTTAAAGATTGTTGAATTTGAATAAATTTTTTACTCAATTTAAAGTGAACTTCTATTAAAGTATATGCTGTCTATATCGTTGGTGTTAGGAAGGGCATCCAGCCGGAAAAATGAGCCACAACCTAAACCATGAGGTTGAACAATGTCGAGTCCAAGCAAGTATGTCCAAGTAATAATAATAATGAACTGATATGAACACAAATAAGAAAGAAGTAGAGAAAATGTTAAAATATAAAGACCTGACAATCAATCAATATAAACAGGAAAATGAGAAGTTGTACTAGATGCAGCTATGTACATGAATATCAGAACATACCTGGACAGCTGTTTCGAGCTTATTTGCTTTCATCAGCAATTGAAATAGAAACGCATGTGGAACACAAAAGTAAAGATAATACCAGTAATAATTGGAGCACTAGGCATAGTACCAAAGACACTGAAAGAAAACCTTCAAATGCTACCTGGAAAATTCAATATCGGTAGAATCCAGGAAAGTGCACTGCTCGACACAGCCTACATCATGAGAAAAGTAGGCTTATGAAACAAACATTAAAAATATTACAACCCATTGGATCTGAGGAATTAAGATAGTTCTTGAGCCAATCTGGATATAGCGGAGGAACTTACATAAAAAAATCCTCCTGGTAAAATGGATAATAATAATAAAATAACGGAATGAACGTTGTTTCAAAAGTAGCTTGCGGATATATTTGGAGATTTCTGTGCCATCTTCAATGACAATGAAGGCATGAGGCGTCCAATTTAAATTCGATTTCATCTTCCAACAAAGAGAATGCACACAGTTGCATAAGCAGCTCAACAGAGCGTCAGCTGCAACCTATTGAACTCCCGATGTGACCCGAGGAGCATGAGAAGATGCAACAGAGACGTTATGCAGAACGCCAAGAGCCCGAGAAGATGGTCATCAAGTGGTTAACGCGCTAGTCTGGTAATCCAGGTAGTGTAGGTATCCGTTATTTCGAATCCCACACAGTGCATGCATTTTGTTCCTCATTAAATTGAGTTTGTGACCACATAATAATAAGACTCTGAGGATTAGGTGGTATAAAATGCTTTGAGCACATTAACCTCGCCTGGTGGTTACCTTTCACCAAAGACTGTTATTATTATTAAAGCTTCCCATTTTAGACCATGCAATTGGTCTAAGTTCTAAGTGATAGATTCTACACATTATTTTAATCACGCTACATCAAAAAGAAGATTTTGTTTAGCTATCTTCTTAAAGCTTTAGCTTTGAGTTTAGCTATCTTGTATCTCAATAAAACTCCTATTGACTACTATTCTACAAGTCACCCTGTTTAAACAAGAGGATTTTTGTTGAGCTATCTTCTCAAAGCGTCTCGTATCTCAATAAAACTCATATTGACTACTATTCTGCAATATCGCGATATCGCTGATTTGTTTAATCAAGAGAGAGTGTTGAGTGACGAATGTCACATGTGTACAGATAACAGGGACCCCCCTCTTCACCCGTGTTATGTGGAGGACTCTAGAACTTCTCACTTTAATATATAACCAGTGACGTCACACGGAAAGAGTGTGTTTGAGTAGTTGTTCTCGTAGTGAAAGAAATTGAAAAATAATAGAAGGGAAAAGGGCCCCAAACAATATTTGAATCTGTATGTACGAATTTCTTTGTGGTGAAGCACAAGGCCTCTTCACAATTTTTGTGGGTAGCGCAGCATTACTAACAGCCTCCTTTACATTTCGAATTATTCTATTACATTAATTTCTTTTTACTCTGGTAATGCCGCCACTGGTCGTTACTCATACAAGTAACTACTCATTTTTCCTCACGAGGTATGAGTGGACCCCGAACATCCAAGTACAGAGCAGAAAAATTCCTGTCCCGCTGGGGATCGAACCCAGGTCACCGTGCGTGCAATGCCCAGCGCGCTAACTCACTCTGCCACGGTGACTACAATATTTGAATCTGTTTCACAAATCATTACTATACAGTCTATGAACAATATCAACATTACATATTATACTTACATTAGGGTCCATTTTTGAAAATTTTGGTACCTATCATACACAAAAGAAAAAATAAATAAAAAATTATCGATGTGGACTGGCAGATAAAATCGTATATCGATAGGAACTGCTTCAATCAAACTTAAGGTTTGATTTTGACTTTGATTGCTTCAATCAAAATAAGGTTTGATTGAAGCAATCAAAGTCTAAAAAAAAATAAAGAACAATCAAGTCAAGAAAAAAAAGTAGGTGCTGATTTAATCAAACCTTATAGTCTAGAAAATAAAAAGAACAGTCAAGTAAATAGTAAAGCAGAAAGCTATTATTACTTTTCTTAACCGATACTAAAGTAAGTATTGTATTCGTCGAAAATTTGACGTACCCAGTTTTTCTGGATGAATCATGGCCTCAGGATACCAAAAAAGTTGTTTTCGGGCATAGGTCCGTGCGTCTGTGTGTGAACAAGATAACTCGATAACGGTAAAAGCTAGAGACTTTAAATTTGGTGGGAAAGTCGATTTAATGCGGATGAGGAGAAGAAGGAGTAAGAGAAGTAGGAGAATAAGAAGAAGGAGAAGGATGAGGAGATGAAGGAGGAGAAGGAGCAGGAAAAAGAGGAGGTGAAGGAGGAGGAGGAGGAAGCTATTCGTTCCCTTATTGTTTCCAAAGTCTCACCGAATTAATTTCTGATTACCCCCGCCCATAAATCAGGTCCTGGGAGTCTGTCTCTGGAATGGGAGCGATTAATCAAATATAAGATGGCAATAAATTTCCCGCTACAACAATGAGAAGGAAGTGATGGGAGGGAAATGGGAGGGAGGTCTTACCGACGCGTCTCACCTCCCTAATAAAGAAATATGTGGTGGAAAGATTGGTAGTAGGGAGGAGAGAGGGAGAATATTGAGGTATTAAAGTTTGTATAATACCAGCTGAGAATATTTTGCTTGTTTCTTAGGAATTAGGTATGGTTACTGATTGGGGAGGAGCGCGAGAGAGAGAGAGAGAGACGAGGAAAAGAGAGAGAGAGAGAGAAAAAACTTGCTTTTCGTCGTTTCCGCAGGGGCAGATCGTTGGTGGGATGGGTCTCCACATGTCTCACCCACAGGGCGGGCGTCTTGAAGGTCTCCTGGCACAGATCACACGTGAGAGGGGCGTAGTAGTTGGGGTCCTCGTCAGTTTCCAACTCCGCTTCCTCCTCCACTGTGATTGGATAGATCTCCTGCGAAAAATGATGATCATGAGGATACAGTAAGATGACTGTATGGAGGTTTGAACGGGGGATTGAGGCTATTGCCAGCAGGTGCCCCCTTTTCAATCGCCTAACAGGGGTGGATGGAGGGATCTTACAAAAATGTCAAAACGCTTGCATACGAGTCTGCAACCATTGGGACATTTTCATTTTTATAATTTAATATTTCGTTACATAATTTCGTTACATAATTTCGTCACATAATTTCGTTACATAATTTCGTTACATAATATCGTTACATAATTTCGTTACATAATATCGTTACATAATATCGTTACATAATATCGTTACATAATTTCGTCACATAATTTTGGTTATGTGCCAGAGCAAAGACATGAAAATGTCAAAAACGCTTGCATACGAGTCTGCAACCATTGGGACATTTTCATCTTTACTATTCAAGGTCCAAAACCCAACCGACCAAATTTCGTATTGTGCGCATGACACATACCTTCTCTCTTCTCTCCCTCTACAATTCAATACTTCGCCATTGTGCGCATGACACACACTTTCCCTCTTCTCTCCCTTTACAATTCAATATTTCGTTACATAATTTCGTCACATAATTTTGGTTATGTGCCAGAGCAAAGACATGAAAATGTCAAAAAAGTGTGTTTTACCGTGCAGTACTGTGGACTATAGACCTCGCTGAGGTCGTTTTATCCAATAAGCTTTTTAACACAACCCATATTGGGCGGATTTGGGCGAGATCTAACTATTTTTTTATGTTCGAACGCTGAAAACATTTCCTAGTTTTCTTTCGACACAGGCAAAATAATAAATGAAATCAGGACAAATTAATATACACTGCTCTCTCTCTTCCCATCTCTCTCTTTATTTCTCTTTTTCTTTCTCTCTCTCATTCATACCTCTTTTCTTTGTTCTCTATAATCTCTTTATCATCTCTCTCTCTCTCTCTTCTCTCTCTTCTCTCATAATAAATAGCTCCATCTTTTCGTCTCTCACTCTATTAATATATATTTATATATCTCTCTCTCTAGCTGTCAAAATGAAGGTTCATTGTCAACCTTAGTTCTATGGAGCAGAGTAGATGGCTGAAATAAAATCTATGTGTAGAGTAGATTAGTTTCATTGATGTGACAACCAGAGTTACATTAACATTACACACGACATGCAGGACAGGGCATCAATTATGTTAACATTACACTAATACATCGTCCATTGTTCATTCAGTATGAAGTTAAATGACAAAATGTAAGGTACATAAAAATTAATGAGATACTTGTATCACGGTGGTGAGGGGATTCTATGGACGCCCAGATCCAATGTCTAGGCTCGTTTCATGTCCATTGATTGATTCTACTTGGTGTTAAAGTCCTGATTTTATGATATAGTCAGGACGGAGGTTTTATCCTCCATACTCTGGGAATCGAACCAGCTACCCGAATTAACCACACCCACCCGGGGTAGGGCTGAAAATGCCAGCCTCATGTGTTCGAAGGGAACGGAATTATTTGTGTGAAAAGTCTGCTCCAACCGGCCTTTTTTTATTTCATAGCCATATAACAAACGTCTATTAATTTCGCTTTTATTCTCTTATTTCGCTAAATAAGTTAGAATTAGCTTAAGAGGTAAATATTTTGTATTCTTAAATTATTTTAAATAAAGTTGAAAAATTCAAAATTCTCTTTTTTTACTCTAGGACCATGCCCACGATCCACTTCTGGTCAGAGAAAATTGGGACATTATTTTCAACAATTACTGCAGTGAGTCAATAGCAAAGGACTGGGAGAATTTAAGAAACTCCTCTTAATATAGTCGTATTTTTCTTTCTAACAAAAAAAAATTCCTGGTTAGGTTTTTTTCAAATATTTCCATTTCATTCTAAGGTCATTCGTGAAAGAAAAATGCGTTTGGTTAGGTACTTTTAAAGATAAACAATAGACTTAACTTATAATAGAACTGGAAGCAAGAATTTTCTACTTCCACTTTGGTTAACTTTGGAAGTGGAAATTTTTCCTCTTCCAAAAGAAAAATGACTTGCTTCCAGTTTGGTTCATTTTATTCCCGTTTGGTTAACTTTGGTTAGAAAGAAAAATACGGCATATGATTTATAATTACGTATGTTTATACTGACCTCAGTAGGTTTGGGTGGGTGGAAGAACTCCAAGAGTTGGGTGGAAGAAATTGCCATAGACAATAACCCCGCCCTTTAGTTAAAACATATTTATGTTTCTATATATTTTTCTATTCTTTTTCATTTTTATTGTATACTAGCCGTTTGCCCGTGCTTTGCAACGGGACTAAATTTCAAATTTACTAAGGCATGGCCGTACTGCTGGACAGCAATGCCTTTTTGAACTTTTTATAATTTTCCTGGACAAAGCGATAATGGTTTTGGGGGGGTCAATTATGAGACATTTTTCGCTATCTCTTACCGTTTTGGCTAAACAACTCCGGACAAACAAACAAACAAACATAGGTAGGTAGGTAGGTAGTCCTTTTTTCTGTTTTATATATAGAGATGTTGTTTCCATTTTTTTTTTTTTTTTTTTTCATTGTTAAAATAATTATTTGTATTGTACATATCGCATACCCAGTTCAAAAGGCATGTAACTCAAAAAAATCGATTGGGAAAGAAAATTCTCAAAAATAATAATAATAAACCATTTTAATCGCTTACTGAAAAATCGTCTTTTTTGAGTTACACACCTCTTGCACCAGGTGTGCGATATGTCCATTTATATTTAATAAAGTGTTGAATAATAATAGCCAAACCGAACTCAGTAGGTTGATCGATAAGGCGGCGGACTTGTAACCTGGAAGTCCCGGTTTCAGCGTAGATTTAGTAAAGCGAGTTTGAGTAGTTGTGATGTCACGAAAGTGATTAACACGAATATGATAACTTTAATTATTTTTATCTCAATGTTTTTTTGTATTTGTTTGAATTGTTTGTCAATCCTCCCCACTTTGTAACTATTGCAAAATAAATACAAATATTTTTATTGATATAAATGAAGCTACTTGACAAAGTATCCTTTTTGGAGAATTATACAAATATTTTTATCGATCTATCTAGGTACTCGGGGAACAAATCACCCCGTTTTACCGTGCACATAAAACAAGTGTATCGATCACAAAACAATAATAAAATTAATACTGTCAAGGTGTCAAGTGCTCATGCTTAAGATAAGGAACCATCTCACTACTCATACCCATCACTATCACTTGCTTGTGACTGATAGCTCCTTCATTTCCATATCTGATAACGGCCGAGATAGTAGTAGTACTGAGTAGGCACCATCGCAGAGTGAGTTAGCGCGCTAGACATTGCACGCATGTTGACCTGGGTTCGATTCCCAGCGGGGCAGGAATTTTTATGCTCTGTACTTGGATGTTTGGGGTCCCCTCATACCTCGTGAAGAAAAATGAGTAGTTACTTGTATGAGTAACGACCAGTGGCGGCATTACCAGAGTAAAAAGATTCTAATGTAATAGAATTCCAAAAGTACAGGAGGCTCTTAGTAATGGTGCACTACCCACAAAAATCGTGAAGAGGCCTTGTGCTTCACCACAAATAAAATCATACATACATGCATACATAGAAGTAAAACTGCGTGACTGGTTCAATTATATGCACAAGAGAAGAATCGAACTCAAGGTCAGTGATATAGGCTGATGAACATATGTATGTGGGTGATTTCCG
The DNA here is from genome assembly GCA_024516035.1 of Bactericera cockerelli. Taxonomy (NCBI): domain Eukaryota; kingdom Metazoa; phylum Arthropoda; class Insecta; order Hemiptera; family Triozidae; genus Bactericera; species Bactericera cockerelli. Next base: position 6,371,772 of record CM044964.1, read on the forward strand.
TGTCATTATCTCCACCATGTTTATTACTATTATTATTTAAAGATGAGCTTTTCGTAGCTATGAAACAGGAGCTACTGTAGACGCTTGTGATCTATGTTGTAGCCTGGCAATCCCGTAGTATGCCTCCCCTCTGGTGGGCGAGAAGTGAGAAGTGACACAATACTTTCCATTTAGGTGCTGGGTCAACATGAGCCCACCCAAAGCTTGCTTAACATGCAAAAGTAGGAATAATCTTTTCTGAATAGGTCGAAAATATTGTGTAATATCTCAATTTCAATGCCTTACATACCACCACTGCACCTTAATTAGATTTTAGACATGGAAATAATTTGCAATTTACAATAAAACAAAAATTCAATTCGCCATCATTCGAGCGGTATCTTTGAGTCTTCGGGATCCAGATACCACGCAGTTATGGTTTAATCGAAGATGGAGCAGGAGTACCTTTTTAAAATGTTGTTACATGATTTTAATTTAGTAAAATTAATTTTACTAAAATAATTTGAAAATTAGAGCTACTGCCTTACAAATAGCTGTTCCCAACAAAATTTAGAATACAATTTTTTTTATCGGCTCTGGAGTTTGAACCCGGGACCTTCCGCATGATAAACGAGGATCTTACCATTAAGCTTATCGTGCCCTCAGGAGGGCTAATGTGATTAGTCCTCCTGAGAGTCCTGAGTGATAACCAGGAGGATTACTGTGATAACCCCGCCCTTTAGTTAGGACATATAAATTATGTATACTCGTATATTTATTTATTCTTTATTTTTTTCTTCTCTTATATTGTATTTTAATTTGTAATTATATGTGTAACTATCGCACGCTTTGCGGGCCGAGGCATGGCCGTGAAAGCAAAAAGTCCTTTTTCGCCAATGGCAGGTGTTGTAGTGGGAATTTCAAAAAATTCCGTCTTATTGCACATATAGACTATAAGACAAAGCTACCTACCAAATTTCAGCTTCCTAGGACTTACCAGTTCGGAGAAACAGTGATGATCAGTCAGTCAGTCAGTGACTTTGACATTTATATATTAAGATATCCAATTATTAGAGTGTAAATAAAGAAATAAATTGTGTTCTTGTTTCAGACGAGCCTTGCATGACGTGCGGCTTGTGGGTCCTAGCGGGCCTGCTAGTCTTCATCGTGGCTGAGAAAGCGTTCAATGTGGAGAGAGAGGAGAGTGAAGAGGACAAAGCCTTGGCGGCGGGCAGTGATGTGAACGCCAACAAAGTGAACGCTGTACAGGTTAGCTCTCAATCTCGGTTTTTGTGGGGGATATCATTTTTTTTTTTTTTTTTTCTTCTTTCTGATATTCATGTACATCTAGTACAACTTCTCACTTTTCTGTTCATACTGATACTGATGCTGACTTTTAATTTCCTATATTTCTATGAGGTATAGAAAGCACTAAATTCGGTCACTTTTTTTCATCATGGTCCCTTGTTTTAAAGTAGGTCTTAAAATTTACTAAAATATCCTTTCTTATTGCACATTAAGACCACTAGGAGAACCTGCATACATAATTTCTATTTTTATTTAGACAATTTACAATAGTACATTTATAATTCAGGTGCCAGGGTTTGAGTGAACCAAATAATGTTTTTTAGTCACCGTGGCAGAGTGAAATAGCGCTTTTGCACGCATAGTGACCTGGGTTCGATTCCCAGCGGGGCAGGATTTTTTCTGCTTGGGTGTTCGGGGTCCACTCATATTTACAAATAACATTGGTATTGGTAAAGGTAGGGCTATCGGCTACGAAAGCTCTTTGTCACTGCGACCTTAGATAGATCTTTTGTGACATACAAATAACATAGAATATATACATTGATAATAATAATAATAATAATAATAATAACTCTTTATTGACAAGAATAATATTGACAAAGGGCGTGATTATTGCCTGAGGCAATCTCTGCCATCAAACCCATAATTATTGATATTGACATTAAGAAAACAAAACTTGATCCAGGGCGGTGCTAATGCCAACGGCATTCTTTTCTATTAATATTAATATCGCCTTATTTATGCTGCCCGTTTAAGACTGTTAAGTCACATTTTTCCAGCAGTAAGCCCAAGACGCATTATTATGTGGTAAAAGCACCAAATGAGAGAATAACTTTTGTCAAGTCTCGGCTGGGTTTCGAACCCGTGACCCCTGAAACCTCTGGATTCACACAGTGCCGCGTATACCACTGAGCTATACCGGGACAGACAGACAAAGAAAATGTAATAATGTACGTAATGTAAGGGTTGGGTGGAAGAGATTGCCACAGGTAATAACCCCGCCGTTTAGGTAGGACATTAGTGTTATTTCTTTTTACTTATTTATATTGTCATTTGTTTGTTTTTTCTTAATTTTATACTGTTAACATTGTACATTGTCCTCCTAATAAAGCATACTACATATAATAATAATAATATATTTATTTTAGAAGTAGTCACCGTGGCAGAGTGAGTTAGCGCGCTAGGCATTGCACACACGGTGACCTGGGTTCGATCCCCAGCGGGGCAGGAATTTTTCTGCTCTGTACTTGGATGTTTGGGGTCCACTCATACCTCGTGAGGAAAAATGAGTAGTTACTTGTATGAGTAACGACCAGTGGCGGCATTACCAGAGTAAAAAGAAATTAATGTCATAGAATAATTCGAAATGTAAAGGAGGCTCTTAGTAATGCTGCGCTACCCACAAAAATTGTGAAGAGGCCTTGTGCTTCACCACAAATAAAAAAAAAACAATACGATATATTTATTTTAGATTTTTTTACAATTTTTGTGTCTTCTAAGGATGATGACGAAAAAACGAGATGATTTTCTTTGTTCTTCAGATGAGTGGCTACCTGAATCTTATGGCCAACTCGATTGACAACTTCACGCATGGTCTGGCTGTGGGCGGGAGCTTTCTCATCTCAATGAGGGTGGGGCTACTTACCACCTTCGCCATATTGAGTAAGTATAGTTACCACCTTCGCCATATTGAGTAAGTATAGTTACCACCTTCGCCATATTGAGTAAGTATAGTTACCACCTTTGCCAAATTAAGTAAGTATAGTTACGACCTTCGCCATATTGAGTAAGTATAGTTACCACCTTCGCCATATTGAGTAAGTATAGTTACCACCTTCGCCATATTGAGTAAGTATAGTTACACTGACGTAATAAAATGAGGGTGGGGCTACTTACCTCCTTCGCCATATTGAGTAAGTATAGTTAAACTCGAGAGTGTAACTATACTTACTTTTTTCACAGAAAATTCTATTCCCTCCGGCTGGTACGATTCCCAGCGAAAGGAGGGTAAAACCTCGCCCTAATCCAGAACGTTAAAACAAATAGAATCGTTGCCGTTTGGAAACCAACCTCACCTATGGGGTTGAACAACGTCGACCCTGCTTAAGTGGTATAAGACACAATAAAAGAAGTACCCATTTATTTACTATCCTAACCATCATCACAATTCAACTTTCACCCAAAGATGGACATCACGATGTCTCTTCTTAAAGATTCTCATTCCAAGGTGTATGAGGTACTTGTAACTTGGTACCTTGGGATGATACTTGTGCTATGAACTTTAACAATTTTGCATAGTGTGGGAATTGGCATAGTTTGAGATTGTAAGATACTTAGGTAACTTTCAAATTTTATAATCTCATGCTTTATTTTGCTATTGGTCGGGAGTTTTTGAGAGTGTACTTTCATAAGGTATTCATAGTCTGTAATGTAGAATAATAATCATTTGAATTTGAATTTATTTATTTAAAGTGAAAAACAAACAGTTGATTCCCTCACAATAAATGGGGATCAACCTATTATATGCTACTCACTATAAGACAAGTATAGATATAAAAATTTAAGAAAGGTAAATAGTAAAATGTAATAATAATAATAATAATCATAATGACACTCCTTAGTGGAAGATGACCGTTCATGCTCAAAGCATTTTCTACCACCTAACCCTCAGAGTCTTATTAAATGTGGTCACAAGCTCAAATTAATGAGGAAAAATTCATGCACTGAGTTGGATTCGAACCAACGGATCCCTACACTACCTGGATTACCAGACTAGCGCGTTAACCACTTGACCACCAGTGCACAATATATTATTGAACCGAGCTAAGTTGGCTTAGAAGCGCAAGTCTGTCCCGGTAGCTCAGTGGTAAAGGCGGCGGTTTGGTAAACCAGAGGTCGCGGGTTCGAAACCCAGCCGGGACATGACATGTTATGTCCCGTCTGTGTCGGCCTGTTAGAACTCAACAGACCGGAATTATTTTCTCTTATATCCTGATTTTCAACACTACTATTATTATTATTATTAATACCGCCCTCAGTAGCTTGATGGATAAGGCGGCAGACTTGTAACCTGGAGGTCGGTGGTTCAAGTCCCGGTTTCAGCAAAAATTTAGCAAAGCGAGTTTGAGTAGTTGTGACATCACGAAAGTGATAAAAAAAATTTGATTAATATTTCACTCTTTATTGAGGTTACATAAATATACATCGGTTATAAAAAACGATGTAAATAAGTGAGGACTACAAATATTATGATTTAAAAAAAAACTAATTATTATTAATGCGCCCCTCTCTACCCCCCAGTCCGCGAAATCCCCCATGAAGTGGGCGACTTCGCCATCCTGCTCAGGGCAATCTCTTTCACCCAACCCTCTAGCTTTTCAATAAGGCTCTATCTAAATAAATAAACCCTTATACATCTAATACAACTTCTCACTTTCTTTATAAACATTTTTTATTTATAAACATTTTTTTTATATACAATGAACATGGTAACAAGTTGGGCAATAAATACAAACAAATCCTGATCAAGGGTGGTGATACTGCCTTCGGCATTCTCTTCTTCTTTTCAATAAATATCTATCTTTCTTCCCCCCCTTAGTCCACGAGATCCCCCACGAAGTGGGCGACTTCGCCATCCTGCTGAGGGCAATCTCTTCCACCCAACCCTCTATCTTTTCAATAAGGCTCTATCTTTTCAATAAATAAATAGATAAACCGTTATACATCTAATGCCGTATTTTTCTTTCTAACCAAAGCTAACCAAACGGAAATAAAATGAACCGAACTGGATGCAAGTCATTTTTCTTTTGGAAGAGGAAAAATTTCCACTTCCAAAGTGGAAGTAGAAAATTCTTGCTTCCAGTTCTTTTATAGGTCAAGTCCATTGTTTATCTTTAAAAGTAACCAAACGCATTTTTCTTTCAGGAATGACCTTGGTATAAAATGGAAATATTTGGAAAAAACCTAACCAGGAATTTTTTTTTTTTAGTTAGAAAGAAAAATACGACTTAATACAACTTCTCACTTTCTTCTCCCCCAGTCACGAGATCCCCCACGAGGTGGGCGACTTCGCCATCCTGCTGAGGGCGGGCTTCAGCAAGTGGGACGCCAAGGCTCAGCTTACACCTCACGGCGGGCTGGTGGGCGCTCACCGCCATCTCCACCAGTGGCGGTGGGTGGGACGAGTGGCGTCACCGCCATCTCCACCAGTGGCGTGTCGGACGAAGTGGGTGAGTGGCGGACTGGCGGTGGCACCTGGGTTTTTTTTTTTTTTTTTTTTTTTTTAAGTGGGGTTTTAACGTCGCTTTCAACTGCCATGGTCATATCACGACGGGGGTTTTACCCTCCATTCGCAGGAAACTCACAAATCTGCTACTCACATTGACCTCACCCAGCCTGAGTGGGGCCGGGAAAAGCCAGCGTCACGAGAATTAGAATTTGAATGGTCACCCATCCAAGTCTTAAACTTTATTTTTATTTTATAAAATAAGTAAAAAAATTTTATTATTATTATTAAACAGATTTAATCAAGTTTTATTTAAAAAATAAAGTATATACAATTTACAAGAAACAAAGATAAAATTATTAAACAAAACTTGATCAAGGACGGTGCTAATGCCTACGGCATTCTCTTCCACACCACCCTTGATGTAAAAAAATGAAAATAAAATATAAGGGCAACACAAAAAAAAAAAAAGAAAATTAAAAGGAATAATAAACGAAACAATTGAAAGTATGTACAATAAAAAAGGGATTGGAGGAGGTAATAGAAACAGAATACAGAATAAATAAAATTAAGGGGAGGGGGAGGGGGGGATAGTACAATATTACATAGTAGAAGTAGGTTAAAAAAAAAAAAAAGTTGTTAAAAGTATACATTTAGAACAATGAATATTCTTCACTCTTCTTCAGTGGGAAATCGATATCAATATCGGACATTAGGTATCGGAAATAAATTGTTGTCAATTTCGTCTTCCTAAAAAAGATTTATATAGTAATAATAATGATAGTCACTGTGGCAGAGCGAGTTAGCGCGCTAGGCATTGCACACATGGTGACCTGGGTTCGATTCCCAGCGGGGGAGGATTTTTTCTGCTCTGTACTTGGATGTTCGGGGTTCACTCATACCTCGAGAGGAAAAATGAGTAGCTGCTTTAATGTGAAGCAGCGACCAGTGGCAGAATTTTAGGCAAAAAAATAATTCAAGATATTGTAAATTAAAGTGGTAAAGTCCTATGATTCTGCGCTACCCACTAAAATTGTGACATAATAACACAAAGAAAAAGCATTATTATTATTTATTATTAAAAATATTTATATAATAATAATAATAATAACGCCCAAACATCTATTCATACTGTTTCTGCTATCTCGTTCACAGAGGCTCGCACCTCGTGGATTCTGCCCTTCACCGCGGGCGGCTTCCTGCACATCGGACTCGTCACGATCCTGCCCGAACTGCTTCGGGAAACCTCGCCGCGCGAGTCTCTCAAGCAACTGAGCGCGCTCAGTCTCGGAGTCGTTCTCATGGCCACGCTGACTCATCTGATTGAGGAGTAGAGTCAGCATGCACCCTATACGAGTCAGCATGTACCACCTATGAGTCAGCGTGTATCTGGAACGAGTCAGCATACGTTCATATAAGTTGACATGCACCCCCATTCTCTCAGACCCGTCATTAGTCAGCATGTACCACTTATGAGTCAGCAAGTACCACCTATGAGTCAGCGTGTATCTGGAACGAGTCCGCTTACATTCACATAAGTTGACATGTACCCCCCGTCTCTTAGACCTGTCATTAGTCAACAAGTGCCACCTATGAGTCAGCGTGTATCTGGAACGAGTCAGCATACATTCACATACGTTGACATGCACCTCGTCTCTCAGCATGTACCACCTATGAGTCAGCGTGTATCTGGAATGAGTCAGCATACATTCACATAAGTTGACTTGTACCTTGTCTCTCACACCCGTCATTAGTCAGCAAGTACCACCTATGAGTCAGCGTGTATCTGGAACGAGTCAGCATACATTCACATAAGTTGACTTGCACCCCCCGTCTCTTGGACCCGTCATTAGTCAGAATGTACCACCTATGAGTCAGCGTGTATCTGGAACGAGTCAGCATACATTCACATAAGTTGACATGCACCCCCCCCGTCTCTCAGACCCGTCATTAGTCAGCATGCAATACACACCTATGAGTCAGCGTGTATCTGGAACGAGTCAGCATACATTCACATAAGTTGTCTTGCACCCCCCGTCTCTCAGACCCGTCATTAGTCAGCATGCAATACACACGAGTCAGCAAGTACCACCTATGAGTCAGCGTGTATCTGGAACGAGTCAGCATACATTCACACAAGTTGACATGCACCCCGTCTCTCAGACCCGTCATTAGTCAGCAAGTACCACCTATGAGTCAGCGTGCATCTGGAACCAGTCAGCATACATTCACATAAGTTGACATGCACCCCCCGTCTCTTAGACCTGTCATTAGACAACAAGTACCACCTATGAGTCAGTGTGTATCTGGAACGATTCCGCATACATGCACATAAGTTGACTTGCATCCCGTCTCTGACACACGAATCAGCATGTACCCGTTCAAAAGGTTCTGTGTTCAAACAATACGATGAAAATCAAGTGTGTATTCTTTGGCATCCTTGGGCAATCGTTTGAGTTTGACTTTTTTTTAAATGCCTAATATTCTCCCTAGTGGTTAACGCGCTAGTCTGGTACTCCAGCTAGCGTAGGGATCTGTTGGTTCAAATTCCACCCAGTGCATGAATTTTTCCTCATTAATTTGAGTTTGTGACCACATTATAATAAAACTCGTGAGGGTTAGGTGGTAGAAAATGCTTTGAGCATTAACCTCGCCAGGTGGTTACCTTCCAACTTTAGGTGTTGCCGACCTCCGTGGCTCAGTGGTTAAGAGCATTGGTGACTGACCCGGAGGTTGCGGGTTCGAATCACGGCCGAAGCCGAAAATTCTGACGGAGTTTCTTCGTTTCCGGAATGGCAAGTCTGGCTGAGGGACTATAAACAGGGAGTCGACCAGCATTGGCTTGGTTCTGGGGGCCCTTGTCAATTACCAGCTTGTTTGTAAAGACAGTGGTAGAAGTGCTGAGTCATTCCTCCACTGTCTGGCTACCATCGTTCACGATGACTCCACCCTATGATGATGATGATGATTGTTGTATCAAATGTTCTGAAGTAATGCGAAAGCGGTTCTGGGACACAAATACCTATTAAAATATTTTAAAAAAATATATATATAGATGTTTTCTTCTTTTACTTTGCTTTTTTCGCAAATATTACTCGGAGTTGGCATTGGTCAACCAACCCCTTCCTCATGATTGGGGTTGGTTGTTCCGGTACTTCTACCTACACATTTTAAGTCTGGATGGCCCCAGTGCTTTCTCTTATTGTCTTTTGGCCAGAAGACAATAACATATTGACAATAATTGCTGTTCTTGTTCTCACCTTTGGACACTTGTTAATTTTTGCAATTTTAGACCATCGTCCTATTCATATCAAATTTTCATATACTATTTCCATCTGTACAGCCTATTTTATTATTTATAAAGATCCAGTAAAAAATCGTTCATTAAACTACGACAGAGTTTTAAATTTTAATTTTCTCGAAATGAAAAAAAGTTGATCTTTCTTCCCGTGTGGTGTTCAATTCTTTTTGGGATTTTTGAAACAATTCAGCTCTGTCTATCATTTAAATCATTTTGTTTATATTCAACACTTTATTAGTACAATTTCAGTTGTTAAATAAAGCAATTACAGACAAGTATACACAATAATAATAATACTAATGAAATAAAATTAATAAGATAGATAAAAACAGAATAAATGACTACTCGTCTTTATATATCAATAGAAAGATATGTCTTTACATGTCAAAAGAATTCATAATTAGGTATATGTCAAGACCATTTGTCAAATAAAATAAAAAATCAAATAACGAAGATCATCATTTTTTTTTCAAGAAACCCTCCTCTAAAAAGAATAATAATAATAAGTCATTTATAATTCTCCAACAAGCTTACTTTGTTAAGTAGCTTCATAATGATATAAATCATTTGTTTTATTTTTCATTTCTTTTTTGTATACAGAGGGATAGGTCCTCTGTATAAGCCATTTTTATTTGGCATCTAAGATTCTTAAGAACATTTTTATTAAGAACCACCAAAATCTTTACTTTATCACCTTCCAAATGTTTATGATATAATTTCGTAAATTTAAACGTTACCGTTTGCTTTAAGTTTAAGAAACCAGATTATTCGATAGTATTGTAAGTATATGTATTTTATGTGATATTTTTTTAGAATTATAAAAGAGATTTCTGTCTTTTTTATCTTGTAGATAGAGAGGTAATATTTACGTGTAAGGGGATGATAGGACAATGCTGTCTCAGAGCTCCATAATTATATTAACCGACATTAATAGCTTGATCGATAAGACGCTAGGCGGCGGACTTGTAACCTGGAGGTCGGTGGTTCCCTAGACATTATCAAGGAGATTTCAATAATTCGAGCTGTATCCCTGCGACTTGGAGGAATTAGAAGATTGATTAAAAGTTTACCATATGAAGACGGAGCAGCCATTAATTATTATATTGTTGATTAATAAATACATAAAATAAATTATTACATATATTTTATTTTATTTTAAGAATAAAGAAACGATAAAAAATAGATGTATCCATAAAAAAAAGGGATAAATGTTCCCTTGATAATGTACCCTTGGATAACAATCCCTTGATATGAAATAGACAAAACTCGAGTTGGTAAAGTTCTTTCAAAATTCGAATCCTAGACATATAGAAGTGTTTTAGTAATAAATTCACTTTAGGATGTCAAGTATAAATAACATAATTATCAAATCTATATATTTAGTACTTTTAACCCAATTTTCATCACTACCATTTATATATCGAGAGCAAATAAGCTCGAAACAGCTGTCCAGGTATGTTCTGATATTCATTTATGTAATTGTACATGTAGTACAACTTCTCAATTTTCTGTTTATACTGATTATACTGATATATTATTATGTGATATTCAACCCCCAAGCAGCCTAAGACGATCGTTTCGTTTTTATTTGAACTCATCAATTATTAATTATTACTAATTTCTTGCCGAGCCCAGGGTTTGAACCTGAGACCCATGGATCAATGGTACCACATGTTTTCCATTGAGCCATGAATGCTCGATGACACTTGACGGAAAATATCACATAAATCTTTAGAATTGAAAAATTCCATAGTTGAATTGTATGAATAACATGTTCAAAAAAACATCTGGACAGTATAAATAAGGATTATGAGTACCTTCACACCAAACCGACCTCAGTAGATTGCTCGATAAGGCGGCGGACTTGTAACCTGGAGGTCGGTGGTTCAAGTCCCGGTTACAGCGTAATTGTAGTATAGGGAGTTTGAGTAGTTGTGATATCACGAAAGTGATTAACACAAATATGATAACTTCTAAAACGTCTACCTCCAGACAAAGTCCCCCAATGTTGTCATGAGATTTCTATTCCGAGCTTTTGAAAGAAATCTAGCAATATATGTTTGGGTACAGCAATACCAGTAAAGATTTAGGGAGAAATGGGCCCAAGTATACACCATTTTTCCAAAGGACTTTACTTACAAAAAATTTTAGCTCTTCATTCAGTATTAATTTGAAAGTTCAATATTTTCTTTGTAATTTAACATAGTAATATTTTCAACCGACCTCATTAGCTTAATCGATAAGGCAGTGGACTAGTAACCTGGAGGTCGGTGGTTCAAGTCCCGGTTACAGCGTAGTTTTATTATAGCGAGTTTGAGCAGTATGATAACTTAGTAATATTTTCAATATGTTTAATAAGGTTCATGTTAGACCTAAAATTTTATTGTTATTTTTTATTTTACTAGAATTCAATTTTATATTAAGAATATGAGACTAGGATTCATAGTGATCTGGACTAATTCATAGCCACGAGATTATTTTTTTTTATTTCTTTTTTTTTTCAAACAAGGAAATTATAATTTATTAAAAATAAGTACATTCAATTCCATCTTGAACTCCGTCTAAATTTGAAACACACCACATCCATTTTCAACTTCATACTTCCTCAACTTGTATCTTGTCCCTCTCAATCTGAGAGAAACAGCACGAATTAAAGCAACTTGTATCTTAGTTTTAACCCAACTAACAATTCTATTGTAAGGTTTTGTCCACTTGTTGCATAATGTGTTTGCCATCTTTTTCAGGAAGCTATCGAATTCCTAGTGAAGGGCACCATCCACAGATATTATCAAGGAGGAATATGAGCCTCTGATGTCTTCTTTGACTATGAATTATTCAAGATGACATTGAATCCTAGTCTCATATTATAATATAAAATATGTTACAAATTGAATTCAAAACTTGTTCTATGTATGTATGGTTTTATTTGTGGTGAAGCACAAGGCCTCATTACAATTTTTGTGGGTAGCGCAGCATTACTAAGAGACTCCTGTACTTTTGGAATTCTATTACATTAATATCTTAATTAAGTGTTTCACAGCCTTTTTTATTTCGTAGCCATGAAACAGGAGCTATTGTATACGCTTGTGGTCTATGTTGTAGCCTGATATGCCCATCCCGTAGTCTGCCTCCCCTCTGATTGGCGAGAAGTGACACAATACTTCCCAATTAGGTGCTGGGTCAACACGAGCGCACCAGAAAATATCCCTTACAAACATCTGTAACCAAATTTTGAATACAATTTTTTATCGGCGCGGGTGTTCGAACCCGGGACCTTCCGCACGGCAAGCGAGTGCTTAACCACTAAGCTATTATAATTATACACACTTTGATTTTTTTAACAATACTGATATTGATGAAGTCTGAGAATTATCTGTTAAGATCAGAATAATCACGTTAATTTCTATTGACAGATAGATGTATATAATTATTTTTCTGTGAAATTATTTTCTTTTAAATAAATAATCAATACCTTTTCTTTAAGTTGTGGTAATATTAACATTCTATACTAACCGGCTTAAAAATCCGACCACTTGCCATTTTTCCTTGCAACTCCGTGTATTACATGCGAACGAAAATCGGCCAAGTTGGTCGTATTTTTAAGTGGATGAGTGTATAATGATTTATTCTTATTGCCGCATAGCCCGACATAATCATATGTCAGGAAGTATTATGTCAGATTCTACCAGGCTCTATTAAGCTCATAAATATTACCTATGTATTTTTTATTATGTGTTATTTGAATTATTGTGTGTTGAAAAAATATTGATAATTTTTCTAGGAATATTATATTTTACTATACCTGCCCATGTATCTATTTTGAATAAGTGAATCATGTTCTATTTATTTTCAATAAACTTTGTTTTTATTTTTACTTCTGTTTTTTTTTTTTTTTTTTTTTTTTTTTTTTAGGACGCCCCAGACAATCTTTTTTCAAAAACATCTGTTCAAAGAGACTTAAATAAATTGAGGATTGTGCACTGCCGATCCTTTGGAGAAGAAAAAATGTATTATGAAAGTGATCGAGATATATAGCGATCTCAAACAAGGCTTAGAGCCGTATTATGAAACAGGATTAGTAAATTTTAATCTAAACCGACCCTTATCATTTATCAGCAGACCGACAGGTATTTTAAAATGAGATTTTCCGTCACGAAGGCTGGCCACAGCTCCGTTACGCCACAGAGCTAATATACAGCTACAAAGCCGGCTTAGATATGACCTCTACAGTTGTTGTCAAAGAGAAAGTTAAGGGATAGTGTCCACTAAGATTCATAATTCGGCCCTTAGCCTTTAAAATAATATATGATGATGATGATCTTTTAAATCAAAGAACGAGATTTAGCCACGTACGGTGGTAGCGCGCCATTAGCTCAGTGTCTATTCAGCAAAGATTTAGTAACGCGAGTTTGAGCATTAATAATAATAATACGCCTTATTTATTCTGCCCGATAAGGACTATTAAAGTCCCATTATTCCAGCAGTAAGCCCAAGACATATTATTATTTGGTAAAAATCCCATATGAGATTATAACTTGTCATGTCCCGGCTGGGTTTCGAACCCACGACATCTGGATTCACAGAGTACCGCCTTTACCACTGAGCTACCGGGACAGACATGGATAGACCTCACAAAAAGAGAATCCCATTCAAATTCAAAATAGTTGTGAAATATTACCTACTCATGCGGGTGGAAAATTGATTTTACGACACCTGTATCAACAATTTCTGAATTTATTTTAAGGTCTTAAACAAATACTCTATGATAAATTGCAACCAAAAAAAAAACCTACACCTTTCATTGCAAAGCGCTTCCCTGATGGCCTGATCTGTTCACAAAAATTACTTTGACAAAATTGTTAGATCAAGGTAAGTTTTATTCTGATAATATATTTCTTTTTTTTTTTTATTGATCCGATTTTATTTTTCACATTTTCGAACGGAGATTGTCTATTATTTCCATTCCTTGCAACGCGCTAATCTCAGAAACTACAAATCGGATTCCAACGAAATTAAATGTTTGTAAGTGGTATAGAGATGAAAAGGTAAGTATTTAAGAATATGCCTACCAGATAAAAATGCCATGGAAATGCATGCAACATATTTTTTTGTTTGTTGTTTTTAACACTTTATTAATTGGACATATTATTTATACAACACAGATAATTACAAATTAAATACAATATAAGATAAGTAAATAGAGAAAAAAAATATTTTTTTTTTTAATTTGGGTTTTAATGTCGCTTGCATGTTCATATTACCACGGGGGTGTGACCCTCCATTTGCAGGAAATTCTCAAACCTTAACTCTTCATTCAACCTGAGTTGAGCCGGAATGCATTTGACGCAAATAATCTAACGCCAAATTTATCTTAATATTTCTAATAATTTTGGTATGATATAACCAAACTAAATACTAAATAAATCGGCTAAAATAATAATGTTAACCCTCTTTAGTGGAAGATAAACCACCAGGCGAGGTTAATGCTCAAAGCATTTTCTACAACCTAACCCTCAGAGTCTTATTATTATGTGGTCACGAACTTCAATAAAGAGGAAAATTCATGCACTGGGTGGGATTCGAACCAACGGATCCCTGCGCTACCTGGATTACCAGACTAGCGCGTTAACCACTTGACTACCAGTGCACATGTCCATTTAATTTTTCAATATATTTTCATTTCAGATGAGTGGTATTCTTATGAAACATATTTCAATACACCTGATTGCGTTATTATTATAAAACACTTTATTAGATATAAAAAGACAATTATGTACAGTGTACAAATAATTATTATAACAACGAAAAAATGGAAACAATACGAGGTTTGGCTATTAAGTTCGTAGATTCTTTCCATAAAACCATGTGTGTTTAACTTACCCAACTTTAGTAGTTATCCCCTTCAATGTACTCCCCTCCTCTATCCCTACAACGTTCCAGGCGAATTTTGCATTGATCGAAACAGTGGTGGAGGTCATTTTGTGTGAGGCCTTTCAAGACTTTTGCCGGTTTTTTCTTAACGTCATTTACGCTGTCAAATCTGGTACCTTTCAGGGTAGATTTGATTTTTGGGAATAAGTAAAAGTCGCACGGGGCCAGGTCGGGTGATTAAGGAGGGTGTTCCAACACTGGGATGTTGTACTTGGATAAGAACGTCTTCACGGAGAAGGCACAGTGGACTGGCGCATGGCACCATTTTTGCGCAAACTTTTGTCATGTTGAAATTTTCGTGCAAAATTTGTCTCACACATTATCTATTAATTTTAAGTGTATCAGCCATTAGTCCTAGTGTTAATCTACGGTCAGAACAAATCATAACACCAATTTTTTCAATGTTTTCGTCAGTTTTTAAGGTTTGGGGGCGACCAGGACGTGGATCGTCCTCAACAGCTTCCTGACCACCTTGAAACCGTTTAAACCACTTATAAAGCGTTGATCTTTTCAAACATGACTCCTGGTACACTGTCTTTAACAAAGAAAAAGTTTCAAAAGCAAGTTTTACGTGAAATTCAATAATCACTCGTTGCTCAACGTTTGTATCAATCAAAATTCCGGCAAAATTAAAAAAGGTGTCTTGCGCGTCGGGCTATCACAACAGAACTAATTACAGTACAGGCATGTGACAGCTATCAATCAAAACACAAGACTTGAAGCTTTCTAAACATGTTCATCATATCTTCCTAGCATGAACAGCTTTTGCGTAGCGGCTCGCGTCTACGAATTTAATAGCCAAACCTCGTATACAATAAAAAGGATAGAAAAATATATACATATAAACATATGTATGTCCTAACTAAAGGGCGGGGTTATCGCCTATGGCAATCTCTTCCACCCAACCCTACATTGAAAGTACATCACTTGATTTTACAAAAGTATCCCTCTTCGAAAAATACAAACTTTAATATGATATGACCTCTTATAAATATGTGTTTCTAATTTTATATCTTAATACATTCTTATCAGTTGGATTATTGTGGCGTCACATAACAGACCAAACACTAAAAAAACATAAAATATATTTCTAATTTTCCAGATAATACAGTCATGGGCACTTTGATCAGAAACACCTTGGTTAGTTTGGTCGTGTGTTTTGCAGTGTTAAAAAGTAAGTAAGTTGTTACAGACCTCTCTTTAAAGAAATTTTCAATAAAAAAGTATATAAGTACCCTATAATAATTTAATGGTTATAAATTAATGTATTTATTCTACTGAATAATGTTACTATGTCCGTATTTGTTATCATATTGTAGGTTTAGTGATACATGTAAATGCAAAAAAAAAATGCTTAAGTCAAGCTTGAAATTTGACAGTGGGGTTTTTTTAAATATGTGGCTGCGCACAAGAAATGACTAAACGCATTTCAATGTTTTTTTTTTTTTAGTACTTTCTTTATTAATTCAAAATACAATTTGATATAACAATATAATTTATACATAAATATGTACAAATGAAATGAAAAATATGAATGTTATTATAACCCTTTCAGCATAATGCTGGTGTTGGGCTATACAAACATGATGACAACAAAAAAATAAAAAAAAACCAATGGAATGATATTAATGAAATGATTAGTGAATTATAAAATGAAACTATTGAGGAAAAATTAAATAAGAAATAAAATAAAATATGCAGGATATGTACAAGTATAGTTATGGGGAAGATAATAAATTATGTAATAGGTAAAATATTTTTAAAAGTTAGTTTTGATATTTTAATAAATTCTTTTGTCTTGTATTTTAGTATTAGTGGTCTGTCTTTGTATTGTTTTACGTCTGTTGGTATAATGTTGAAAAGTTTTTGTCCTAAATAATAAAAATGTCTTTGTGTTAGTGATTTGTGTGTCCGTCTTATTTCTACTTTTCCAGATTGTCTTGTGTTGTATTTATTTATGTTTTGAGTCTAGTAATGTTCATATTTAATTGAGTATAGTGTCAGTTTATAGAAATATAATTCTGTCAAGGAAAAAACGTCAAATAGAGTATAAAGTGTGTCCGTATTGAAAAGTCGGTCTTTGTTCAAAATAATCCTAACAGTTGGTAATGTTTTGACTACGTCTTAGTGGGTCAGTTGTATTGTTGTAAGCTGCACCCCATGAGCATATGCAATATTGTGGAAGAGATTGAACAAAAGAATAATATACCATACGCAGGATTTTAATGCTGCAAACTCTTCTCAAATTGAATATGAACATGAGGTAGCGTAGTTTTATCCGAGTAAGTTCTGTACATGAGTTTTCCATTTAAGGTGTTGGGCTTTAGTTACTCCTAGGTATCGTACTGCTGTAAGTTTCTATAAAGTGATTGTTTGGTCAGTTGATGTTTGTATGGTTAGAGAGAGATTAGAAGGTGGTTGTCCAATTGAAGTGATAGAAAATATCATGTAGTATGTTTTTGTCAAGTTTCAATTCAATTCAATTTTTCAATTCAATTTATTTATTGTGAAAAATAATTCAATACAAAAAGTATGTGTTTCACATTCAAGAGATTATGGAGATATAGAAAATATATAATCTAGGAAAAAAAATATTATACTTACTAATTTTATTATTATACTAAAGGAATACTTGAAAAAAAAAAAGTTCAATTGTAAGGACATTGTAGAGTACCAGTGGTTGATGTTTTTTAAGTCAGTAGTCACCAAAGTATAAATGTCGAGTCCCAGTCATTTTCAACGTAACATATGCAAGCATCGTCAGCGTAACAGAAAACATGACCCCGGCTAATTTTTGGTAAGTTATTTATATAAATATTGAAGAGGGCGGGGCCAATTACGCTACCTTGTGGAATGGAAAATGCATTGCATTTTAGTGGGTCTGTAGTAAAGTCGTTAAGCTTTAGTCTTTGTTTTCTGTTAGTTAAGTATGAGTGAAACCAATTCAATTTTTTTTTTTTTTTTTTTTTCAATCCAGTTTTGGCACAGTTGTAAGATTTCCTTCTGCTGAAATGATTCATAGGCACAAGATTAAAAGCTTGACTTGTCTATACACTTGAGAGCAGAAAAAGCGAATCAAACTTTTTCCTTCACCAAATCTGCGATATCTTCGAAATGACTATTTCTATCGAGTTGTAAGATATCTCAAAATGTTGTAAATTTTGTTTTCTACAATTTCATAATTTGATTGTTTAAAAAAAACCTACCAGAAGCCGTCAAAATTAAATTTTACTACAGGGTGTCAAAAAAGAAGAAAAAACATGATTATTTTATTTTTAACAAAAGAAGTTCTAACATGAGAAATCAACAAGATTCATTCATAACAATGGTGAATCAGTATTTTGTGTTGCCTCCCCGACCTTTGGTCACATCATTGATTCGATTTGGCATTCACTGGATCAAATTAACCACATTTTCTTGGGGCAACCTCTCCCATTCTTCGGTGAGGGCGATCTTGAACTCTGCTACAGTCTGAGGAGCCAGTATTCTGCCTCGAACACTTCGTTTGAGTTGGTCCCACAGATTTTCAATCAGATTGAGGTCGGCACTAAGAGAGGGCTAGTCCAAGTGTCAATATTCTCCTCACCCAAGAACTCCCAAACACAGTTTTTCACATGTAGGCGGGCATTGTCGTGCATGAGGAGGAACTGGTCGCCCATAATTTGACCGAGAAGAACCACATAGGTCTGCAGGACTTCAAGAAGCTAGAGTTTAACCAAAAAGAACTTCAACTGGACCCAAACTCTCCAGGGAGCCCAGGGAAAGGAGACTCAGATACGCCATAGAACACGTGGATTGGACACCCGAGCAATGGCGCTCTGTTCTCTTCACTGATGAATGCCGGGTGTGTTTTTTTGGTAATGACAGAAAGAAAAGAGTCTATCGAAGAGCGGGTGAAAGGTATGCTGAGTAATGCATCACAGAAACTGTCAGTTTCGGCGGTGGTTCCTGTATGGTGTGGGGTGGGATTTCAACTGAAAGAAAGACTGAATTGGTTTCCATCACATGCGGTGCGGGAGGTGGCCTGGACAGTCAGTCATACATTGATAACATCCAGCAGACCCATGTGGTTCTTCTCGATCAAATTATGGGCGACCAGTTCCTACTCATGCACGACAATGCCCGCCCACATGTGGCAAACTGTGTTCGGGAGTTCTTGGGTGAAGAGAATATTGACAATTTGGACTGGTCCTCTCTTAGTCTCGACTACAACCCGATCCAGAATCTATGGGACCAACTCAAACGAAGTGTTGGAGGAAGAATACCGACTCCCCAGACTGTAGCAGAGCTCAAGATCGCCCTCACCGAAGAATGGGAGAGGTTGCCCCAAGAAATTGTGGTTACTTTGATCCAGTCAATACCAAATCGAATGAATGCTGTGATCAAAGGTCGGGGAGGCAACACAAAATACTGATTCACCACTGTTATGAATGAATCTTGTTGATTTCTCAGGATATAACGTCTTTTGTTAAAAATAAATCATGTTTTTCTTCTTTTTTGACACCCTGTAGTAAAATTTAATTTTGACTGCTTCTGGTAATTTTTTTTTTAAACAATCAAATTATGAAATTGTAGAAAACAAAATTTACAACATTTTGAGATATCATACGACTCGATAGAAATAGTCATTTCGAAGATATTGCAGATTTGGTGGAGGAAAAAGTTTGATTCGCTTTTTCTGCTCTCAAGTGTATTATCATCAAACACCTCGGCCGAGGTGTGAAGAACGCCTGTACAAAGAAAGAGACAGCCCGGCAGAGTGTAAGGTTATGGAAAACATAGTTTCCATGCATTGCATGTAGGTATAGACTTTAAAAGATTTAAAGAGCAGTTTGAGACTAGTTTCGTCCTTATTTGAACTCATCAGTGTCATATCGTCGGCTAGAAGGTAAAACTGACCAAGTGACAGTTGGTCATTTTTCCGATTTTTTGATTTTGGAAATCAACCTAACTCTTGGCTAAATATTAAAAGTTCGGTATATTCAAACATATGCGCGGGAAAAAGCGAAAAACAATTTTTACCTGAAAGACTGGTGGAGATTTTTTTTTTCGATGAAGAAATCAACATTTTAAGATTCATTTGGTGAAATCAAGGTTGTATCGATGCAATAAAATAGAAAAATTCAATCGTGATCTCAAAACAGTCCACCGGGAAGGTTTCTTCAGGAAGGCCAAAACTTTGCGCGGCTCTCCTGAAAAAATTGTCCAAATGCAGATGGACAGATTTGCCTTCCAGCCGACGATATTATGAATATACCTACATATATTTGTTACCAAAGATTTGTTAAATAAAATTCCGTTTTGTTACAGGCCCCTGCATGGCCCAAGGCAAGCTGAGGGAGTACAAGTATTGTAAGTTTATTTCATTTCAATGCATCTAAGTTTATTTCATTTCAATGCATCTAATGCTCGGTTCTACGAACCTTGAAGAATACGCAACCGGAGATCGGGATTTTAAAATACGCCACCTCGGTTTGGCGAGCGAAACCCTCGATTTACTGCACTAGCGCTAATTTGACGAATCCTTTTGGAACCAACGTTCCCAATCCCCGGTTTCGTGTTTTTCAAGATCCATAGTGAGCTGACATTTTCTTATACAGGGTCTAACAGACTTTTCAGTAAAATAAGAGTAAAATTAACAGCAAAATCTCTTAGAATGTTACCATTTGGTAGATCTTCACCTCATTCCAGAAAGAACTCTCCTTCACTCTGAAAATAGTCATAATCCACAAATTTTACTGTCAACCGTACCACAAAGCATTCTCATTGTTTTTTATTTATTTTTTGGGTTCAACGTCGCTTTCAACTGCATGGTCATAAGACGACGGGGTTGTTACCCTGTGTATGCAAGAAACCCACAAATCTGCTACCCACATGAACCTCACCCAGCCTCGGTTGGGCCGGAATGCCGGCATCACGAAGTCTTCACCTCGCTCGAACTTCGGTGCATTCGACGCGCCATTGATGCTGGCTCTGATTGTTTTTTTTTTTTAAGTGGGGTTTAAGGTCGCTCTCAACTGCATGGTCATATCACGACGGGGGTTTCACCCTCCATTCGCAGGAAACTCACAAACCTGCTACTCACATTGACCTCACCCAGCCTGAGTGGGGCCGGGAAAAGCTAGCGTCACGAGAATTAGAATTTGAATGGTCACCCATCCAAGTCTTAACCTCGCTGGACGTCGCTTAACTTCGGTGTTCTGAAGGGAACCGGTGTATTCAACATGCCATTGACGCTGGCTTACTGATTGTTTAATTTCAGCGGAATAATCAGGAAAGAGCGCACGAATAGCTCAGTGGTTAAGCACTCGCTAGCCATGCGGAAGGTCCCGAGTTCGACAATTTTTTTTATTCAAAACTTGGTTACAGTTATTTGTCAGGGATACCTTCCGGTGCGCTCGTGTTGACCCAGCACCTAAATGGGAAGTATTGTGTCACTTCTCACCCATCAGAGGGGAGGCATACTACGGGATGGGCAGGCTACAACACAGACCACCAGCGTCTACAGTAACTCCTGGTTCATGGCTATGAAATAAAAAAGGCTGTGAAACACTCATCTTTTTTTTTTTTTTTAACAATTATAATAATAATAATATCGCCTTATTTATACTGCCCGATTAAGACTATTACAGTCCCATTATTCCAGTAGAAAGCCCAAGACATATTATTATGTGGTAAAAATCCCAAATGGGAGGATAACTTGTCATGCCCCGGCTGGGTTTCGAACCCACGACCTCTGGAACCTCTGGATTCACAGAGTGCCGCCTTTACCATTGAGCTACCGAACAAACACATGTTTAATTAGAGTGTGTTGAGTGACGGTTCAAAGGAAGACTTGAGGATTATGGAGAAACTGTTGGCTCAATGGGACTACCTGTCTTGCGCTGACAATATAAATAAAGCACTACTTATACTTATGATGAGAGTGCTTTCTGGAATCGGAGCCAGATTCACCAGGGAAAGAAAATTACTGTAATAGAATGAATTGTTCAGGAATGCATAGAGAATAAATAATCAAACAAACACAAAAAAAAGTTTGATGATCAAAACACAGATATGAGCACAACAACTCACGAAAGTTTAGTCCTAATCGAATCCAAGTTAATGAATAAATAAGTAGACCAACAACACACATGTTTATAGATATCAAACCTTCTAGAGATTTTTTTGAGAAAATGAAAATGAGCAATTAGGCCATTTGATTGATGATTCAGAGCGCGTCTTACATGAATAATTATTAAACATGACATTCAAATATTGAAGCTTCAAAAAAAAGACGCAAAAAAAAACGACGAAAAATTACGTACCTAGAAGACAAACAAATACAAATACAAATATTTTCAACCTAGCAAACATTTTTAAAGTCATCTATGAAATGATGATAAAGTGGCATATAATACTTTAATATAGAAGCAAAAAAACAATAGAAAAGTAAAATAAAATTCCATCTTTTAATCAATAATTGTTGTTGGTGTAACCAGCTTGGCTACAGCTGGGGGGTTGATGGTCAGCCTACTCAAGTGGAAAAGTTGGCTCGTTCTGAACCACATATTTCTGAGAAGCGATAAAAGTGGCCCCTGTCAACATAGGTTCATACACAACACTAAATCTGGCTGGGGGACGTTTTAACAAAGAGAAGACCAGTGTATCGCTTGAGGACTATAAACAGAGAACTGACTAGTCAAATCCTACAAGCTGGGCTAGCTCTCAGTTTCCCAAGGGTTTAATGAAGAAAAATTCCATGTCCTCACGATGTAGCAAAGCGGACTACCACAACAAAAACAACAGCAACACTAAATCAGACATGATGATGATCCTTTACTTTTTGTGTCCAATTGTGCATGAGTGTTATGTCATGGTGGTGCAAGGATTGTCCAATTGTCCATGAGTGTTATGTCATGGTGGTGCAAGGATTGTCCAATTGTCCATGAGTGTTATGTCATGGTGGTGCAAGGATTGACATGCGTATTGAACCGCTTGATAGCCTAGAAGCAATGTTTGGACTCCCTTAGTTTCCATTAGCCCATTTCAGAAACACTCTCTACTCTCGAAATATCTGAATTTCCGCCTCAACTGTCAACAACGTACTGTGATTAGATATTGTGTTCAAATTAACCAATCACATTGTGTGTGTTTTTTTAATAGGTATATTAACGGGGTTAACCCATGTTTATTTTTTGTAAATTAATTACAAACAAAAAACTTATACTAAGATATAATATAAAATATTAGAATAAACTTAATTAAAAAATTGATAGTTGAAAATTGAACAATATTGATATTTTTCTTTAGATATTATTCAGTAGGAACAGTTTATTTTTATACCTTCATAACTATCAAAGAAAAGATCGATTGAAATGTCTTTCTCGCAAGCTTCATTAAAAAGGCGAATAAAACGATTAAAGGGCTTGAAAAAAGAATAGTTTTTTGTTTCTAGTATTCTTAGGATTTGTCCTAAATGAAAGTTCCTCCAGTAATTCTTGTAAAACAGTTCTGCGTTGTTCTGTTGAAAAGGAGATTTGGAGATTATGAGAGTGTTTCTGGAACGGGCTACAGATATGGTTATTACTTTCCTTATCCTACAGAAAGGAACGTAACGGAATTTCACTATCTGACGCAGTTGAGGTTTTCAGTGGAAACCTCCATACAACTAACGACATGATGCCCGAGCAAAGACTCTGATTGTTAAGTCTCCTCTGTACATAAATATCAAAAAAAAAAACCATATGATAAGATGTCTTGTGACCAATTGATTCTATTTGGTCTGAACATCTTGAGTTATCTCGGAGGCTGGCGTTCAGACGATGATACCATGAAGTTCATAAACCATGTGCCATTCTGTGTTCCCAGTTGGACAAGCATTCCCAAATGAGCTCTTCGACAGGCTCCGCGCTTTATTCAACATGACTAATCCGGAGGTGCTGTGTCTCAACATGCAAGATCAAAACCACAACTGTCGATCTCTCTGTCATCACCTTCAATTTGGTTTCTTCAAATGCGTCCCAGTGCAACCCAAATTGCTAAACTTGAGTGGTTCTACGATACTTGCGGATGCACAAACAGCACGGAAAATTATCAGAAAGGGATGGATAAGTGGTATTGGACGACTGGACAAGATATTACTCCGAATAGTACCGCCAGTCAGAGTCAGAGGTGCTCCACCAATAGGTTGTCGGTGTTTTTTACGCAAAAAAAACGATGGGGACAATTCCCAGATTTCGGTGAAAGCTAATCACGATTTGTGATTTCAGAAGCGGAGTGACCTGGCGCCCTCGCTCAACAAAGCACTCTCACTCTCATAATCCCGAAATCTCCCTATCAACCGTCACACAACGCTTTCTGATTGGTTAATTTGAAAGCAATAACCAATCTGAGTGCCTTGTGTGACAATCGCAACAGAAATTCGGGGATTTTGGAAGTGGAGTGTTTCTGGAGAGGACTACTGTTGCGTAGAAGTAAGTTTTAAAAATCGGACAACGCCATTTTCAGACCATTACTTTACCTCGATATTATTATATTTGTTAGTTACTATACGGGTTTGAATCCCGGCGGGGTCGGAATTTTTTCAGCTCTGTACTTTGGATATCTACCCTTGCCTCGTGAGGACAATTGGTGTAGTTGTAGAGTGGACAACGAATGGTGGCGACATTAAGAGATTGACATTGGAATATGATGGTTGGTTGGAGATATGATATCATTAATAAATTCTCTTAATTTCGATACTAACCACTAAATATTGACATGATAACACAAATAACTACCTCTTTATCTTTTTCTCTTTCTTATTGTGTTTGCACAGTCGGAAAACCATTCCCTGAGGCCATGTTAAAATCTCTGTGTGATGAGGCCATGTTAAACAATTTGTTGGATGCAACGGACCTCTGCATGAACGGCACAGATACGACTGCGCCAAAAATAGGCGGAAAATGCGGATATGTATGTCGCACTCTGAATCTCAAATACAAGGAGTGTTTCTCCGTACAACCAATGTTTAACGGTAAAAAAGACCACTTCTATGACGTATGTGGTTGCACGAATAGCACCCAAAAACCCTCGGAAGCCATCGACAAGTGGTATTGGATCACGGGGCAATCTATCGACGATAGTTTTGCGCTCAACAAAACCCAACAGTGCGATAATTTACTGTCGGTATTTTTTACATTGAATGCCCCCAGAAATTAGTTTGAAGGGCGAAAAATAGACGAAATCACCGCCTCAGTGGCTCAATCGATAGGCGGCGGACTTGTAACCTGGAGGTCGGTAGTTCAAGTCCCGGTTTCAGCGTAGATTTAGTGAAGCGAGTTTAAGTAGTTACGATATCACAAAAGTGATTAACACATATAATTATGATAACTTAAAACTTACATTCCCCCATTTATAATAATAAGCAAAATCTAGACTTAATAATAATACTTTCTAGTGGAAGGTAAACACCACGAGGCGAGATTAATGTTCAAAGCATTTTCTACCACCTATATATACTCAAATAAATGAGGCAAAATTCCTGCTTTGGGTAGGATTCGTACCATCAGATACGTACACTACCTGGATTACTAGACTAGAGCGGTAACCACTTAACCACAAATGCACTCTTAGCCTTATACCTACCTTTCAGTATAGACAGAAAAGTGAGAAGTTGTACGAGATATACATGAATACCAGAACATACCTGGACTGCTGTCTCGAAAGACCTGATCTTTTTTTTTTTTTTTTTTTACATATATTTTTAAGCATTTCAGTATACACTCTTGTATGTATGCTATGATATAAAAAATGGTACATGATATAAATGAATGAAAAATTTAAAATTTATATAAAATTTTTATATTAATAATATTGTCATCTGGACTAATTCATAACTATGAATTTTTTTTTTTTTTTTTTTTTTTTTTTTTTACAGGTAATATTGGTATTATTATTTTTTTTTATTATTTTTTTTTTTTTGTAGTTTCTCAATTTCTAACAACTTTCAATTACCATCATTCTATCTACCAGGTGGTAGATAAAAGTGATACATTTCAGGACTAGCGAATTAAAAAAAAAAAATTGGAAAGACCTGATATTTTTTGATACAGACAAGTATGATAAGACATGAATCTACTATTATGCTGATTTTACTGTTTCTTTTTACTGTTATCATGCATTTTACTGTTTCAACTTGGTATAGTGACAATAAAACTCAAATACAAGACGTTTCACAATGACAAAAGGTCTTTTGATTTCGACCACCTCTTTTGATTAAGCGCCCCACTGCATGGTCATATTTACCCTCCTTTCACTGAAAACTTACAAACCTGCTACTCAAATAATCTCATCTAGGCTGAGTGGGGCCACCATCACGAGGGTTCAAATTCGAATGGTACCCATCCAAGTCCTAGCCTCTCTGGACGTTGCTTCACTTCAGTGACAAAGCGAGAACGGGTGCCTTCAGCGTGCCAACTGGCTCATCTGTCGATGAGCCTCATCTGTAATAAAAGCATAATAATAGTAATTGTTAATTATGAGAGCTTTTGAAAGGTGTTTTATATATTTTTTTTTTTTTTTTTTTTTTTTTTACAGATTTTGGTCTTATCAATAGTTTCTAGGTCATTGTCAATCTCAGATTTGTCTTCTTCTACCTTCATTTCTTTCTTCTTTTTTGAAACTGTTCCCCCTATATTTCTTTTCGTTTTCTACACTTTCATTTTTCTTCCTTTCTTTTGCTATGTTCAAGTACACAAATACCTTCATTGGGTCCAATACATTAGGGTACTAATATCTTGGTACTTCTTACAACCTCCCAGTATTTCAGCATTTTGAGCCTTACGTTTGGAAAATTCTACTTTGGTTTGCGGAATCTCAAAACACTGCCGTTGCTCTTCTGACAGCCAGGTTGCCATTAAAAACATCTAATACGATAGCAGATATCATTTGTGCTTCTGTATACAAAGGAGGTGGTTTCTTCATCTTGTAGTTCCGGGGCATTCTGAGTGTTTTGATAAATACAAAAAAAGTTATAGGGTAAAACAAACACCCAAAATATGCGTTCGTAACTACCCCATAGCAAAAAAAATGCGGGGGTAATTAAGAACACCCAAAAACTATAACTTAAAAAATGGTTAAAACAATTATTTTTGTAAAATAATAACCAAAAACATGCTTATCAATAATTAAAAGTAAAATAATGATAAAAATTCAAGTAACTCTTACCTAAAAAATTGTTTTAAAAAAATCAAAACTTCAAAAAACAATTTTTTTGATAGATCTATTTTCACTAGCTTACTAACTACAACTGAAAATAAATACTATCGAAAACTCGTGTTCAACCTGTAAAAACAATTCAAAATAATAGTATTCAACCACCAGATTCGAAATATCTTATCCTGTTTAGGTACAATGACCACTGTTCGTAATTACCCCCTGTTCGTAAATACCCCCCTTGACCCTATGTGGTAAAATCTCATATGAGATGATAACTTGTCATGTCCCGGCTGGGTTTCGAACCCACGACATCTGGATTCACAGAGTGCCGCCTTTACCACTGGGCTACCGGGACAGACATGTATAAACCTGACAAAAAGAGAATCCCATTCAAATTCAAACCCTGATTCCTGGCCCCACTCAGGCCGGGTGAGATTAATTTGAGTCGCTGGTTTGTGAGTATCCAGCGAATGGAGGGTAAACCTCCCGTCTAGACATGACCATGCTGTTGAAAGCGACGTTAAACCAGAAAAAAAAACAGAATCTATCGGATTTTTTCTTTTTTTTTTGTGACATCGTTGTCACTTAGCTACTTGGTTTAAGCTTATATTATTTTCATGCCACCACTGGCTGTGAAATATTACCTACTCACGCGAGTGAAAAATTGATTTTACGACACCTGAATCAACGATTTCAGAATTTATTTGGTCTTAAACAAATACTCTTAACCACAGTCCCCTAGCAACCGTTGTTTGTGTTGTGTCTTTTTTGATTTCTCCGCAAATTTTTCCTTGAAAAAGCTTAAAATCAAATTATTGAACAGTTTATATTATCTTTGGACTTTATAAAAGCCTTTTTCTTGTGTTTTTCTACATATCTGTGCTAATTTGATCATATAAAGTGCCCTATTAAGATTTTGCCCCTTTCCTTGAATTTTTTTTTGTGAATTAGAGTGACGTCACTGCCATTACGTCATAGCTATTTGAACAGTTGTTAAATATAATTTGCATTTTAGCCACTCACTCTTTTGTGGATTATAAATACTTACAACTCTTCGTCTCGCCTGTGTGTCAGCTGACACGATGGGCTGTTGATAGGTTGCTAAGCAACTCCTCACGATGAGCGGCGGGTCTGATGGTGACCCCGGCGGGGGAAAACCGCCAAATATTCAAACTAACATGGACATTGAAAACACTGCGGAAAACCAAAATGAAAACACCTTGGAACCTACCGATTCAAACACGCAAAAAATAAACACTTCCGACTCTGAAAAAGCAAAAAACACTTCCGAGTTTCCTGAGAAGAAAGCCCTATTATATAATTCTGGAATGAGATGTGATACCTACAAGTTGATCATCCAAATGAAACCAAACTCAACTTCATCTGTCAATGTTGGTGGTAAGCGTCCCTATAGTTATATCAAAGGGTTGATTCTTTCAAAATTACTTGCTGAGATAACAAATAAAAGTCCTGACATTCTTGAAGTAAAGCGATTAAATCGTAGCAAGTTTCTGGTTGTTTGTGCCACATCCAAGTGCGCAAATTCAATAGTTGAAAATGAAAAGATGAAGCAGCAGTTCGTGGCTTTTATCCCTGGCAACTATGTGTCGCGCGCCGCGGTGGTCCGAGATGTCGACCTGGAAATTACTGAAGAAGAGATCCGTGACAATATTGATACGGGGGATTTTAAGATAATCCACATGCAAAGATTAAATAGGAAAACTTTTGTTGAGGGAGTAGCTACCTATGTACCTACTTCTACTGTTAAGATAGTTTTTGAAGGTCAGGATATGCCTAATTATGTATACTTATGGTACTCTAGACTTCCTTGCGAGCCTTTCATTCAGAATCCCATTCAGTGTTTTAGTTGTTTCAGGTTTGGTCACATGACAAAAGCCTGCAAAAATAATCAATTATGTACCAAATGTTATCAAGAGATATACGACAGTCAACATGTATGTAACCTAGCAGATATCAAGTGCTTGAATTGCGGTGGAAAGCATAATTCCAACAGCAAGTCATGCCCTGAGTACGAGAGACAGAAAAATATCAAGATACTGATGAGTACCCGTAGCCTCTGCTTCCCCGAGGCCGACGCTTTACTTCCCAAAGAAACAGACTCTTACTCGGTTCGTACTAAGAATTCATTTGCTGTACTCGAGACATTAGGAAATGAAAAGTTAAGCAATGTAAGTAGTAAATACAATAGTGAATATCCTGCATTGAGATCTAACCAGCCTAACAACCGCAGAACTTTTGACCGCTATGTTCCTCCTCCTCTGTCTAATATGAACAGACCTCCAAAAAGAAAAACCGAAGAATCCAATTTTAATCGTGAGAAAAACGCATTACAAAATAAAAAGAATAGAAATATATTCGAGACGATGAGTCAAATCACTAAGCCTCAGACTTATTATAAAGGCAATCAAATTTCCAGAATGATTTACGAAGGCTGTGAAAATAATAAAATAGACAAACGTAATAGTGAAAATGAAAAATGGTTTAATCTTACACAGCAGCCTGAGATTCAGTTTAGTGGAGACTCCGCTATGACGATTTCAGATACTCCAGTGCTTTCTCCAATGATGATTTCTAATAATATAGACCAGAATATTAATCTACAGACTACAAGTTCGAGTACGGGTATGGACTACCAACAGATTGGTAGCCCACACCTAGGATGTTGATTTGATTGATTCAGTTTCTAATTTGTATATAACTTACCCGTTACATAAAATTTGGTGTACATAGATTATTTAGGAAAAAAAAAACATAATATTTAATAACTTTATAAATGACAGATACAGCAAATAATAATACTCTCCTAGACAGTATTATTCAATGGAATATGAACGGGTTTAAGAACAAAAGGGACGAATTAAACGTTCTTCTAAAAAATAACTTACCTCTTGCTTTTGCTCTACAAGAAACTCACCTCCTTCCTAAAGATTCAGTTGACTTCACCAACTATCAAGTTTTCCGTGAGGACTTCAGTTCCGGTCGGATAGCTTGTGGCGGTGTTATGATTCTGGTTCACAACTCCTGCCATGCACAACTCATCAGTGTTAATCATTCAAGTAATTTACAAGTGATTGTGGTGCGTATTACTTGTAATAAACTTAAACAAGATGTAACCCTATGTAATTTGTATGTTCGCCCCGGCAACAGTAGCAGCATTGTAAAGGAAGCCGAATTTTCTCAGTTGATATCTCAGCTAAGTCAACCCTATATAATATGTGGTGATATGAATGCCCATCATTACCTTTGGGGAAGCGAGAAAGTGGACACTCGTGGCAAGGAATTAGAAAAATTTATAAATATGAATGCTGTATACTTACTCAACACTGGATCGCCCACACATTTAAATAATTCTTATGGTACCTTATCAGCCATTGATCTCACCTTCACATCACTTTCCTTAGCCACTGAGATAACTTGGTCTACTGCAGAAGATACCCACTCTTCTGACCATTTTCCAATTATTATTAAATTTAATCTAGATCAAGATTCAAGCCAAACTGATACCAGATGGTTGTTCAATAAAGGCAAATGGGATGAATATCAGTCTCTTATAACATTTCACCTGAGATCTGAGTATTCATTAACTACAACAGGTAACAATATTGATCAGATATTTTTAATGATAAACCAAAATATTTTGGATGCCGCGGACAAAGCTATTCCTAAATTTCATATGATTCCTAAGAAAAAGTATACTCCGTGGTGGAATAATGACATAAAAAATCTCATTAAACAAAGAAAAAAATGTTTAAGAATCTACAAGAAAAATCCCATACCCACTAATTTTATTGAATATAAGAAACTTAGAGCTCAAGTTCGGCTGAAAATTAAGGAGAGTAAGAAAAAGAGCTGGATAAATCTAATGGATACAATTAAGTATAACTTAGATAGTAAAACCATGTGGCAACATATGAAACGTTTCAAAGGTAAAAGGGCCTTTAGCTCAATTCCAGCACTTCTGAATAATGAGGGAGAAAAAATCAAAGATCAGAAAGAAATGGCCAACATGCTAGCGAAACATTACGGTGATATTTCGTCAGATAGCAAATACTGTGCCAGTTTTAGAACTTATAAGACCGTGAAATAAAGCAAACCTATTAATCCTGGCTTAGGTA
The DNA here is from genome assembly GCA_024516035.1 of Bactericera cockerelli. NCBI lineage: Eukaryota > Metazoa > Arthropoda > Insecta > Hemiptera > Triozidae > Bactericera > Bactericera cockerelli. Next base: position 6,402,832 of record CM044964.1, read on the forward strand.
ACCATCCCCAATTAAATGTACCATTCACACTGTATGAATTAAAATTTGCCTTGAAAGGATGCAAATCTTATGCCTGTGGTCCTGATGGCATCAGCTACCCCATGCTAATTAATCTACCAGAAGCAGCGCTAGAATTCTTGCTTGAAATATTTAATATTATTTGGTTAAATGGTCTTTTCCCAGAATCATGGAAAGCTTCCTACATTGTGCCAGTACTGAAGCCTGGTAAAAACCCCCTTGATACTGCCTCATACCGACCGATCGCTTTGATGAGCTGTTCTTGTAAAATTTTCGAGAAGATGATAAACAAAAGACTAACTTGGATATTAGATACTTTCCATCTTATTAGCGATTTTCAAAGCGGATCGAGGAAAATGAGATCGACCATTGATAATTTAATATTGCTTGAAGATGAAATTAGTAAATCTATTCAAAACAGACAAATAACCGCTGCAGTGGTACTGGACATCGAGACCGCGTACAACAGAGTATGGGGAAGAAAGGTACTAGACAAACTGGCTGAGTGGAAAATAGGAGGACCTCTCTTTCAGTATATATCCCATTTTCTCAAAAACAATTATATCATTGTGAAATGTAATAGATCGTATCATTCTTCTCTAACTAAAATTGATAACGGAATTAAACAAGGTTCATCGCTAAGCTGTAGCATTTTTAGTATTGCAACATGTGACTTAGCTGATAACCTGCACCCTTCAGTAAAGCATGTCATGTATGTAGACGACTTTGGAATATTTATAAGTGGAAAAGATATTGAATCAGTAAGGCAGCCTCTTCAAGAGTCCCTTTTAAGTCTTCAAGCTTGGACAAGAATTAATGGTTTAGATTTTTCTGTTTCTAAAACATGTGGTTTGATTTTTAGTAGATGTAGAAAACAAAACACTCGACCACCTACATTAAGATTTAAAGATCGACACATCAATTTCGTTCAATCTGTTAAATGGCTGGGCGTCATACTTGATAGTCGATTTACCTTTGAAGAACACATAAAATATATTAAATCCAAAAGCCTAAAAGCACTGAATATACTAAAAATATTATCACATTCACAATGGGGATTAAATAGAAAATTAATATTACAACTGTATCAATCATATGTTCGTCCAATTTTAGATTATGGCTGTGTGTTGTACAATTCTGCTACTGATTCCTGCTTATCAAAGTTGGAACCAGTACAAAATGCAGCTCTGCGATGTATAACTGGAGCTTTTCGGTCGTCACCAGTCGTCAGCTTACAAGCAGAATCCGGACAAATGCCTCTCAAGTATAGAAGACAAGTTCTTATTATTAACTATGTTTCAAGACTTAGATCTAATCCAGACAATCCCGCCTTCCACCTAGTTTTTTCAGCTAACCCTGCTTTATCAGCTATGTCTAATAATAAACCTCTACCCCTAGCTGCTCGAATAAATAAAATTAATTTATTTCCGATACATGAATTAACATGTATGAAGGTTATTAAAAATATTCCCCCATGGACTCTTGTAATACCGGAAGTTGAGTTTCTCTTTAAAATCCAGAAAGAAAATATATCACCAACTGAATGTCATCAAAAATTTCTTGAGTACCAGAGTGAAAATATGGAATATCTTCCATGCTTTACAGATGGCTCTAAAAGTAATAATTCTACAACTTGTGCTTTTACATATAAAAATGAAACACAGAAAATCAAACTAAGTTCTGTATCATCTATATTTTCTGCTGAAATGTTTGCTCTATTTTATTGCCTCAAATATATAAATGAAAAAACTGATCAACTCAAACTCAAAATTGTAATATATTCAGACTCAAAAAGTGCACTTGAGTGTATTCAGCAAGTTTTCCCGAAAAATCCAATCTGTATAAATATACGCAGTTTGCTAGCACAACTTCAGAAGGATCGCGGAGTGGAAGTCAAGTTCACCTGGATACCCAGTCACCTCGGCATAGCCGGAAATGTCCGTGCTGACTCTGCTGCTCGGGCCGCTCATGTATTTTACGACTATTCATACCTATCCGTTACATCAGATGACATCAAGAGTGCTCATAAAAGTATTACTCTGAATGAATGGAAACATGACTGGCAGGGAATCCCAATTCATAATAAGTTGAAAAGAATTAAAGAAGACGTCCATCTGTGGAGTACCTCGAATCGACATAATAGAAAAGAAGAAGTTGTATTATCAAGACTTAGAATTGGGCACACGGCCCTAACTCATAAATACTTACTAGATAGGATAGACCCGCCCTTGTGTACAGTTTGTGATGTCCTCATAACCATAAAACATGTTTTATCTGAATGTCCGGCTCTGGAAATCTATAGGAGAAAAGTAGGTTTCATTTCTAATTCTTTGAAAGATATCTTAACTAATGAAAATAATAATGCGGATAAAGTTATTCGATTCCTTAGAATTGCTAAACTATTTAGTAAAATTTAATTTTTACATTCTTGAATTTAAATTTTTAATTATTCTTTATTCTCTATATTTCAAAGGGGATACTACATACTTGAATTTTTATTGTGTTCTGTTTATACTTAATACATTGTTTGATTTACCCGTTTATTTAACTTTTAATACCATTGCCAATTATGTGAAATAATCAGAGTTCTTGATATAATATTGTTATAACTCTAATCTGTTATAATGTATTTTTTATATATAAATAATTTCAATTAACTTTGTGTGTTGCGCGATGCAACTAAATACTTAGAGGAGCAAGGACTCTGATTGTTAAGTCTCCTCTGTAAATAAATATCATTAAAAAAAAAAAAAAAAATACTCTTATGATAAATTGCAGCCAAAAAAATCTCACACCTTTCATTGCATAGCAGTTCCCTGATGGAATGATCTGTTCGCAAAAATTACTTTGACAAAATTGTTAGATCAAGGTAAGTTTTACTTCTAATATTTTTTTTTAATTGATTCGATTTTATTTTTTCACATTTTCGAACGGAGATTGTCTATTATTTCCATTCCTTGCAACGCGCAAATCTCAGAAACTACTAATCGGATTCCAACGAAATTCAATGTTTGTAAGTCATATAGAAATGAAAAGGTAAGTATTTAAGAATATGCCTACTATATAAAAATGCCATGGAAATGCATGCATAATATTTTTTTGTTATTTTTAACACTTAATTAATTGGACATAATATATGTACACTACAAATAATTATTATAACAACGAAAAAATGGAAACAATATACAAAAAAAAAGGAAAAAGGATAGAAAAATATATACATATAAACATATGTATGTGCTAACTAAAGGGCGGGGTTATTGCCTATGGCAATCTCTTCCACCCAACCCTACATTGAAAATAGATCACTTGATTTTACAAAAGTTTCCCTCTTCGAAAAATACAAACTTTAATATGATATGACCTCTTATATGTGTTTCTAATTTTATATCTTAATACATTCTTATTAGTTGGATTATTGTAGCATCACCTAACTGACCTAACACTAAAAAAACATCTTAATATATAAATGTCATAGTCACTGACTGACTGATCATCACTGTTTCTCCGAACTGGTAAGTCCTAGGAAGCTGAAATTTGGTAGGTAGCTTTGTCTTATAGTCTAGATGTGCAGTAAGACGGGATTTTTCGAAATTCCCACTATAACACCTGCCATTGGCGAAAAATTACTTTTTGCTTTCACGGCCATGCCTCGGCCCGCAAAGCGGGCGACAGCCCGCTAGTTAAATATATTACAAAATACATATTTCTAATTTTCCAGATAATCCAGAGTGAGTCATGGGCGCTTTGATCAGAAACATCTTGGTTAGTTTGGTCGTGTTTTTTGCAATGTTAAAAAGTAAGTATATAAGTTGTTACAGACCTCTCTTTAAATAAAATTTCAATAAAAAAGTATATAAGTACCCTATAATAGGTGGGTTATTGGTTATAAATCAATGTATTTATTCTACTGACTGACCTCAGTAGCTTGATGGATAAGGCCGGTCCCGGTTTCAGCGTAGACTTAGTAAAAGCGAGTTTGAGTAGTTGTGACATCACCAAAGTGATTAACACAAATATGATAACTTAACTTAACTTATTTATTCTACTGAATAATGTTAGGTAATATGTCCGTATTTTTTATCATATTGTAGGTTTACTTTGTGATACATGTAAATGCAAAGAAAAAAAAAATGCTAAAGTCAATTCTGCAATTTGACGGTGGGTTTTTTTTTAATATGGCTGCACACAAAAAATGAGTGAACGCATTTCAATGTTTTGAAATGACTTTTAATTTTTTATTGGAATTTTTTCAATCCAGTTTTGGCACAGTTGTAAGATTTCCTTCTGCTGAAATGATTCATGGGCACAAGATTAAAAGCTTGACTTGTCTATATCATCAAACACCTCGGCCGAGGTGTGAAGAACGCCTATACAAAGAAAGAGACAGCCCGGCAGAGTGTAAGGTTATGGAAAACATAGTTCCCATGCATTGCATGTATAGACTTTAAAAGATTTAAAGAGCAGTTTGAGACTAGTTTCGTCCTTATTTTGAACTCATCAGTGTCATATCGTCGCGTCGGCTAGAAGGTAAAACTGACCAAGTGACAAATGGTCATTTTTCCGATTTTTTGTTACTCTGGTTGGAAATCAACCAAACTATTGGCTAAATATCAAAAGTTCGGTAGTATTCAAACAATTTTTACTTGAAAGACTGGGGGAGATTTTTTTTTCGATGAAGAAATCAACATTTTAAGATTCATTTGGTGAAATCAATGTTGTATCGATGCAATAAAATAGAAAAATTCAATTGTGAGCGCAAAACACTCAAAACAGTCCACCGGGAAGGTTTTTTCAGGAAGGCCCGCCACGCCAAAACTTTGCGCGGCTCTCCTGAAAAATTGTCCAAATGAAGATGGTCAGATTTGCCTTTCAGCCGACGATATTATGAATATAATTATGTACATATATTTGTTAACAAATATTCGTTAAATAAAATTCTGTTTTGTTACAGGCCCCTGCATGGCCCGAGACAAGCTGAAGGAGTACAAGTATTGTAAGTTTATTTCATTTCAAGGCATCTAAGTTCATTTCATTTCAATGCATCTAAGTTTATTTCATTTCAATGCATCTAAGTTTATTTCATTTCAATGCATCTAAGTTTATTTCATTTCAATGCATCTAAGTTTATTTCATTTCAATGCATCTAAGATTATTTCGTTTCAATGCATCTAAGTTTATTTCATTTCTAATGCTCGGTTCTACGGACCTTGAAGAACACACAACCGGAGATCGGGATTTTAAAATACGCCACCTCGGTTTGGCGTGCGAAACCCTCGATTTACTGCACTAGCGCTAATTTGACGAATCCTTTTGGAACCAACGTTCCCAATCCCCGATTTCGTGTTTTTCAGGTGTTTTTCAAGATCCATAGTTAGCTGACATTTTCTTATACAGGGTCTAACAGACTTTTCAGTAAAATAACAGTAAAATTAACAGTAAAACATTAAGAGATTGACATTGGAATATGATGGTTGGTTAGAGATATGATATCATTAATTCTCTTAATTTCGATGCTAACCACTAAATATTGACATGATAACACAAATAACTACCTCTTTATCTTTTTCTCTTTCTTATTGTGTTTCACAGTCGGAAAACCATTCCCTGAGGCCATGTTAAAATCTCTGTGTGATGAGGCCATGTTTAACAATTTGTTGGATGCAACGGACCTCTGCATGAACGGCACAGATACGACTGCGCCAAAAATAGGCGGAAAATGCGGATATGTATGTCGCACTCTGAATCTCAAATACAAGGAGTGTTTCTCCGTACAACCAATGTTTAACGGTAAAAAAGACCACTTCTATGACGTATGTGGTTGCACGAATAGCACCCAAAAACCCTCGGAAGCCATCGACAAGTGGTATTGGATCACGGGGCAATCTATCGACGATAGTTTTGCGCTCAACAAAACCCAACAGTGCGCTAATTTACTGTCGGTATTTTTTACACTGAATGCCCCCAGAAATTAGTTTGAAGGACGAAAAAAATAGACGAAATCACCGACCTCAGTAACTCGATTGATAAGGCGGCGGACTTGTAACCTGGAGGTCGGTAGTTCAAGTCCCGGTTTCAGCGTAGATTTAGTGAAGCGAGTTTAAGTAGTTATGATATTACGAAAGGGATTTATACATATGTATATGATAACAAAAAAAACTAATAGATAATTTCGGATTTACAACTTTGAGTCAGAACATTCCCCCATTTAAAATAATAAGATAATAATACTTTCTAGTGGAAGGTAACCACCACGAGGCGAGGTTAATGTTCAAAGCAATTTCTACCACCTATATAATCAAAAATTCCTGCATTGGGTAGGATTTGAACCATCAGATCCGTACACTACCTGGATTACTAGACTAGACAAATATTTTCTATTCTTTTTCATTTTTATTGTATATATTGTTTTTTTGATTTTTCACTGTTAAAATTATTATTTATATGTACATAATGTCCTTTTGTATCTAATAAAGAATTATATAATAATAATAACTACAAATGCACTCTTAGCCCTATTCCTACCTTACAGTATAGACAGAAAAGTGAGAAGTTGTACTTGATGTGCATGAATATCAAACATACCTGGACAGCTGTTTCGAAAGACCTGATCTTTTTCTTTTTTTTAATTACATATATTTTAAGCATTTCAGTATACACTCTTGTATGTATGCTATGATATAAAAAATGGTACATGATATAAATGAATGAAAAATTTAAAATTTATATAAATACCTACATTAGTACAACCAGGTGGTAGATAAAAGTAAGTGATACATTTCAGGACTAGCGAATTAAAAAAAAAAAAAAATTGGAAAGACCTGATATTTTTTGATACAGACAAGTATGATAAGACATGAATCTACTATTATGCTGATTTTACTGTTTCTTTTTACTGTTATCATGTATTTTACTGTTTCAACTTGGTATAGTGACAAATAAAACTCTAATACAAGTAGTTTCACAATGACAAAAGGTCTTTTGATTTCGACCACCTCTTTTGATTAAGCGCCCCACTGCATGGTCATATTTACCCTCCTTTCACTGAAAACTTACAAACCTGCTACTCAAGTAATCTCATCTAGGCTGAGTGGGGCCACCATCACGAGGGTTCAAATTCGAATGGTCACCCATCCAAGTCCTAGCCTCTCTGGACATTGCTTCACTTCAGTGACAAAACGAGAACGGGTGCCTTCAGCGTGCCAACTGGCTCATCTATTTTTTTATTTTTTATTTCTTCTTTTTTTTTACTTTTGACATACTTTTGCCCGATAAGGACTATTAAAGTCCCATTATTCCAGCAGTAAGCCCAAAACATATTATTATGTCGTAAAATCTCATATGAGATGATAACTTGTCATGTCCCGACTGGGTTTCGAACCCACAACATCTGGATTCACAGAGTGCCGCCTTCACCACTGAGCTACCGGGACAGAAATGTATAAACCTGACAAAAAGAGAATCCCATTCAAATTCAAACCCTGATTACTGGCCCCACTCAGGCCGGGTGAGATTAATTTGAGTCGCTGGTTTGTGAGTATCCAGCGAATGGAGGGTAAACCTCCCGTCTAGACATGAACATGCTGTTGAAAGCGACGTTAAACCAAAAAAAAAAAAAAAAAAAAAAAAAAACAGAATCGATCGATTTTTTTTTTTTGACATCGTTGTCACTTAGCTACTTGGTTTAAGCTTATAATTCACAAAAAACTACCGTTAAAAAAAGGGCCAAGTTCCAGAACTCCTATCCAAAAAGGTTTCGCCAATGAATGCAGTGGTATCTTGTTTGCGGCCAAGTTATCTTGGTACTAAACTATTTCTTTTATTAACACCCGTTTTCTGAGTTCCTCATTTTGTATGTTTTTAACTGCAAACCATCCTCTAACTTGGCCAGTTTCGCTCCTTGTGATGGTTATATTATTATTCTGTACCTGTAAATATAGTGGTAATATTCCATACAACCGATGGCATAAAACTGGCCAAGTGAGAGGATAGTTTGCATTTAAAAACATACAAAATGAGGAACTCAGAAAACGGGTGTTAATAAAAGAAATAGTTTAGTACCAAGATAACTTGGCCGCAAACAAGATATCACTGCATTCATTGGCGAAACCTTTTTGGATAGGAGTTCTGGAACTTGGCCCTTTTTTTAACGGTAGTTTTTTGTGGGATATCATTACTTTTTGTAAATGCTTCGTTTCACAGCAAGTTTCATTATTTCTTATGAAAAATTTCATGATTCTTCACTTTAATATGCTCCCTAAAACGACACCCTTTAACAGCGGAAATAGTGCGAAAGTGCCGGTTTTCAGATTTTTCCCTGTACTTTTACAATGAACCCTAGCACCATACAAAATATCAGCTTTGTAGGTAGTAGGGAAGTGCCTCATAATTTATATACATAATATAGTATACTTCCTCCCTAAAACGACACCGTTTAACAGTTTGCAGAACTTTTCGGATTTTTCCCTGTACTTTTACAATAAACCCTACCGTCATGCAAAATTTCAGCTTTCTAGGTAGTAGGGAAGTGCCTCATAATTTATATGCATAATTGAGTCTACTTCCTCCCTAAAACGACACCGTTTAACAGCAAGAGAATTGAAAAAGTTCCGGTTTTCAGATTTTTTCCAGTATTTTTACAATAAACCCTACCAGTATGCAAAATTTCAGCTTTCTAGGTAGTAGGGAAGTGCCTCATAATTTATATACATAATATAGTATAGTTCCTCCCTAAAACGACACCGTTCAACTGTTTTCAGAACTTTTTCAGATTTTTCCCTGTACTTTTACAATAAACCCTACCATCATGCAAAATTTCAGTTTTCTAGGTAGTCGGGAAGTGCTTCATAAGCAGCCTCCGTGGCGAAATGGTTGTGACTACTGCCCGTAGTCCCGAGTTCCCGAGTTCAACTCCCGGCTGGGGCAGACTTTTCGAAGAAAATTCTGTTCCATCCAAACACGTGAGGCTGCCATTTCCGGCCCTACCCAGGCTGGGTGAGGTTAATGTGGGTATCTGGTACGATTCCCAGCAAATGGAGGGTAAAACCCCAAAACCCCCGTCCTAATCCAGGACGTTAAATCAAATAGAATCGTTGGCGTTAGGAAGGGCATCCAGCCGTAAAAAAATGTGCCAAAACCAATCAACCTCAACCATGAGGTTGAACAACGTCGACTCTGCTTGAGCGGGATAAGACAGAGTAAAAGAAGAAGAAGAAGAAGAAGAGGGAAGTGCTTCATAATTTAGATTCATAATCGATAATATATATTCCTCCCTAAAACGACACCGTTTAACAGCATAATAAATGCGAAAGTTTCGGTTTTCAGATTTTTCCCTGTACTTTTACAATAAACCCTACCATCATGCAAAATTTCAGCTTTCTAGGTAGTCGGGAAGTGCTTCATAATTTAGATTCATAATCGACAATATATATTCCTCCCTAAAACGACACCGTTTAACAGTATAATAAATGCGAAAGTTTTGGTTTTCAGATTTTTCCCTGTACTTTTACAATAAACCCTACCATCATGCAAAATTTCAGCTTTCTAGGTAGTCGGGAAGTGCTTCATAATTTAGATTCATAATCGATAATATATATTCCTCCCTAAAACGACACCGTTTAACAGTATAATAAATGCGAAAGTTTCGGTTTTCAGATTTTTCCCTGTACTTTTACAATAAACCCTACCATCATGCAAAATGTCAGCTTTCTAGGTGGTCGGGAAGTGCCTCATAATTTTGATTTTTATTTTTATTTTTTTTATTTTTATTTTTACGAATTTACGGGGTCCAACCCCATTCGCAGAAGCTAAGGAAATATCCTTTGGCAACTACTTAAGGTAAAAATGTTAATAAAAAATGTTGTATTACATTGTATTTCTTCGATTTTCCCTCTCTTTTCTAGTAAAAAACTGTTGTGGACTGGAGTGGAGTGGAAAGGTCTATGATGTTTACAGAGGTTAAAGGGAGGATAGATTTTTCAACTGGAGGATCTTGCTCTTGAAGTTGCTCATGCTATCACAAAATAAGTCGAGGGATGGGTCCAGATCACAGGCTATATTATAGAGTCTCATGAGTCTATTTATGGGTTGATGGAATGTATAGTTTTTAGATGGAATGTATAGTTTCTAAGGTTATAGATGATGATCTGTCAGTCAGTCAGTCAGTATCAAAATCGCAAATTTCAAAATTACATTCCTCTGAAAGTTTTTTGCATAGAGTCTTGAAAATTTCAATGTCTTTTTAATGATATTAGGACAATCTCTGTTCCAAATTTCATATCTCTATAATCAATTGAACCGAAGATATGAGTGTGTGAAAAACCGGGTGAATCGGTTCGTGTAAAGATACACTGCCGTGCTTGCTGGAACTTGGCCTGGCGCACTGCCGTGCGCTCAGATTATTTTCATGCCACCACTGGTTGTGAAATATTACCTGCTCACGCGAGTGAAAAATTGATTTTACGACACCTGAATCAACGATTTCAGAATTTATTTGGTCTTAAACAAATACGCTTATGATAAATTGCAACCAAAAAAATCTCACACCTTTCATTGCAAAGCACTTCCCTGATGGAATAATCTGTTCGCAAAAATTACTTTGACAAAATTGTTAGATCAAGGTAAGTTTTACTTCTAATATTATTTTTTTTAATTGATTCGATTTTATTTTTTCAAATTTTCGAACGGAGATTGTCTATTATTTCCATTCCTTGCAACGCGCAAATCTCAGAAACGACTAATCGGATTCCAACGAAATTATATAAACTATATAAAAATGCCATGGAAATGCATGCATATTTTTTTGTTATTTTTAACACTTAATTAATTGGACATAACGCACACCTAGTGCAAAAGATATGTAACTCCAAAAAATCGATTGGGAAAGAAAATTCTCAAAAATCCTAAAAATAATAATAATAAACGATTTTAATCGCTTACTGAAAAATCGTCTTTTTTGAGTTACATACCTTTTGCACTAGGTGTGCGATATTATATACGAAACAATTACAAATTAATGTACAATATAAAAGAAGTGGGATTGGCAACGTTGCTCTTTGAATAAACACAGTATTTGAAGTGCTCTCAATTTTTCTGGCTTTAATTAATTATTTCGTGTTTTTCGTCAGTTTTAATGTGCATTTTTATTTTCCGTGTGTGTAAAACTAGTGTATACCACAGGATACTCTGCCGTAAAGCAAATATTTAAGGTAATATCAGCCTAAAACTCTCTTGAATTTACCCAAGATGGATGTCTTATAACATAAATTTATCGTTGAAACAAACCAGCGTCAGTCAACAAAGAAAAATACATTAGGCGTAAAAAGTGGTTATTATATAGTAAAGTCAGTTCTTACACTTGGCTAGCAATTGAGGGTCTAAGCGTGAAATGGCAACGGTGTAATGGGATCTAATGTCGACCGCACATCACGCTTAATGATTTGATTATCAAGATCGGTTCATAGCATCACCTGATAACAAAGTTTCAAGGTCTCTCTGTAACCGAACTTTATTCAAATGATAAGGTAATACCTACCCAACTTACGCCTAGCATATTATATCAGTTTATGCATTGTGCGTTACTCGTGAGAGATTTGCATAACCGAGCCTAGTCCACCAATTAAGTCCCTGTGTAGGTGTACCCTGATACTGTCCATTGTAGTATCGTATAGAATGTTTCAAGATAAACAGACCATGGAGGGTGTACAGCCGTCAAACTCAGACATCATGAATGCTATTTTCAATATTGGCGCACAACTTTCTGACATAAAGCAAACGATTGAAGTGGATAGGGAAAAAGCAAATGAAAAAATTCTGACTATCGAAAATCGCCTGGAGTCCCACGATAGTAAACTACTTAACTATTATAAAAGAGATGTAAAACGAAACATTGTTATTTTCGGATGGGACGAAATGCTAAAGAACCCACTACACATCATTAGGGGAAAATTACTTGAGCTTATTGTAGAAAGGCTGGAAGTAAAAGATGTGCGGATGTTTGATATTCACGGCATCAAAATCACGGGCCCTAAGAAGAACGTATTGGTTGTCACTCTTTGCTCACCTTACCTCACACGTATCATAATATCGAATGGTAAAAAACTTGCTGGAACAAAGATTTTCATAGACTACGACTTGTCTCCCGAGGAAAGAGCTAACAAGAAAAAATTATTAAATCACAAGAAAGCATTCAGTGATGGTGGTAATGTAGCAAAATTGAAAAATAATACTCTCATTGTAGGAGACAAGACGTATACTCTGGAACAATTAGAAGCAGGCGAGTTCGAGATTCCAAATGCGTCGCAGGGCACTGCTCCTAGTGCACAACAGTCATCCTCTCAGCAGCCTCAACACAACACCAACCAGACTCCGAGGAACCTGTCTCCGAACCCGGCGGAGAATGAAGATTTTGAGATGGGCACCGACAGAAAAAAGAGGACCCCGCCCTTACAGGAGAATGATCGACTTCCAAAGAAATTCACATTGAACACACCTAAAATCAATGTACCAAATTTTCCTTTGGAGAACAAGACAGCAAAGGAAACTTGAAGGTGCTCTGGTTGAATACTCACGGACCGGATAACGTAGACCTGCTACTGAATAACGATTGTAACAATATTCTTGATAAGTTTGATTTCATTTTTTTGAGCGAAACCTGGTTGTTTGAATATAAAAATAATACATTATTTAATTACAAATGCATTGTAGTTCCAGCTACGAGAAACTCGAAATTGGGCCGTAATCAGGGCGGACACATTTTTTTGTACAAAAATTGTCATGATGTAGATCTTATATCTTTGTATGATTTTGGATGTTTTGTTTTTGTTAAACCCTTTAACATTGTTTTGGGCGGTATTTATCTTCCCCCTAGAGCCCCATTATCTCTTTTTACACATGTTAAAGATACCCTTGATAATATTGATGATGAATACCCCTATCCCATTTTTGTGGGGGGGGACATGAACGCAAGAATAGCTCTTGGTAATCAGGCACCTGGTCAGTACTTCGAGTATACAATGCTCACTAATGAGAGAGATAGCAGGGATACGTCAGCTAACACGTCAGGAGGACATCTTGTAAATATGTTGGATGATATTGGCTTTTTTGTTTTGAACGGTAGGTCGTTAAAGGATTCTCCAGCCAACTATACTTACATGTCTCACTCGGGTAAAAGTTGCGTAGATCTGGTTCTTTCGAATTTGTCTGGGCTGAACTTGGTGGCTGACTTTGAGGTGGACGATTTTTTCTTGAAATCCGACCATCTACCTATTGTACTGTCCATTGCTTGTACTGAACTTGTGATTATAGATACCAACAGAGACATAGATAGACCCAAAGTCGTTTGGAACGATAATAAAAAAGAGGATTTTTTTCAGGCTTTATCTGAAGTACACATTGAGGATACAAAATTGTTGTCTGCTGAAGAGGAATATAGGTACATAAGAAATAATTTGTTGAAAGTTAGTCAAGAACTAAAGTTAGTGAGAAACTCAACAACAAGACGTAACCCAAGATTAAAAAAACCATGGTTTGACCGTTCGTGTCTCCAGGCTAAATTTATCATGCGAAATAAATATAGGAAAGCTAAACGTCAGGGTTTTAATTCCAAAGAACTATTAAGTGATTTTCTTGTGTCCAAAAAAAATTACTCTGACTTATTAAAGTCAAGAAAAATATTATATGAACAAAACATGATTAAAAAATTTTGCAACGTAAAAAACTCGTCCGAGTTTTGGAAAACAGTAAAAAGTTACACTCCCAAAATTAGAAATCAGATTGATATTGATATGAAGGTAGTTGAGGATCATTTTAAAGATGTTTATTCAGACAATACAGTTTTTCAGGATAGTATTCGAGAAGAGTTGGCTCAGCTTCAACAGGAACTTAATGCAGCACGGAGTACACATGCACAAATGGACCAAGATGAAAATATAAATGGTGGTTACAATGTTACACTAGACAGCGAAATATCATTGGGAGAGTTAAATTTTTCTCTAAAAAACTGTAAAAACAATAAGGCTGGAGGGGAGGACCTTCTTATTTATGAGCTCTTAAAAAACTTACCAGATAATTGGAAAAATAATTTGTTGAGTATTTTTAACAAAATACTGAAATCCGAAAAAGTGCCAGCGGACTGGTCGAAGATCTTAATGTTTCTTCTCTTTAAAAAGGGGGATAGCAAATTAATATCAAATTACAGGGGCATCTCTTTGATTAACGTCGTGTCCAAGCTATTTACGCAAATACTACACAGGCGTCTGTCGGCCTTTGCAGAAAATAAGAAAGTTATTCCGGAAAATCAGGGAGGATTTCGTGAAGGGCGAGGATGTTCTGATCAGGTGTTCACGCTCACAGCTTTGATTCAGATAAACTTACGCTTACCTAAGTCTAAAGTTTTTGCAGCCTTTATAGACTTTCGTAGGGCTTTCGACGGCATTTCTCATGATATATTATGGTTAAAATTACACAAATATGGAGTCAGTACCAAGTTCATAAACATCTTACGTAGCCTGTACAGAAACGCCAAAGTTAAGGTGGTCTTAAATAATAAGAAATCTGCTGGAGATTCAGGCTCTTTTTCAAGTGAGGCTCTCCCTGATATGAATCTTAATATCACAGATGAAATTAGGGTAGAACAGGGCATTTTGCAGGGGGATACCCTCTCACCCCTTCTGTTTAATATATTATTTGCCGACTTTGAAGAGTACTTAAGAAATAAGGGGGAAGAAGGGGTTAACATAGACAATATTAACGATATAATGCTCTTGTTCTACGCTGATGATATGGTGATTTTCTCCAAGTCTCAAATCGAGTTACAGAAAAAATTGAACTTTCTAAATGAATACTGTAACCTATATGGATTAGTTGTAAATGTCGAGAAATCAAAAGTAGTTATTTTTAGAAAATCGGGTAATGTCTCTAAAAAACATGTACTTTACTATAATGGTGAAAAAATGGAAATCGTGAATAAGTTTACTTATCTCGGGGTTACCTTCTCCTGCTCGGGATTGTTCTCAGTGGCAGCTGAAGTTGCTTGCGCAAAAGGAAAAGTAGCCACTGCCAAAATTATCGAAATAGTAAAAAAATCTAAAATTGCAAATCTAGTGACCTGGCAGAAATTATTTGAAGCGTTAGTATCATCAACATCATTGTATTGTGCGGAGGTGTGGGCGTGGCGTTACGCCGAACAATTAGAGACAGTTCAATCACAATATTACAAGTCCATCTTATTTCTTCCTAGATCTACACCAGGTTACTGCCTTAGATTAGAGTTAGGCATTTCCAAACTCAAAATCAATGTACTTAAGAAGATGTTAGCTTTGTGGTGTACCCTTTTAAAAACCAAAAATAATCGTTATACAAAAATCTGTTTCCTCCAACTTGTTAAGCTACGATCAGCATCATATCATGAGGTAAGATACAACTGGTGCTCTCAGTTACAGGATATTTTATGTGATCTGGGTTTTCAGGACTTATGGGAGAGACAGGACGTGCATGCAGTCGAACAAAATTTTGATCTTATCTTGGAAAAACTGCAGGAGACTTTGCATAGTCAGGATCTAGCTAGGATAGACAACTCTCACTATAATACTACATTCAAATGTATCTTAGACCCGTCCAGAACTGTTTCTAGCTACTTTAACTGGAGTCTCCCCCTTGTGTCAATCCGCTTCCTCTGTCAACTGAGACTTGCGGGAGAAAAGTTCTCTATAATATCTTTTGCTGCCACCAAGTCATATTTTGATATAAATAATAAATGTGATTTGTGCAACATGAGAGTAGATGACTCATTGTGGCACTTTTTCTGTAGCTGCCCTTTGTTGTCAGGACATAGAATTAGATATTTGGGCAAGAGAAGTATTGGTTTCTATGAATTTCTGGCTTTGCTGAAAAGTTTGGGCACGAACGACTGTGAAGCAATTTTGAATACAATTATTTTATTTTACAAAGCTGCGGCCAAAGAGCGAAACTTTGCGAAAGAGCTTTTCGCAGAGTTTGATGAGATAGTTTAATAATAATATTAAAAATATAGATTTAGATACTTCAGTGGAGTAAATACTTTAAAACTGCCCCTTTTAGTTTATATTCATGCCATGCTATTAATTTTATGCCAACCATTGCCATATTTATATTTTAAGTTTATCTCAGTAATTTGTCATTTATATTGTAACATAATATTACAAATAAACATTATTATTCTATTCTATTCTAAAATATAAAAGAAGTAAAAAAAGAAAAAAAATAAAGATTTTTTTTTTTTAATTTGGGTTTTAACGTCGCTTGTATGCTCAATTGCTCATATTAAGACGGGGTGTGACCCTCCATTTGCAGAAAATTCTCAAACCTTTATTCTTCACCCAGCCTGAGTTGAGCTGGAATGCATTTGACGCAAATAATCTCGCGCCAAATTTATCATAATATTTCTAATAATTTTGGTATGATATAAACAAACTAAATACTAAATAAATCGGGTAAAATAATATTAACCCTCTTTAGTGGAAGGTAACCACCAGGCGAGGTTAATGTTCAAACCATTTTCTACAACCTAACCCTCAGAGTCTTATTATTATGTGGTCACGAACTCAAATAATGAGGAAAAATTCATGCACTGGGTGGGATTCGATCCAACGGATCCCTGCGCTACCTGGATTACCAGACTAGCGCGTTAACCACTTGACTACCAGTGCACATGTCCATTATATTTTTAAATATATTTCCATTTAATAAGATGAGTGGTATTTTTTTTTTACTTTCGAAATATTTTTCTTTATTAAACAAATACTTTTCTTCTTTATCAAGAAATTTAATGATAAAGAAACAACTTATTAATGAAAAGAAGAAAAATTAATATATGAAAAGTTTAAGGGACCCATAATGCAAAGCATGTGTTGGGCCACATTCTTGTGAAACATATTTTGATATACCTGAGTACGTTGAAAGATCATCACATGCTTTTACAAAAGTATCCCTCTTAGAAAAATACAAACTTTAATAAGACATGACTTCTAATATCGCCTCTGACAACACAAAGAGGCGTAAACCACAAATTTTTGAAATCGGTTTTATTGCTTGAATCGAGTCTACTAGTGCTATATTTTGTTCTCACAAATAGACGTAATCCAATTATAATCCAAAGAAAAGATGCAACAAAAATTGAAATCAGGCGTATCCTATCCCTGAATAGAAAATTTATGCACAAGAAAACTCATTTTGGCTCTCCTGTAAAATTTCGAAAATGTTGTTTACGCCTCTTTGTGTTGTCAGAGGCGATATATGACTTTTAATTTTATATCTTAATACATTCTTATCAGTTGGATTATTGTAGCATCACCTAACTGACCGAACACTCTAAAAAAAACATGAAATATATTATGACAAAATATATTTCTAATTTTCCAGATAATCCAGGGTTAGTCATGAGCACTTTGATCAGAAACATGTTGGTTAATTTGGTCGTGTGTTTTGCAATGTTAAAGAGTAAGTACCTATATAAGTTGTTTCAGACCTCTCTTTAAATAAATTTTCAATAAAAAAAGTATATAAGTACCCTATAATAATTTAATGGTTATAAATTAATGTATATTTATTCTACTGAATAATGTTATTATTGCCGTATTTGTTATCATATTGTAGGTTTACTTTGTGATACATGTAATTGTAAATGCAAAAAAAATGCTCAAGTCAAGTTTGAAATTTGATAGTGGGGTTTTAATTTTAAATATGTGGCTGCACTCAAGAAATGACTAAACGCATTTCAATGTTTTGAAATGACTTTCAAATTTTATTTAATTTTTTTTTCAATCCAGTTTTGGCACAGTTGTAAGATTTCCTTCAGCTGAAATGATTCATAGGCACAAGATTAAAAGCTTGACTTGTCTATACAGGGTGTCCCACATAACTTGGACACCTCAAATTACTCTAACCCTGAAAGAGTTTTTGAAAAATAAAAAATCCTAGGGTACATGGTCTAATTATGCGGTTTTTGTCATGAATTTTTTTTTATACAGGGTGGTTCAAAATCAGAAATTGAGGTGTCAACTTTCGATTTTTAAATGGATCGACCTGAATTTTATTTGATAATTTTACTTCTAAATGGTTCCTGAGTACTTTTTTAAACAAAAATTTTACATACAGGGTGGTTTTTTTTCGACCAATTTTTTTTCTAAATCTCGAATAACTCAAGTTTGTTTAATTTTTTAGATAACAAGAATAGAAAGTGTTTGTGAAAACACGTACTTTCAATTGGCATCAAATTTTTTATACAGGGTGGTTCACAAGTGAAATAATGATTTGATTTTTTTTAAAACTGAGTTTTTTTAATTTTTTATTTGGGATTAATAATTCTAACCTAATATTACACATTTTTTGTTAGTCATATCGAAAAACAAAACTAAAGTGTTGTACAGGGTGAGACATAATTTTTTTGTGACACCCTGTATATGGGCAGTCAAAGAGACGTAAAATTAAATATAAAACTAAATTTGCAAGAAAAACTTTGATTTTTAATGATATCAAAAAGTAATGGTGTTTTAACTAATATTGTCGCATGGACCACCCTGTAGATATTCTCTTAAACTATCATGTGGGTACTCGAGGTTGTGTAAAATTCAACGAAGACTTCGAATCGTGTAGAAAAACAAGTAAAAAACACGAATTTTGAAGCCATTTTCAATTTGGTGTACACACTGAATGATGTTAAAACTAGAAATAAAAAGTAGGTAGGTGTAGACACAAAATTGAAAATGGCTTTTTGAATTCATTTTTTTCTTTCAGATTTGGACTCCTCGTTGAATTTTAGACAATTTCGACTACCCATATGATGTTTTAAGAAAATATCTTCAGGGTGGTCCATGTGACAATATTAGTTAAAACACCATAACTTTTTGATATCATTAAAAATCGAAGTTTTTCTTGCACATTTAGTCTATCTATTTCATTTTATGTCTCATTGACTGCCCATATACAGGGTGTTACAAAAAAATTATGTCTCACCCTGTACAACACTTTAGTTTTGTTTTTCGATATGACTAACAAAAAATGTGTAAAATTAGGTTAGAATTATTAATCCCAAGTAAAAAATTAAAAAAACTCAGTTTTAAAAAAAATCAAGTCATTATTTCACTTGTGAACCACCCTGTATAAAAAAATTGATGCCAATTGAAAGTGCGTGTTTTCATTACACAAACACTTTCTATTCTTGTTGTCGAAAAAATTAAACAAACTTGAGTTATTCGAGATTCAGAAAAAAAATTGGTCGAAAAAAAACCATCCTGTATGTAAAATTTTTGTTTAAAAAAGTACTCAAGAACCATTTAGAAGTAAAATTATCAAATAAAATTCAGGTCGATCCATTTAAAAATCGAAAGTTGACACCTCAATTTCTGACTTTTGAACCACCCTGTATAAAAAAAATTCATGACTAAAACCGCATAATTAGACCATGTACCCTAGGATTTTTTATTTTTCAAAAACTATTTCAGGGGCCGAGTAATTTGAGGTGTCCAAGTTTGATGGGACACCCTGTATATTATCATCAAACCCCTCGGCCGATGTGTGAAGAGCGCCTATATAAAGAAAGAGACAGCCCGGCAGAGTGTAAGGTTATGGAAAACATAGTTCCCATGCATTGCATGTATAGACTTTAAAAGATTTAAAGAGCAGTTTGAGACTAGTTTCGTCCTTATTTGAACTCATCAGTGTCATATCGTCGCGTCGGCTAGAAGGTAAAACTGACCAAGTGACAGTTGGTCATTTTTCCATCGTTTTTGTTACTCTGGTTGGAAATCAACCTAACTCTTGGCTAAATATTAAAAGTTCGGTAGTATTCAAACATATGCGCGGGAAAAAGCGAAAAACAATTTTTACCTGAAAGACTGGTGGAGATTTTTTTTCGATGAAGAAATCAACATTTTAAGATTCATTTGGTGAAATCAATGTTGTATCGATGCAATAAAATAGAAAAATTCAATTGTGAGCGCAAAACACTCAAAACAGTCCACCGGGAAGCTTTCTTCAGGAAGGCCCGCCACGCCAAAACTTTGCGCGACTCTCCTGAAAAATTGTCCAAATGCAGATGGTCAGTTTTACCTTCCATCCGACGATATTATGAATATACATACATTTGTTACCAAAGATTCGTTTAGTAAAATTCTGTTTTGTTACAGGCACTTGCATGGCCCAAGACAAGCTAGTGAGGTACAAGTATTGTAAGTTTATTTAATTTCAATGCATCTAAGTTTATTTCATTTCAATGCATCTAAGTTTATTTCATTTCAATGCATCCAAGTTTATTTCATTTCAATGCATCTAAGTTTATTTCATTTCTAATGCTCGGTTCTACGGACCTTGAAGAACACGCAACCGGAGATCGGGATTTTAAAATACGCCACCTCGGTTTGGCGAGCGAAACCCTCTCGATTTACTGCACTAGCGCTAATTTGAGGAAACCTATTGGAACTAACGTTCCCAATCCCCGGTTTCGGGTTTTTCAATATTATTATATAACACTTGATTGGTCAACTTCACCAAATAGGACATGAAAAAAAAAGAACAAAATAGAATATGTAGTGAACCAAGGGGCGAGGTTAAAGTCTGTGGCTTTCTCTTCCACCGAACCCCAAGATCCGTAGTGAGCTGACATTTTCTTATACAGGGTCTAGCAGACTTGGTGTGAAATCTCTTAGAATGTTACCATTTGGTAGATCTGCACCTCATTCCAGAAACAACTCTCTCTCTCTCAAAAGTCATAATCCACAAATCTTACTGTCAACCGTCCCACAAAACATTCTCATTGTTTTTTTTTTGGGTTTAACGTCGCTTTCAACTGCATGGTCGTATGACGACGGGGGTGTTACGCTCCATTCGCAGGAAACTCACAAATCTGGGTCGAAATGCCAGCATTATGAAGTCTTCGACGCTAGCCACTAAGTATTGACATGATAACACAAATAACTACCTCTTTATCTTTTTCTCTTTTTTATTGTGTTTCACAGTCGGAAAACCATTCCCTGTGGCCATGTTAAAATCTCTGTGTGACCAAAAAGATTTGTTGGATGGAACGGACCTCTGCATGAACGGCACAGATACGACTGCGCCAAAAATAGGCGGAAAATGCGGATATGTATGTCGCACTCTGAATCTCAAATACAAGGAGTGTCTCCCCGTGCAGCCAATTTTTAACGGTAAAAAAGACCACTTCTATGACGTATGTGGTTGCACGAATAGCACCCAAAAACCATCGGAAGCCATCGACAAGTGGTATTGGATCACCGGGCAACCTATCGGCGGTAGTTTTGCGCTCAACAAAACCCAACAGTGCGATAATTTACTGTCGGTATTTTTTACACTGAATGCCCCTGGAAAATTAGTTTGAAGGGCTTAAAATATAGACGAAATCACCGTTCTCAGTGACTCAATCGATTAGGCGGCGAACTTGTAACCTGGAGGTCGGTGGTTCAAGTCCTGGTTTCAGTTTAGATTTAGTGAAGTGAGTTTACTGTTTACTGTTCACACATTTTACTGTTTCAACTTGGTATAGAGACAATAAAACTACAAAATAAGACGTTTCATAATGACAAAATGTCTTTTGATTTCGACCACTTCTCTTGATTAAGCGCCCCACTGCATGGTCATATCCCGACGGGGATTTTACCCTCCATTCGCTGAAAACTTACAAACCTGCTACTCAAATAATCTCATCCAGCCTGAGTGGGGCCACCATTACGAGGGTTCAAATTCGAATGGTTACCCATCCAAGTCCTAGCCTCTCTGGACGTTGCTTTACTTCAGTGACAAAACGAGAACGGGTGCCTTCAGCGTGCCATCTGGCTCATCCTTTTTTTTCTTTATTTTTTCTTCTTTTTTTTTACTTTTGACATACTACAAGATCTTTGCGTCTGTAGTTATGTCAGAGTGCATGATGATAACTAGAAAAATTCGAAACTCGTGGGTAGATCTGGATAACTATAACAAAAAATATATTTGGTGCGTAATATAAATATCAAGCTCGCCGGTAGGCGAGCGCTCGTCAAGTAGCGCCAGCCAACCGGCCTATATTAACACGAAACAGAGTTTATATGTATTTTGTTTTATTGTTTTTGCACTCTTCCCGCTAACTTTTATCGATTTTTATTTCAAATTCGTAATGAGACGCGAAAATAGATTGTGTTTCACGAAAGCGCGAGGTTCCTACGAACAGTTAAAGTCGTTTTCTGGCCACGCCGAAAATCTTGAATTTCATGAAAATATTCATACAGGTTTTTTTTTTTTTCAGACCAATTTTCTGTCAAGGGTACAGCAATGTGTGCTTGTCGTGGAAAGACGTGAGCTACGTTTTTGGATAGGGAATTTTTATTTCTGCATACCTTTTATAGTTTCAAGTATTTATTTTTTATAGGATAGGAGATATAGTCTTCTAAAATAAAACCGGAAAGTTGCACAGAGCCGCCTCTGGTTATCTTGGAGCTGTGATTCTGGTATTTTTCGAAAGGTCTTATCATAGGAAAAAATATAAAAATATAACCGAAGTATATCACTGGACCAAACTTGAGTTATAGCCTTTGAAAGGAATACTTATTATGGAGCCCAGAGCCGTCTATTGTTATCCTAGAGATGTATTCCTGGTGTTTTTAGAAAGGTCTAGTCAAAGGGAATGAGATCACATAATTTCAGATGGTTGAAACAAGTAGGAAAGTCTTTAAAGCCCTCTAAAGGAATATCTATAATGAACCCTGGAGCCACGCCTAGTTATTCCAAGTTGATGACTGAAGGTTCTTTCTAAAGATCTAATTACGCAGAATTATACTACGATGTAAAAAAAATTATAGAAAAATCAGCGACAGTGTGAGACATAAAAAGAAAAAACTGAATTTAGATTTATGAGAGTAACAAAAAATCTTCGCCTCACATATAACTTAAAATATGGGTGGGATATAATCGCCTTTGCTTCATCCAAGCTGCCAGCAGACCGTTTAATCAGAAAGGAAATAATAACGTTCTATAACTTCATTCAAAGATTTCTACATCAAGAGGTAAACTAGGTCTATATTATGAGAAGTGTATAAAATATTGGCCAGTAAGAGAAAAAACACTGCCAATTATGGACACAATACTTCCTCGTGATTGCTTCACATTGTAAACACGTGCCAAATTTGAGATTTTTTTAGAAAATTACTTGTATCTCTAAAACGGCTCAACCGATTATCTTCAAATTTGTTTTATATGGTAGAATATTGTTTTTTATACATTCTAGATTCTACAAAAAATTCTGTATCGGCAAGTCGTAATCCTTATTTTTTGACTTCTTTGTCCAAAATTTCGGATTTTCTTAAATATCAGAGTCAAATCATTATTAATTTAAAAATAAATATAAAAAGCCTATGTAAAATAATAATATGCATAACCATACAAAATTTCATCAAAATCGAGTGTACCGTTCACGAGATATCAGCGTTTAAGTAAAAAGTTAGTGGTCAGGCGCATGGTCTCTTTCACCAAGAACCGCTAGTACGAATTCGATGAATTTAAAATGGGACCATCTGCAGAATGTCTCCTAGATGTGTGCAAAATTTCATCAAAATCGGTAGAGTAGTTTCCGAGATTTGCGCGTTACAAGGAATCGTTTTAACAGACCGACAGACAGACCGACAGACAGACCGACAGACAGACCGACAGACCGACAGACCGACGGACCGACAGACAGACACAAAACCAAATTTGCTCAGGAGGTTATGAAACGTCCAGAAATATGAAAAAAATTGAAATCGGAGCAAAAAAATATTTTTTTTTACAAAAACGAACACAATACTTCCGATTTCTAATATTAGAAATTTATCGGAAGTAAAATATTGATTAATGTAGATCAAAACAATGATAAATTATAATAAAATATTATGTATTGAGCAGTCTCTGTGGTCGTCGACTGGTGTAGGTAAAACACAAAGTTTTCAAGGTGGGTTCGAATCCCGGCTAGGTAGATTTTTTTTACTCTGTACTTTGGATGTCCGGTTTTCTCGTGAGAAAAAAAAAAGTAGTTGGTAGTTTGAGTCAACCTTATATGACCGTATTTTGAACGAAGTGAGTATGGTTTAACTCGATCAACATTGATTTGTCACAATCTAACTATTTATCTACTATGTATGTAAAACGATTGTGACGAGTTGATTGTATTTGGTTTTAACGTCCTGGTTTGAACTAGTCAGGACGGGGGGTTTTACCCTCCATTCGCTGGGAATCGTTCCAGCTACCTACATTTACCTCACCCAGCATGGGTAGGGCTGTGATTCCAGACATCAGAGTCCAGACTCACGTGTTTAGAGGGGAAAAGAATATTAAAAAAGTCTGCAACAACTGGGAATCGAACTCGAAATGTCTGGATTACGGGCAGTAGATACAACCATTACGCTGGCCACTGACAGTCCAAATAAAGCGTTTATTTGGATCAATACCTACTTTTGTATTTTGAATCGTAAGTTACCTACATAGATCTCATTCAAAATTTATAATTATGTATCAATTATATAAATATAAATAAAAAAACACTCCCAATTATGGAAACAATACTTCCTCGTGATTGTTTCACATTGTATACACGTGGCAATTTTGATTTTTTCGACTAAATCATTTGTATCTCCAAAACCGCTTAACCGATTTTCTTCAAAATTGTTTTACGTACTCGTATATGGTAGAACACTTGTTTTTTTACATTCTAGTTATTTTTGTTCACAAATTCATACTTAAATTAAAAAGGAGTAAGCCTTATTTTTAATAAACATAAATATGTTTTTATTTCCTGACTGTGATAATAATAATAAATTAACATTAATAGTAATTTGAAATAATACTAAAATCTAGCTTACTAGACTTTAAACCTGGAACTTGGAGTTCAAGACCACATTAAAGGCTAACTAGTAATTTGGTAATTTATGTAATTTGGTCGTTAAAATAATTTAGACAAATCTTATTACTATAGATAAGGATAACGTACACGAAAAGTACCCAAAAAATACCAGGTACTGTTACAAAAGTACCCGTACTGGGCACAAAATAAAATTACGTACCCGTACCCATACCGGGTACAAAATTTTGCTAGGTACCTGTAACCTGTACCCGTACCGGGTACAAAAAAATTGTACACATGCACAACACTGGTGACGGTATAACACACTGGATCCGCGTACCGTACTGGGTACCGGTTTTATGAAATACTCGGTATTACACAGCGGAACCGAGTACGAAGCGTCGTATCCTACGTAGTATCCGGGTACCGGTTCTATTAACACTTTGAGCCCATGAATACCATTATATAGTCCTCAGCTGACATTTCACAGAGGACATGAGTACCATATATGGTACTCACCCAAAATTTCACTGTAGACTTGTGTACTCTATATGTTATTCACGACCTTCCTTTTCTTGGAAGACATGAGTACTCCCTATGGTATTCGTTTCTATGTGTATCTCATAGGAAACAGGTTCTTGTGGTCCTTGGGAGCAATGTATGAGTGTTGGGTTCTGAAATTTGTAGTCCCTCGTGCTCACTCGCCGATCCCAGCTCTGGGGCTCAAAGTGTTAAATACTTGGTATTACACACAGGGGCCGGGTAGCATACCGGGTACCGTTCTATGAAATACTCGGTATTACAATTGCAATACTACCCAAATACCCATCTCTAGAACTGGGTACAGCAGAGAGAGGTACTTAATTATTCCAATATTATCTATGAATAATATTTCAGGCTGTCGGTGTCCTAATATTTTTCTCTTTGTCTCGTAGGAACAAGTCAGTCTTCTATTTGAAACTTCTTTGTCAAACAATCGGACGGTTAAGAGAAATGTACATTATGTAATTCAGTTTATAAAATAGGAGGTGGAGCTTCTAATCTATTGAAACACTTGAAACTAAAACACCTAAAAAAATTTGTGAACCGAGATTCATCTCCTGTAAACGTTCTGAATGCAAAATTGTGAGATTTAGTTAGTGTACTGAATAATGAAAGAAGCGGTGCTTTTGTACTTGGTTTTTGAGTGATTACTCAAATCCATTATTCCATTTACATCCGCTCTCATAACCTCAAAAACCAAGTAAAAAATAATTGGAAATACTCGGTACTTTTAAGTAATCGATTACTGAAGTACCAGTTCTTTGAAATACTCGATATCACCCGTCTCTAATTATTGCCAAAAATACTGAAAAGGGGTACTTTTCTGTTAGTGAACCTCGGTAGTGGGTTTCAAAATTTGAAAAGATCAACAAAATTGCTGAGCGCTCTAGTGTCACTTAAAATAAGGAATACACCTGTTATCCCAATATTTCTCCTCTCTTCAGCAAGTACCTACTATGAAATATTTTTTCAGCATCTTTTCAAGGTTTTTTTTTTATCTTTTTTTTGTCGCCTTGCAATTGTAATTATTTACAGAACAGTACTTGGGTCACAATATAATTTTCGAGCATGCAACTCATTATAACTTTTTTCATTAAACAAGGTAGTGTCACCTCACTACTCGTACTTCAATATAAATTACCCAACATTTTATATAATAGTCTTATAATATTACTGCGTATCGCAACATCCTTAAATTAAAAGTCTTTTTTTCTTTTTTCTGTTGATTAGTTTGTATTTCATCTATCAAAGGACAATCAATTAAATCAAAAAGTAGTGATATCCCCCAAAAAACACTACGTGTACAAATAGTCGTCAAGTGTTGGAATGATTAAAAAGAACTGATATCAAAAACGTCAATTTTCTATGTTTGAAGGAATTATTTTTCACGTAGGTAATTACAGAACCACGTTCTTGACTGCACACTGTTTTGTTCTGAAATTTATGTGTAGTAATTTACTAACAAACAGTGTGCAGTCAAGAACGTGGTTCTGTAATTACCTACGTGAAAAATAATTCCTTCAAACATAGAAAATTGACGTTTTTGATATCAGTTCTTTTTAATCATTCCAACACTTGACGACTATTTGTACACGTAGTGTTTTTTGGGGGATAAAAAAATACACGGTACATGCAAGAAGATTTAAATACAAATTAATTAAACTTAGAGTCTGTTCAAATACCACAAACACAACTTTTTAGATCCGTTATTAATATCACAAATATAAAGTATTTGGTAAACGATGAAAAAAACCAAAGTTGCCCAGGAGGTTATGAAACGTCTAGAAATATGAAAAAAAATTGAAGTCGGAGCAAAAAAATGTTTTTTTTTTTTTTTTTTTTTTACAAAAACGAATAATATTAGACATTTCTTGGAAGTAATAGAATTAATTATATTTGTATGAATGATTTTTTTATGTTCCTTTCTAAAAAGTACAACAGTACTTAGAACGTAACACGCAAGAGACAAAAACATGTAGAGTTTCGACCAATCACAGAGCACTATAGTCCGACTCAAGGTACGTTGTTGTTTATCTTTACTGTAATCTCATTTTATAATATTATTGTGCCTTTCATCATCATTATCATCTTCATAAGGTGGCATCATCGTGGACGATGGTAGTGGAGGAATGACTCATCTACCACTGTCTTTACAAGATGGCTAATAATTGACAAGGGCCCCCAGAACCAAGCCAATGCTGTTCTACTTCCTGTTTATAGTCCCCCAGCCTGACTTCTGGTCTACTCCCTGTTTATAGTCCCCCAGCCAGACTGCTGGTCTACTCCCTGTTTATAGTCCCCCAAACAGACTGCTGGTCTACTCCCTGTTTATAGTACCCGAGCCAGACTGCTGGTCTACTCCCTGTTTATAGTCCCCCAAACAGACTGCTGGTCTACTTCCTGTTTATAGTCTCCCAGCCAGACTGCTGGTCTACTCCCTGTTTATAGTCCCCTAGCCAGACTGCTGGTCTACTTCCTGTTTATAGTCCCCCAGCCAGACTGCTTGTCTAGTCCCTGTTTATAGTCCCCCTTTATGCCTTTAACATTCTATATATTTTTTTACTTTTTTTTTCCAAACAAGAGTTTTCATTAGAACTTGATTTTCTTCACAACTGGCTCACAAAGTGTTGTTGTTTCAAAAGTTTCTTTTGGATTTCTTTCACTATTATTTCGATTAAGTTTTCTTTCCTGATTTCTTACATATTCCAGAACCATTTTTTTGTCCGAAAGATCCTCTATGGTGTCTAGCAGTATCTTGGTTTCACTTTGGTTTGAACTTGAAAGGTTATTCGCATGTGTATTGGAATCAGACAATATTTTTTTTGAAAGTGCTATCAAGTTTTCTTCACGTATACTGTGTTTTTCATCATTAATTGGTTTTTTAAATTTTCCTGAACTATGTTCATTATTTGGTTCCCTAATCTTTCTGATACCCTTTGCATAAGTTGAATCTTTGATTTTTTCCGTACTTTGTTCATTATTTGATTCCTTTTTCACTATACTATATGTTTCATTAAATGTTTCCTTACTTTTTCCTACCCTTGTTCTATTATTTACTTCCTTAAAATTTTCTATACAATGTTCACTGTGTGATTCTTTTTGTGGCTTGCCTAACTCACTATCAATTTCTTTACGGTCTGATTCATTCAAAGATTCCGTAACTTCAACTTTACAGGATGGGCCATTCAGTCGCTCTGACAAATCATCCTTCAGTTCTTCTTTTATACAGGGTACCTCACTCACTCGTTCTGACAATTGACTTTTCAAATTTTCTTCTATACTGGATGGCTCACTCAATCGCTCTTTAACTCTCATACAGCGTTTTCCAGGTGACTCACTCAGAAGTTTTCCGTCTCTCAGTTCCTGCTTACCAGTTATCTTTCCCTGTATACAGGGTAACTCAACCTTAACCTTTCCTTCTTGCATACCTAATGTCTCAATCTTAAGTTTTCCTTCCTCCATTCCCGGTGTCTCAATCTTCTTTTCTTCCTGTATACCTGATGTCACAACCTTCTTTTCTTCCTGTATACCTGGTGTCTCAACCTTAACATTTCTTTCCTCTATTCCTGACATCTCAATCTTCTTTCCCTCTTCTATACCGGGTGTCTCAACATTCTTCATTCCCTGTATACCTGATGTCTCAACCTTAAGTTTTCCTTCCTGCATACCGGGTGTCTCAACCTTTTTTCCCTCTTCTATACCGGGTGTCTCAACCTTATGTTTTCCTTCCTGCATACCGGGTGTCTCAATCTTCTTTCCCTCTTCTATACCGGGTGTCTCACTCAACAGCCCCTCAAGCTCGACCGCCTCGAACAAACTATCATCTCCTTCATCCTCCCGAATCTTGAACAGCACCTCCGGAGGCAACCCCCACTCCTGACTCTTATACTCAGCACACTCCACATCGTGACACTTCTGATAGTAAACGCCTCGCTTGACGTCGGCAATGAGTTTGATATTCTGACTTCGATGCCACCGGCCGATATTCCCGCAATATCGATACCCCTTGATATCGTACACGGTAATGTTGGTCGACGGGAAATGCACGTTGCGGTAGATGCTGCCGTGCGGTTTGACCCGCGTGCGGATGTAATCGTCCAGTGCGGGATAGGGCGACGTTTTGGTCGGCGACAGTTGACCGCTGTGAAGTTTCTCCATGCGGCGTAGGTTAACTTCGGTGCTGTAGAGGGGATTCAGGAGAGGCTTCTCGAACTCTTTGATGAGTTCTTCCGTCGGAGGAGCGGTGAAGAATGTGATGAGAGAGGACAGAAAGATTTGGCGGTCGAGTTGGATTGGGTCGGGCGACGGATTTGGCGGCTGGAATTTGTTGATGCCGCTCAGTAGGAGGGGGGATTGGCGCCCCTGTTTGGTGGAGCGGTACAGACGGAACAGGCGGTTCTTGGTGTACACTCCGAGGTCCACGAATAGCACGCGGGTCTGAAACCAGACGAGACATTAGTATGTTAGGGTTGGGTGGAAGAGATTGCCAAAGGCAATCTCTTTCAAATAACCCCGCCCTTTAGTTAGGATATATATTATGTATATGTTTATTTAGATGAAGAAACCAATATTAGACAGATATGGCAACACCAACCTGAAAGACAAAGACCAAAAAGAAGAACCAAGAAGAGATGGATATGCATACAGCAGGCGTCACTGAGGAGGATGCACTAGACAGAACCAAATGGAGACAAATGTGTGGCGAGGCTAAATACCGACTCGGGTATAAATGGCCATGGGAGTAAGAGTAAGTAAGTATATGTTTATTTATTTTTTCTTTATTTTTTTTCTTCTATTATATTGTATTTTGATTTGTAATTATTTGTGTTGTATATAATTTGCCTATTAATAAAGTGTAAAAAAAAAAAAAAAAAAAAAAAAATGTTATTATTTTTGCCAGCCTCGGTGACGTAACAGTAGTGACTACTGCCCATAGTCTCTACAGATCCTAAGTTCGATTCCCGGTTGGAGCAGACTTTTCAAACAAAAATCTGATTCTATTTGTAGCATACTGTGCCTTATTTTTTTTAAAAAATATCACCTCTCAAATAACGTAGGTTTGCAAAAAAAGTAATAAAAAAAACAATATTTCACGCCTCAAACACCCAGAAATATGAAAAAATTGAAATCGGAGCAAAAAAAAATATATATATAAAAAAAAACGTTTTTTTTTCCATCAACTATTAGAAATTTATCAGAAGTAAAATCTACTGTTTCGCTCTCACCTGTTTACTGTTCACGACAAACAGATCCTTGATGGCATAGATATTGATCGTGGTCTCCTTGAAAATATCAAACTTCAACTGCTCCTCATCCGAACACACGAGGTCAATATTGCCCATCTCTCCGCACACATACTTGACGAAATGACCCGCGTCGATATTCGTTCGAAACACGAGCGGCGTTTGAAACACCAAGTGAGCGCTGAACTTTTTCTCCGTGCTCGAATCGAGAATCAGCACGTCTTTCATTTTGTACTTGACGTGAAACAGCTTGTGAATGTAGTAGAGCACCACTCGTATGAGCGTTCTGGTCATTTCATTCCCGTCGGCGTCTTTGTTCAGCGGCCGCTCGAATTCGAGATCGAAGTACAGTTTGCTGACAGCGTCGGACGCGATGATTTCGTATGTGTTTCGGAGGTGCGGCCTCTTCTGGCAATCGCGGAACCAGAAAACGTCGGGATGGGCCGCGAGGAAGAGACGCTCTTGGTTGATGGACTCGTAGGAGAAGGGGAGGAGGTGGCCGGAGAGGCCGAGAGAAGAGATGAGGGAGAGGGCTTCGGCCTGCTTGCGGAAGATTTTCCACACCTGGGAATAAATGAAAGGGTAAGTAGAGGCCGAGAGAAGAGGGAGGTCCTTGGCCTGTTTACGGAAGATTTTCCAGACCTGGGAATCAAGGAAAGGGTGAGTAGAATATAATGGTAATGGTAAATAGCGCGCGATTAGCTCAGTGGTTAAGCACCCGCTTGCCATGCGGAAGGTCCCGGGTTCGATCCCCCGTGCCGACAAAAATTTGTATTCTTAATTTGTTTACAATTTCTGGATGGATGATTCAGTAATTTTGTGAAGGTCCATTTTAATAAATAAGAACAATTAAAGTAATTTTTACACAAAAGTGAAGTTAGTAAAAATTACTTTAATTGTTCTCATTTATTGTTTACAATATTGTTTGTACGGGGTACCTTCCGGTACGCTCGTGTTGACCCAGCACCTAAATGGGAAGTACTGTGTCACTTCTCGCCGATCAGGGAGAAGGCATACTACGGGATGGGCAGGCTACAACACAGACCACAAGCGTCTCCAGTAGCTCCTGTTTCATGGCTACGAAACAAAAAAAGGCTGTGAAACACTCATCTTTTTTTTTTAATGGAAAGAACTTGTATTTACGGAAAGAGTCCATTTATAAACATGTAACAAATAACAAAAGTGAAAAAATAAAATACAATACAAAATTAGAAAATAATTTCCACTCTAAAATATTTTTTTCCATAGTTGTAGGGGATATTTTTCATCTCTTTCCTCCACTCTAAAGTATTTTTTTCCAAAGTTGTAGGGGATATTTTTCATCTGTTTCCTCCACTTTAAAAATATTTTTTATTTTCAAACATATAATGGTAAATGACTACTTTACCTTAGATGGTCCCAGTAACGGATCAGACAGATATGGGGGCAGCACTGGTTCGGCAGCAGGTAGTGGTTCATTGCTCTCGATCAGTTGACTCCGGTTTTCGCCATAGAAAGATGAAGATGCCATGGGTTTAGAAGTGGCCATTGCCATGACTTGATCCAATTATCTGGAATAAAATTGAAAATGACACTTGAAACGCAATAGGTCAGGAGATTGTCAATTATAATGGTAAATGGCTAGTTTGGACGGCAAGCTATTACTATTGCACCTTCTAAAAGAGGGAAAAAAATATCACTTAAAAGTGCATTTTTTATCTAGCTTTTATCTTGTAAACCGTGACGTTCTCTATACATGCAGGTGTAATTAACCTCTCTCAGAAGCTGTTGAAAAGCTTCAAAACAAAGAGATCTTTATGAAACTCTCAGGAAGTCTTTGAAAGTGGGAGTAATTCTGAAGAACTTCCCAAATGAGTCCCGGCCACAGGTAGGAAAAAATGTTCAATAACTCATTTGCCCAAAAGAGCAAAAGAAGTGCTCTGTCTGAGTAAAGAGGGATTATCTTTAAGAGCTCTTCAACAGGCCACTGTAGTGAATTTGTCTTTGTCTTACCCATGGTAATCAGAAGACACTAACTTCTAAGTAAAAAAAAAAAAATAGTAAATACAAATTTATCTGCTTTAGAAGTAGATTTTTGAACTGTGTGCTACACCCTTAATAAATAGGTTCATACCCTACAGCCTACAATGAATTGACTTAAAATTTATTGCTACAGAGAAAAGTAGATAGGTACGTACCTACCTTATTCTTAAGTTATTTAAGTGATAGTTTTAATCAATGACAGCACACTATAGCCTGACTTAAGGAACAGCTGGGCTTATCTTATCTTTAATCCTGTTTTGTAATTCAGCCTCAAGAGTAAAGGTGTACCTACTTGTTTGTGATAAATATTCACTAACATGAACTTCACTAGTTCGAAGGTAAGCGCCGTATTTGTACTGCAAAGATGAACTCAAGAGATCTGCAATAGTGTAGTAGTAGCCTATAATCACTATAATTTACATTATCACAATGGACAATCAAATTTAATAATTAATTATTATCAGATTTATCAGTTGTTATCAATAATATAACAAGAAAATAAAATTCCCGCTCTTTTAATTTTTAAATTTTTATTGATAATGTGAAGCTAGCATGAAATATAAACATGTCGAGTTTAATCACAGATACCTACACTTGGAGTATGTCCGTTTAAATTCAAAATTATGATTATTCAATACTACTTCAAACGATTTCTTGATTTAATAATTTATTATTAGGTGTTTTTATTCTATTTTTTTTTTTTCAAAGATAAGTGTTTCAGAGGCTTTTTATGAAACAGGAGGGAGCTACGGTAGACGCTTGTGGTGTGTGTTGTAGCCTACCCATCCCGTAGTATGTCTTCCCTCTGATGAGCGAGAAGTGACACAATAATATTTCCCATTTAGCTGTAATAAAAAAATTAATACAATTTTTTGTCGGCGCGGGGGTTCGAACCCTTTCGCATGACAAGCGAGTGCTTAACCACTGAGTTATTCATGTGTTTCTTATTAGGAAAATAATCGAATTAATCTGGAATCCCACTTACTGCAAAAATTTATTTCGCAAAGTTTCATGTTCCACTCTTGTGAGAATCAAAATATGAGATCCCACTGACTCCGCAACATTTTGCAACACTTAAGCGGAATTAATAGACAAATTCTACATAACAAGTCAATGCTAAGCGTCGGTTTTCCCTATCTTACAAAGTACGCAATCCGTGACTTAGCGTCACAGAGGTATTACAAAAACGTCTATTAATTCCGCCCTTCGCCCTTATTCCTTATTAAAACTCGAGGCAAAATGTTGCGCAAAGTAGCGCAAAAAAAATGGTGCACTGAGTGGAATCCTGGTTTTAAGAAAAATCGGTAACTATACCGTCCTCAGGAGCTTGATCGATAAAATGAGAGACTTGTAACCTGGAGGTCGATGTTTCGAGACCCAAGTTAAGCAAATATTTAGCCAAGCTAATAGTTTGTGATCAGTCGTGATTAACACAAATAATATGATATCTTAATATTCTATTATATTGTTGTTAGTACTTATGGATTTAGTCAATAATTTAGATCTGATCAAAGACAAAGTAAAAAACATGTTAAATCTGATTTAACACAGTAAAGAAAAATTTCTAATAGAACTCGACCTTTAGGTCGGCACTTTATCACAGATTTGTGTTTGTAGAAATCTGTGATAACCTCATATTCAATTCTCCTCCTTTTCCCCTTCATTTTCAAAATTTAAAAACAAAAGAAAAACGGTGGAAAAAACTGAAAACAGAAGAAATCAAGAAAATTAATAAAATCAATTATTCAAATTTGTTTTATAAGTTATTAGGTACTTATTGCTAAAATACACTATCAATCCATAACTGTGCAATGGTTTTATTCCTTCACACCAATCAATTTACTCTTTCTTGATTGTTTTCAATCGATCGCAGTCAAATTCAAAACGAAAGCCTTTGTTATTTGACCATTGGTAACATATTGTTCTATACGAGGAACCATCTATTGTAGCTCAAAAGAGGTATGTACCTAATTAAAGTTAGAGGGTATAATGCTCTGTTTATCCTGAGTAAACAGTCAGCCAGGTTTCCTAGCATGTTGAAAATACCAGTTCTGTTAGATCACTAAAGTTAAGCAACAACCAGCAAATTGGCATGTCCCTTCTGGAATTCAATAATGTTGGTCCCCTCTCATAAGTTTTCAACACGCAAACACTTAAGGCAAAATTTGTTGAACAACATGTTCTACACCTGTGGGGATGAACCTTTAGATGGCTCCAATTTGATCACGTGACACTAAATCTACATGAACTGGGACCCAGCAGTTGAGTCTAGACCTGGCCATACATGCATTGTCCCTGATTAAATAAGGGATAAAAAAAATAACCTGTGATTTATTAATGGTTTACAACTTTCTTAACACTTTCCATGCCAGTGTTACCGTTTGGTAACACCTGTTCAGAAAAATGGTGTTACCATTTGGTAACACCTTACATGGAATAGTGTTACCAAATGGTAACATCGGCACAGAACAAGAAAAACTTCAAAAAAAATTTAAGCCTGTGCCAGTGTTACCATTTGGTAACACCAGCCAAATATTGCTACAGCCAAATATTGCTACGGTACCTAATTTTGCCCTTGAACATTACTATTTTGTAATATTTCTTACAGTTCTATAAAAAAATTCACAATGCCGAGAACAAAGCAACCTAAGATGAGCAAGAAGATGAAGAAACAGAAAGATCTCAACAACACAAGTATTGCATCTACCTCTGGTTCATCACAAGTTTTTCGATCCCGCAAAGAACTTGTCAAAGCATTGGATGAAAGTCTTGAAAAACAGTTGAAGGACTATGATGATGAAATGTTGAGAGTAGAAAGAAACTTGGAAAACCAGATCAAGCTAATGCAGACACAAAACAAGGGTGTGTGCAAGACCAAAACAATGAGGGACTTTATTATTATTGCAACAAAAGGAGCAGAAGAAGGATCGGAATATGCCAAAGTACTGAAAGCATGTCTGAGTGGAACCTACGTACCTCCAACTCCCTCTGCAGCAGGTTTGTTGTCTTGGATTTAGTTTTGTAGTTCTATTATCAGATTGATGGAAAACCAGTCAGAGCAATGTTGTTGAGGTTAAAAGAAACAAGGCAGATGTTCAAAACAGCTATGATTGAGGATGGACTGTTTATCAATATTATGTGTATAAGTATTTAGACTGTCAGCACAAGACAAATAGTCCCATTATGCCAACAGTTTAAGTTTAACAAAGCACCTCTTTATTTATTTAGGTATGAATATAATGAAAATGTAAATAAAAAAGACAATTAGATCATAAGGAAGATGGAAAATATTGTTGTAAATTGTTGAAAATTAGAGCTGGTTTTTTTTTTTTCATTTTCTGTTTTTCACAAATGAAAAAAGATGTAAAGAGATGCTACAAATAGAAAAAAAAATGTATTATACTGTCACAACTTTACCAGATTGAGATTCTGAATCATATATCAGGTTTGCCCTCATCATTGCTTGAATATTGAATGCGACAACTTTTTGGTGTCCATAAAAAAAAAACATACCTCTATTACCTTCTCAATTTTTTTCCTAAATTTTGTATATGAACCTTCCAAAATACCAAAAGAAAAAAAAAAAAAAAAAAAAAAAAAAAAAAAAAAAAAATGTGCCACGGAAAGATTCAATGAAGGGTCACCTGTATTTTTTTTTTTTTTTTTTTTTCTTTTTGTATATCTTTCTTATTATCTTTTTTTTTCATCATAATTCTTCTCATGTATCAATTTATGTGTTTCATGTACAGATTCCAACAAAACAGGATCCTCTCACAACTCTCTCATGTCTACAATGAGTTCTGCCAGTGGCTCACGTAGGCCTCCATCTTCCGCATCATCAGCCAGGTCCGGTCATTCTAGACCAGGTAATTATTGAGTTAAAACATGGTCATTATTCTCAACCTTCTTATTTTAATTTGTCTTATCCCACTTGAGCAGGGTTAACATTGTTCAACTTCTTGGTTAAGGAAGGTTGCTTTTGGCACATTTTTTTTTTATATATTTATTTGGCTAAATGCCCTTCCTAACACCAACAATTCTATTTGATTTAACGTCCTGGATTAGGATGGGGGTTTTCATATCAGCTGGAAATCATATCAGCTACCCACACTAACCTCAAAAAAACATTA
Organism: Bactericera cockerelli; assembly: GCA_024516035.1. Classification (NCBI taxonomy): domain Eukaryota; kingdom Metazoa; phylum Arthropoda; class Insecta; order Hemiptera; family Triozidae; genus Bactericera; species Bactericera cockerelli. The sequence goes on from CM044964.1 coordinate 6,439,623, forward strand.
TTGATATTTTTATTTTTGATTTTTAATACAGGAGTTTAGAATACTGCCTATTGTGAACAATTATGTTATTTGCTCCAGAGGTTGTGAGTTGAAACTCCGAGAAAACTGTTACTACAGTAATGTTACTGAGGTTCTGGTGGGATATCAACAAAAAAACAAAGAGAATGTTGGTATGAAAAAAATGTATTTATAGTTTAAGAAAAATTCTATTACTTTTCTTATTAGAATAAGGAAAGTAAAAAATATATGACAAAATATCCTCAGATATGATCAGAGGTGAGCAAAAATTGATATGCATAAACCTGTATCCCACCAACCACAACATTTTGTCTTGAACATTGAACGGGAATGTTGCAGAGCTTTGTCATGCAATTTTTCAGTCAGTGAGATTGAAGGCGGAATTAATAGACATTTTTGTAATACCTCTGTGGCACTAAGTCTAGATTTTGAGTACTGTTTTACATGGGGAAAATAATGCTCAAGTCATTACTTAAATCTTGATTTTGTCTATTAATTTTGCCCTCAATTTTATTTGTTTCTAAATGAAGAGTAAAGCATAAAACATTGTAAAACAAAATAATTTTTTTCTCAGTAGAAAACAGCCTTAAGAGTAATATAAGTTCAGTTGAACCTTGACATAAGAGAACAATTTCCTGGTCAAATTTACCTCTGTGTAAGGGTATTTTTGCTCTCTAAGAGAAACCTGGAATGAATAGAAAAATATTCAGGTCTATTGAGTTCAATTTTTTACTTTTTGTAAACTGTATTTATTAAAACTGATCATGTAGAAGTAGAAACTTCATCTTAATGTCAAAAAACTTACATAATATCCAGGTTTGAATGTATTATGATTTCGTGTTTTCCAGGTGTGCCCTATCCAATGGGCAGTGCCCACAGATCCCGCAGTGTTGTCAAGAACTCTCACTCAGTTCTCCCGGGCAGTGGAATGAAGAGAAGGAGCATGTCACAACCCTGCTCACTGGTAAGTAGTCTATCTATATTATATTAAAGTGGTGTTTTTCAACTTTTTAGTTATATACACCACTTATTGTTTGTTGTAGTCACTTTGGCCGAGTGATATAGATAGTAGTGGTTACAGTAGTAAAAAAAATCCACCACTGCTGGATTCTTCAATTCTGTACATTGAATAGTAAACTCATACCTCATGAGGAAAAATGAGTGCCTGCTTTGGTGTGAGTAGTACTGATAAAGTTATGGGTAAAACAAGATATTGGGCTTCTAATCTGGAGGTCGGTGGTTCAAGTCCCAACTGTGATATAAAAATTATGGTTAACACAAATAATATGATAACTTTGCAAGCCCTTATTGTCTTATGAACTACATCTGACAGAAGAAGCAGAGTTTCAAGTACCAATTGTGATGAACATAAATATGAATAATTTTTTTTTATTTATATAATATTGGTTCTCGTATCATAAAATGAAAAAGAAATTTTTTGTAATAAATACCCGGTGTACGGGAGTATATTTACGGGAATAGCCCTATTTACAATGTCAACAATAAAAATGTCAATAAATACAAAGATTAAAATTAAAGAATATTTATTGGAAGATAATGAAATATAAAAAAAAAACAAACAAACAAAAAGGCATGACAAACATGAGAAAATATTAGAAACAGAAGAAAAAGTTATAGAAGAAATGTAACAAAATATGTATAGAAAGAGAAATGTTACAGATACTTATATAAAAGTATCTGTAAAAAGAAGAAAAAAATCTTATATTTTGTTAATGTTTGGTTCTTGTAAATTGGTCATGTACCGTAAATATACAATACCTAAAGGTATTTAAGTTATCATATTTGTGTTAATCAATTTTGTGGTATCACAACTACTCAACCTCGCTTTACTAAATCTACGCTGAAACCGGGACTTGAACCACCGACCTCCAAGTTACAAGTCCGCCGCCTTATCGATCCAGCTACTGAGGTCGGTGGTATACCTAAAGGTATTTATTTATTATTATAAGAACAAGAAGAAGATAAAAATATGTATTTTAATAAAACCATTATTATTATTATCAACTACATGTTTTCATCCAACAGAAGAAGCAGTACTACATGTCGGGTAACCTCCGCACCCGGTCATCACCCCTAAGGTTCAGCCAGACATGGCTTCCACGGTTCTCCGGCTGCCCAAGACCGGGGAGAATCTCTACAGCCTGGGAGGCAGCCCGGTGCTAGCCAATGCTCTGGCTTCGTCCAGCACTGCCCCGCAGGCTTTGATACCTCTCCGTGACGGCCGGGTGAGTAGGGATACGAATCAAGTATCGATATAGTTATCATATTTGTGTTAATCACTTTCGTGATGTCACAACTACTCTAACTCGCTTTACTAAATCTACGCTGAAACCGGGACTTGAACCACCCACCTCCAGGTTACAAATCCGCCGCCTTATCGATCAAGCTACTGACGTCGGTTCAAGTATCGATATACTTTCAAAGTATCCTCATTTTGTATGTTTTTAACTGAAAACTAATCCTCTAACTTGGCAAATTTTGTAACATATAAATCAATTTTTTTTTTACTGTGGATTGTATTTCAGATGCTGGCCATTCTACCCACCGAGCGGAACACCATGGGGGGACCCATGGACTTCAGTCCCAACACCAAGCACAACCTGCAACTCCTCAAGCAGAACCTTAACTTCCTCATCGATGATTAGGGTGGCTGCTTTGGGGCCAAATTACAGGGCTATTACTATAAAACTAGGGCCGTATTTTTTTAAATGTGACTTTAGGACCGAGTTTTTTTTTTTTTTAATGTGGCTTCAGGGCCGAATTATATTTATGTGGCTTTAGGGCCGAATTATACTAATGTGGCTTTATGGCCGAATTATTTTAATATAGCTATGGGGCCATATTATAATAATGTGGCTTTAGGGCCATATTATATTAATGTGGCTTTAGGACGGAGTTATATTAATGTGGCTTTAGGGCCGACTAATGTTAATGTGGCTTTAGGGCCGACTTATGTTAATGTGGGTTTAGGACCGAGTTACAAAACAGGGTTATATTTAAGATAAGCCAGGTGGAGTTTCCGAATCCCTTGAGTTAGGAGCTTCAATCAACCAGTCTGGCTTATCCTAAATTTTAATCCTGATTTGTCATTGGGCTTAGGGCCGAGTTATGAAACTGGCTTGAATTTTAGTCTAAGCCTGACGCGCCTTTTTGTGGAAATTTAGTGCCCTGTGATTGGTTGAAATTCCCACCAGAGGGCTTGTCTGACTTGAATAAAAATATAAAGCCTGTTTCATAATGCGCCCCCTATAGTCCATTGGGATAATATAGTTCTACTTATTTCTGTCATCATCTGCTGAAGGCAACGCCTTGTCGTGATAGCCACTCTGTCCTGTTCATGGCAATGGACTTCATAGTTGAGTAGGAGTTGACTTTCAGTATGCTAATCAGATACATTATTGGTGGTTTCACTGTTTTGTTAAGGTAACGATCAGTATAAACAGAAAAGTGAGAAGTTGTACTAAGTGTACATTTTTAATCAAATGTACAAAATACAAAAAAAAGAGAAGTTGTACGATATTTTAATCAATATCTTGTACATTTATTGGTTTCACATTTTGTAAAAGTATCTTGGCCTAATTGATGAGATAGATAGATTTATGTATAGTAAATGGGAGGATAACATAATTTTTGTACAGATAATTTGCTTGGCTTCGTATTTTTGTGTAGCTATCGTGGCCTCCCTGATGATTAAGTTAGATTTATAGTTTATGGGAGGATAACATAATTTTACTTAACTTATTTTTGTACAGAGAACTTCCTTGGTTTCGCATTTTTGTTAAGCTATAGTGGCCTCCTTGATGATTAAGATAAATTTATTCTACTTTTTTTTCTTGATATTCATTCTAGTTTTATGAACTTTGCTATCAAAAGTAGTCGAATAATAGTGTCTCTGTTTTTTATAGGTATTTTCTATTTTCCTGTGTGAAATAATAATAATAATATCGCCTTATTTATAATGCCCGATTAGGACTATTAAGTCCCATTATTCCAGCAGTAAGCCCAAGACGTATTGTTATCTGGCAAAAATCCTAAATGGGAGGATAACTTGTCATGTCCCAGCTGGGTTTCTAACCCGCGATCTCTGGATTCACAGAGTGCTGCCTTTACCACTGAGCTACCGGGACATACTGGTCATGATTGGGTGGTGGACTGGATTCTGGAAGTGGTTTTTTCCAGAAATTCGTCGAAAAAAACACCCTTGACCACATTGTCAGAGATGCGTTGAATGCACCGGTTCTCGTAGAATCTCCGAAGTTAAGCAACGCCCAGCGAGGTGAAGACTTCGTGATGCTGGCTTTCCGGCCCAACCCAAGCCTGGGTGAGATTAATGTGGGTAGCAGGTTTGTGAGTTTCCTGTGAATTGAGGGTAACACCCCCCCCCCGTCGTGCTATGACCATGCAGTTGAAAGGGTCGTTAAACCCCTCTCCCCAAAAAAAACACCCTCGATAGGACCTCAACGAACATTAAATTATATGTTTGTCTACCACATCTAAGGCAATCATTGTTATTATTTCTTCAATTATCCATACTTATATTACTATTTTTTGCTTTGTATATATTTATAATAGTTCTAAAAGATATTGGAAATAAACATTGTCTCTCGTAACTTCTTTTTTCACTGTATGGAATTTTCTTTTGTTTTTAAAACAAGAAACGGGCTTAATTGCCCAATGGAAAATATATAAAATTCTGTCTATTTATATTACACTAGCGGGCTGTCGCCCGCTTTGCGGCCATGGCATGGCCGTAAAGCAAAAAATCCTTTTTCGCCAATGGCAGGTGTTGTAGTGGGAATTTTGAAAAATCCCGTCTTATTGCACATCTAGACTATAAGACAAAGCTACCTACCAAATTTCAAGACTCGTTGAATGAAATATATTATATCATATGAAAATAATAAGACGAGTATGAGTAACACTCACTTCAGGATGGTGAATGTAATTGGTAAAAAAAAAAAAAAAAAATTCAGCTTCCTAGGACTTACCAGTTCGGAGAAACAGTGATGAATCAGTGAGTCATTGAAACTCTTTTTTATAAGTATAGATACAAAAGACAATAAAACTAATTATTAGATCTAAAAAATAAGATAAAATGAGAATTTTTTAAGAAACTGAGTTAATTTTTGTGATATTTTCGAATGAAAAACAGAGTTGTGATAGAAGTGTTTCATCTCATTGGTGTTGAGGATAGAAAAAGGTCAAGGTCCTCTCTTAACACGTTCGTTACCGAACGGCCATATGTGGATGTTTTTGTGTTTTTCTTTGGGGCCGAAAACACACATGTGGTTGTTATCAAAATTTTAACGAGGGACCGGACATCCATATATGGCCTTTTTGAGGTAGGTTGTTAGTATTAAAACAGATATAGGATCGATTCTTGTACAAATACGATGCCAAATATGCAAAAAAAAATTTTTTTGGTCCCCAGGATGCAACAGCAACTTTACCGCCTGGTCCCTACGTAAAACTTGAAAAAATTGACTTGGTAACGAACGTGTTAACTTGTTGGCTGAACGCTGAGAGCGAATCATTGGGGAATTTTGGAGATAATTAGAGCGAACATAAGGAGGTCTAAAGGGTAAAGTAGAGCGAGTCGTATATTGTGGAACATTTATTTTAATGCATGAAAGAAGATCTGGAGCGTCCAATACTGAGCTTAAGATTTTATTCCCCCCCCCCCCCCCCCCCTCAAACACGTGAGGCAGGCATTTCCAGCCCTCCAAAAGCTGGGTGAGGGTAATGTGGGTAGCTGGTACGATTCCCAGCGAATGGAGGGTAAAACCCCCGTCCTGACTATCTTAAAATCAGGACTTTAAAACCAAATAGAATCAACTGCCTCAACTGGTCACAATAGATCTAATAGAGGTCGGTGTGATAATTGGGGCTTCACATGTGGAACTCCAACGATTCTATAAATAAAATTGAAATTCCACTGCACATTGCGTTTATCTTCTTTGTGAAGGCGTAATTCTTCAATCGATCTTGAATCAATTTTTTTCCAACATTTATTTGAGTGGAAGGTAGCACCAGGCGTGGTTAATGGACAAACCATTTTCTACGACCTAACCCTCAGAGTCTTATTATTATGTGGTCACAAACTCAAATTAATGAGGAAGAATTCGTGCACTGGGTGGGATTCAAATCAACGGATCCCTACGCTACCTGGATTACCAGACTAGCGCGTTACCCACTTGACTACCAATGCACATGATAATAATATGATCGCCTAACGTATATTTCATCTTTGCCGGGGTTTCTTGGAAATTTGGGGGGGGGGGGTGTCCCCAACCCCAATCCCCCCTGGCTACGCCACTGGTAAGCCCAAGACGTATTAAATTATGTGGTAAAAATCCCAAAGGAAAGTATAACTTGTCATGATTATCCCGGCTGGGTTTCGAACCCGCGACCTCTGGATTACCAGACCACCTTTACCATTGAGGACCGACCTTATTGTAGTACGGGTTATAATAAAAATAATGCTTCAGGTTTTACCATATTAACTATATTGTGATTCAGACCACATAATAATACATCTTGAACTTACTGCTGGAATAATGGAACTCATTCGTCTCAATAAGACAGTATCAATAGGTATCTTTAATTCAACAATATTCGTGTCGCAACATAGAGATGATAACATACACGTCATACATACCTAGTTGTGTATTTTATGGTCATTATTATGAAGTGAGAAACAGTAGTGTATCAAATTAACTATCAATACACACACATAACTACCAAATATTTTTCTTTTACCAGCACGGCCATGCCTCGGTAAACTCACCGCACCGCAGGCCTGACCGCAAAGCGGCTAGTACACACATATGTCCTAACTATGGGTTACTGCCTATGGCAAACTATATGTTCAGCTTAATCCCTTTTTATAGTTTGTCCCTTAGAATCGGAAGTAAAAAAAAATTGAAAAACACTGATAGGACAACCAACATTGGTGAAATGCAGATAATCTGTTCGTATTACTCAGCCGTAGATTGATAATAATAGTTATAATAATGTGTTTCTTTGTGTTATTATATCACAATTTTAGTGGATAGCGCAGAATTTATAGGACTTTTCCTTATTTTTAATATCCCAATATCTTATTTTTGCCTATAATTCCGCCACTGGTCGCTGTTAACACTAAAGCAGTTACTCATTTTTCCTCACGAGGTATGAGTGGACCCCGAACACCCAAGTACAGAGCAGAAAAAATCCTGCCCCGCTGGGAATCGAACCCAGGTTACCTTGGGTGCAATTTCCAGCGCTCTAACTCACTCTGCCACGGTTATTACTTAGATTGAAAATAATAAATATAATAATAATTAATTGCAGACTCTTGTAGATCCAGCTAGTCAAAGACCGGCTTGATATTGGAATGTTTTAACTGGCATAGCATATTTTGACTCCCCCCTTTTCCTGTATACATTTCTACATATAGTAATTTGGCTATAAAAGTATACTGTGTAGTTCAATAAATTCCTGAAAAATATGCACGAAGTGTGAGACGTTCAATAAAAGATGTGTAGTATACAGGGTGTACGCCAGCCTCCGTGGCGTAACGGTTGTGACTACTGCCCGTAGTCCAGAGATCCTGAGTTCGATTCCCGGTTGGAGCAGACTTTTTGCACAAAAAATTCTCTTCCCTCCGAACATGTGAGGCTGGCATTTCCGGCCCTACCCAGGCTGGGTGTGGTTAATGTGAGTAGCTGGTAGGATTCCCAGCGAATGGAGGGTAAAACCCCCGTCCTAGTACGGGACGTTTAATAAAAAAGAATCGTTGGCTTTAGGAAGGTCATCCAGCCGTCCAAATGTACCAAAACCAACCAACTTCAACCATGAGGTTGAACAACGTCGACCCTGCTCAAGCGGGATAAAACAGAGTAAAAGAAGAAGAAGAAGATACAGGGTGTCAATGTTTCGTTCTGGAAAATAATATACTAAATTTCGAGTAGATATTGTGTTCGTTTTTGTAAGAATTTTAGAAAAAAAATCGTCTGTCCCGGTAGCTCAGTGGTAAAGGCGGCACTCTGTGAATCCAGAGATACCAGAGGTCGCGGGTTCGAAACCCAGCTGGGACATGGCAAGTTATCCCCCATTTGGGATTTTTACCTCATAATAATATGTCTTGGGCTTACTGATGGAATAATGGGACTTAATAGTACTAATCGGGCAGTATAAATAAGACAATTATTATAAAGATACGACTAAAGAGTGTTATTATGTTTTAAAAAAACCACCCTGTTTAAAAAACACAACAAGAGGACGGGTAATATTTTTTGCTGAATAATTACCCCTCCAGCTCTTTCTCTCTCTCTTTCTACCCACCTGTCAGAGTGCTGATATTGAATAGCAACCGGTCCATGGGTTCCAGAATGAAAGCGGACGAACACTGGACCAGAGAAAGTAGCTTCAGAATCAAACTTACCAAAATGCCCGCCGCCTTTAAGTTTTTGTATTACACACTGAGATCATTTAACATAGAGGGAACCCGATGTTTCAAAATAAACATCAGTTGATTTCAAAATCAGTGCCGTACGTGTAATTTTTCTCTCGCGAAGGAGTGGGTAACTAATTCTTCTAAAATAATATTTTTACTTTAGATAGGTACTTACCTATTAGGTAGTTATTTTTGTCTTTGCTCCCTCTTTTACTTTCCTTATTTTCTACTTATTCTGTAGTAATATAAAATTTGCTATACATTTAGACCTGAAAATTAAGGATGTTTAGTTGTCCTCGTGAATGAGTGGGTACCTAATTCTTCTAAAATAATATTTTTACTTTTTAGATACTTATACCTATTACCTAGTTATTTTTTTCTTTGCTCCCTGTTTTACTTTCCTTATTTTCTACTTATTATGTAGTAATATAAAATTTGGAATAGACCTGAAAATTAAGTCCTTTGTTTAGTTATCCGCCACTGCATGAGGTAAACAAAAAATTCAAATAAATTCAACCAATCAGAAACCGGGATGTGTTGAAAGACGCTGTTCAAAGTTGGACGCACAATTTTGTTCAATTCCAGATAGGTAAGGTTCCTTCTATGTTATATGATCTCAGTGGTATTTCAGTAGAATGTCAACTCGAAATTCAAAGGACAGAAGCTTTATTTCGAGTTATCGAGATTTCAAGTAAGGAGCTATGTTCGACAAGGGCTGAATATTTCTTTCTTTCAACCTATCGTCCTGTCCCGGTAGCTCAGTGGTAAAGGCGGCACTGTGTGAATCCAGAGGACGTGGGTTCGAAACCCAGCCGGGACATGACAAGTTTCCTCCCATTTGGGATTTTTACCACTTAAGAATATGTCTTGTGCTTACTGCTGGAATAATGGGACTTTAATAGTCCTTATCGGGCAGTATAAATGAGGCGATATTATTGTTATCACTATCGGGATTTCGAAGGCAGATTCTTCTGTATGAGGAGAAAGCGATCGTTGTTCGCCCCGTGTGCATCCGCCCTCACATTCCAGACGGCCCAATAAATAAGAAGAGAAAAAAAAGTCCAAGTTTGATGTGAGGGCGAGAGAGAGAGAGAGAGAGAGAGAGAGGCTTTCTCCTCAGTAGTTGCCCGGGGCAACTATCTTCTGGATGTACGCCTGTATTGGTGACCCGCTGCATAAATTATTTTGTTTCGCCCCGACCTAAGCAGCTGGATCGATAAGACGGCGGACTTTTAACGTGGAGGTCAGTGGTTCAAGCCCCAAGTTCAGCGTGGATTTAGTGAAGCGAGTTTGAGTAGTTGTGACATCACGAAAGTGATTACTTAAATGTAACTTTTCACTGCATAAATTATTTTGTTTCGCCCCGACCAAAGTAGCTGTCGATATAAAGCGGCGGACTTAATTGTAACTTTTCGAGGTCCATTTGAATCCCAATTACCGAAAAAAAGAACTATATTGCGGCATATATTTTGAGTGTATTTGATAGTTTTTCTTTATCTTGTATTTCTTTATGGTGTATTTCTTGTTGCAGATAATTTCCATAGGGATTCAACGCGGTAATGCAGCCTTTGTATGCTTGGAACTCTACGACATGTCAGTGGTATAGCAAGCTTTGCTTACACTCCAGGAGACCCGGGTTCGAATTCCGGCGGGAGTTTTCTCGGCTCTCTTTGGAAGCACATTTATACAGGACCAATGTTTCAGAAAAAGTGGCCACCCCTCGTAACTTTTGAACGCGATGGCATTTTTCAATTCTGTAAAGTTCTAAGGATAGGAAGTACTCTATGGCCCATCCTGTGGTCATACTTATTTTGCGGAAAAACCGGCCCTTTGCGTCATATTTTTCCAGTTTTTCGCAAATTTCAAATAGAATGCCGTATTTTATTTCTTTTTTTTAAGCTTTAATTGGGCTGAAAATAATTAGCTTTTAAAATTTTCAAAAACCTTATCCCCGTCGTGATATGACCATGGCAGTTGAAAGCGACGTTAAAACCCCACTTAAAAAAAAAAAAAAAAAAAAAAAAAAAACCTTATCACGGGCAGAGTTGGTTATGTGTGAATTTTAAAAACTGTTACACCCTGTATTTCAGCGACTATACCTATCATTTTTTAGTGCAATTTATATATAGGTACAAGGTACATAGGTTCATGTAATTGTTTTCTACTGTATGATCCTATATAAGTAGGTACCGTAAGATAAGTTTTCGAAAAGTATTTACTTTTTCACGTCATTTTGCTTCCGATAAAGTTTTAATATTAGAAATGGGAAGTATTGTGTTCGTTTATCTATTTATGTGAAATTTTGTATAACTTTATTCTGTTTCATGTTAAAATGTGTAAATTTAACTGTACAAATAACTGTTACACCCTGTATTTCAGCGACTATATCATTTTTTAGTGCAATTTATATATAGGTACAAGGTACATAGGTTCATGTAATTGTTTTCTACTGTATGATCCTATATAAGTAGGTACCGTAAGATAAGCTTTCGAAAAGTATTTACTTTTTCACGTCATTTTGCTTCCGATAAAGTTTTAATATTAGAAATGGGAAGTATTGTGTTCGTTTATCTATTTGTGTGAAATTTTGTATAACTTTATTCTGTTTTATGTTAAAATGTGTAAATTTAACTATACAAATAATGGCTATTGACATTACATTACAATGGTCTTTTAAAAAATGGCTTTTTCAGGATGAAATTCTGCAGTAAACCATCTTTTTCATGCTTTAAAACTAAATAGAGAAGCATTTAGAATCATAAAAAAGTAATTTTTTCACAGATTTTTTTTTTAAATTAGAAATTGATGGATTTTTTTTTTTGGAGGAAATTGTAATATGATACCTTGGGTTTCTCACTGGGTTAGATTAGAAGAAATAAAAATGTAGACTTGTTGTGAAGAAAAAAATTAATTTATTTTTTTTAAAATTGTAAACAAAAATCAAATCAAACAAATTCAAAAAACAAAAACACAAATGAGAACAAGAAGAAGAGCCAATCTCCTCAGATGTTATTTCTTATAGGAGGTATTTTTTGTTATTCATAATATCTGTAACCTTTAATCCTGTTTCCTATATAACCTATATAAAACAATAATCATAAAACCATAAAATAATAATATAAAATCATAAAAGAAAAATAAAATAACCAATATATTCAATTCAATCCCATTCAGAATCTGAACCTCGTCCCGAATCGGAACCTCGTCCAGAATTTGAATAAGGTTTATATGTCTTTGGTGGGTGGCCCTTTATTTGGAATTTCTCCATGCCTATGCCTCTGTAAAACGGTTTTACCTGATTATTTGAAGAGGAAGTCGAAACTGAACGACTAGAAGGAGTTGATGGATTTTTAGCCTCTTGTTCAGCCTTAATTTTTTTCCATTCAGCAAAATTTTTATACGGTTTTGTTGCCTTATTTCTGTTGTATTCCAATTGTGCCGCCTTCTTCTTTGCAATTTCCTGATCGCTCGTGATCTTGGGTTGCTTCGCAGCATGTTGTTCGCCCTGCGAATATTTTTTTATTTATTTATTTACACTTTATTTATTTTTACAAAACAATCATCATCGGCGCGAACGACCTGTCCAATACAGTGTTAAAGTGCCTTACAAGGAAAAAAAAACAATCATCGACAAAGAATTAATAACAATAAATTAAAAAAAAAAAACTTAGAAGTAGGTATGTACAAAAAAAAATTATATTTGTGGAAGGATTTTATACAGTTTTCTTTTTATACGAGGTCTGTTCAAAAACTTCCCGAACTTATTTTTAGTTTCTCCCTCCCAGAAGATGCCACAGACTTCCAACACAGGGACTTGTGTTTGTAGAAGCCTCCCAATAGTAACCTGCATTTTCCAGATTGGTGTTATCTTATCTGATAACCGAGAAATACCTGTTTTGGTGGTGGCATCTCCTTGACAGTCGGCGAATTTCGCTACGAGTTCGCGAGCAACAGACCAACGCAAACAGCAGTGTGCAATTGAATTTTGCGTTCAATGATTTGAACGGATTGAAATGTTGGCCTCTTCTGCAAGTTCTCAAACGGTCGGTCGTCAATATTTACGAACTAGTCAAAAACTAAAATGCACCCTTAAAAAAGGAAAAAGGTTCAGTTCAAGAAAGTTTCCCAAAGCCAGCGTCGATGGCATGTTGAATACACCGGTTCCCTTCAGAACACCGAAGTTAAGCGACATCCAGCGAGGTTAAGACTTGGATGGGTGACCATTCAAATTCTAATTCTCGTGACGCTGGCTTTTCCCGGCCCCACTCAGGCTGGGTGAGGTCAATGTGAGTAGCAGGTTTGTGAGTTTCCTGCGAATGGAGGGTAAAACCCCCGTCGTGATATGACCATGGCAGTTGAAAGCGACGTTAAACCCCACTTAAAAAAAAGAAAGTTTCCAGAGATCCACTTTTCAAAAATGGTCGACGCATTTAAAAATAAAAAGTTGACACCTCAATTTCTGACTTTCAAATCACCAACTATACTCGGATATAAAAAATTAAAAATGCAACCCTAAAAATGAAGAAAGGTTCAGTTCAAGATACGAGGGGGGACCCAAAAGTAACGGGAATTAGGTGGTGGGGGGAAAGCGGAGGGGGGGATCGGGTTCTCCAATGTTTCTATTCCAAGCGGCCACTCTTCCAAGTATGTGTGCAAAGTTCATTTGCTGTGAGTGCATTCGTTTGTCCGTGAGAATTTTTCTAGTGAAACGACTTTTTTCTTTTCGGCGAAAACGTGAAATGGCAACGTGAAATGTCTGAGTGCGGAGAGCAACGAGTGGCGGTAAAAATTTCGGGGTCATAGCCGTAGCACCATGATTCATCGTCAGTTATAACCTTGAGAAAAAAATCTGGGTCTTCATCCAACTGATTTAGCAGCTCCAGACAGGCCTGAAGTCGCGACGCTCCTTATTTTGATCGTCGGAGAGAAGGCGAGGAACAAATTTGGCTGCAATCCTCATCATGATCAAATCTTCAGTTAAAATCCTCTGAATTGAACTCCATGACAATCCAGACATCTCACAAAGTTGATCGATGGTTCGGCAAGGTCCTCACGGACAAGAATGTTGATTTGTTCAATGTTTCCGTCCGTTCTTGAAGCCATTTCGCTTTTTCGCCGAAAAGAAAAAAGTCGTTTCACTAGAAATTTTTTTACGGACGAACGAATGCACTCACAGCAAATGAATTTTGCACACTTACTTGGGAGAGTAGCCACTTGGGAAAGAATCACTGGACAACCCGATCCCCCCCACCGTGTTCCCCCCACCACCTAATTCCCGTTACTTTTGGGTCCCCCCTCGTATTTTTCAGAGATCTATTGGGACGGTCTTACCATTAATAAGTACTTTTGAGTTGTCCAATAAGCTTTTAATTCTTCATCTGGTCTAGTAGGAGAAGCTTGTGATTCTTCATCTGATCTGGTAGGACTGTCAGGTGTCACTGGCTAAAAACAAAACAAAAAACACTGCCAATTATGGACACAATACTTCCTCGTGCTTGTTTTTAAGAATATTTTTAATAGACCGACAGACGTACAAAAAACCAATGTTGCTCAGGAGGTTATGAAACGTCCAGAAATATGAAAAAAAAAAATGAAAAATAATATTTTTTTTACAAGTAAAATGATCTGTAACGTTATCAGCTCTAGTAGAAACGACTGTAACCACCAACAACTTACCCTTCATTCGCAGGAAACTAACAAACCTGCTACTCACATTATACTCACGCAGCCGGGGTTTGGCCGGAATGCCAGCATCACAAAGTCTTCACCTAGCTGGACGTTGCTTACTTTGGTGATCCTACGAGAACCGGTGCATTTAAGGCACCATCGACGCTGGCAATACCTACTTTTTTAATTGATGTTTTTCATATTAAAATCACTGGCTACCATCGTTCACGATGACGCCACCCTATGATGATGATGAATGTATCGGACGTACGGTATGTTCAATTCTTTGGACCAGCGGTTCCCAACCTTTTTAGCTTGGGGGCCCAATAACATTTTAAAAACAATTTTGCGGCCCACCTCGATTTTATAATATACTTATTTTGAACTATTTTAATATTATTACTTGAGGTTTGGCCTGCCTCCGCGGCCCACCAGTTGGGAACCGCTGGAGAATTACCTGTAGTAGCATCAGCAGCAATAGCAGCGAACACCCCAGCTGTGCGAATCTCACGAGAGGCGTGTGCAGACTCATTTTGAAGGTCACCTTGCGCTGAGAAAGTTTCGAAAGTTTATCTGTAAAAAAGGATTTTTTTTTAATTAATGAATTTTACAATCGTTGTCGATTGTAAAATTTACAGATAAGTAAATTTATTGGGGATGATTGAAAGGAAGGAGAAGTTGATAATAATTGAATTGAATTGAGTTTGAATTTCGTATATTTGTTTAGAGTGTATTACAAAACAGTTGCAAGCAACCTATAACATTATAACACACTAAGATATCATTATAAACAGTAAAAAACACGGATAATTAATACAATCTGATACAACATGAGATATTGAGTATATAAAATATAAAAGAAATTTAAAAATAAGTCTTATGAGATAAAATAATTGTAGGTACCTACATAAAATAATTGACTAGGGGAAAAAAGAGAAGCAGATACAATTACCAAAAAAAACCATAATAATTCTAGAGCATGATACATGTAAGTACATATTAATTATTTTGAAAAAGTATATCCTGAAGTTTTAAAGTAAAAATAGATAAAGGCTGAGAAAATTCAATATCTGGGTAAGTGTTGCAGATGGACATCAATCTATTCATTGGCTCAGTTTTAGACGGTAAACATTTAAAAGGTATATAATTTCTTGAACTTAATCTGGGTATTTTAAAGATTAATTTGGATAGCAATGGGTTACTATCAATGATAGCATTAATAATTTTGTAAATAAAGCAGATGTCTTTGTATATTCTACGTATATTAAGAGGTTGTAACTTGTAGGTAGTGAGGGAGGTATTATAAGAGCTTGAGGCACCTAAAGCACGAAAACTAATTTTTCTGAGAAAGTTTTTTTGAACTTGTTCAAGACGATTACTTTGAGAAGCTCCAATGCCACCCCAGACTTCAGAACAATATTCCAATTTTGTCCGAACCAATGCACTGAATAAAACAGTATAAGTTGAGGGATTTACAAAATTCTTTGTGACCCAGTAAACTAGTCCTGATGATCGTTTGCCATTACTAATGATCTTCTGGATGTGATTATCAAATTGTAATTTATTATCAAATATAACACCAATAATAATAATAATAATAATAATCTGTAGTAATAATAATGATTATTAATAATAATAATCTCTGTACCGGATCTCCAATGTTTCGATGAAAATATTGAAAGTAAATAATAATAATAACACTCTTTAGTGGAAGGTAACAACCAGGCGAGGTTAATGCTTAAAGCATTTTCTACCACCTTACCCTCAGAGTCTTATTATTAAGCTTTTTTTCGTGTTTTATTTAAAATGTAAAAATGAAATATTTTTTAAAAGAAAAATAGTCGAGCTCGCTTTGCATGGTTTTACTCTGGGGCATGGTATTTAAAACAGCGTTCGGATTTCCCCTTTGGTTCGACAAAGATATTTTTTGTCTAAAGATGACGTGTCTAAAGATTATTACGTGGTCACAAACTCAAATAAATGAGGAAAATTTCGGGTTTGATTCGAACCAATGGATCCCTACGCTACCTGGATTACCTTGCGCCTTAACCACTTGACTACCAGTGCACTGCTAGAAGTTGCCCAATGACTGAAACACTGACGGCAAATTCCGTCTGCAAGTTTTTCCACAAGTCTCGTATCACCACGTATGTCAGGTGAAAAAAAACACGTCATACAATTAGACAGTTAGCTATTAGCGTGTTCAAACTATATAATTTAAACAAAGATATTGGAAATATGACAGATTTCCAGTGGCGAAGGTTTACGACACCAATTATAAAATAGAATTACAACAACAACAACAAAATCTAGTGTGAACACCACACGACTTTTCTTATCACTCAAAAATAAGTCCAATTCCGCCACTGGTGACTCAACGGTAACAGAGAGCAAGAAATTAATGTCAAATTTGTAATCAGCACCTCAAAGTCTATGGAATCGACATGTCACAACCCATATCTAGTATGAATAGTAAAAAAGTTAGTCCAAGCGGGTGGGACCCCTATTATTTTTTTTATTACAAGATCGTTTAGCCAGAATGGCCAAACGCCGTCAAAAGGCGGTCGAAAGGCCTGTACCGAATTTCAAGACTAGCTTATGCCATTCTTGAGATGTTTTGTTTACAGACAGACAGACGGACACACGGACCAATGGCTGAAACTTTGTATTTAGGCTCTGGGGACCCTCAAACGTATTTTGTCACTGAAAAGTGACTATCGAAAATTTCGGGTGATTCCATTACTTTCCTTTTATAGGATAAGGAAAGTAATAAAAAAAAGATAAGTTACTGCAGACTTTCACCTCGAAAAAGGCCATTTACTAAAGGGCACTAAAAGATCACACCCAAAAAAGACGTGAAAAAAGAAATACTTTTTTAAGAAAACTCATCTACGGCTCTAGTAAAAAGCCAACCAGAATATTTTTTTTTTTTTTTCATACAGTACAAAACAATATAATATGAACCTATGTAAATAGGTACAAGGTGTTACATTTTGCACAGTAGCACTTCCCCCCCTTATAAGGTTAAAAAAAAAAAAATCTTATTATTCTCATCCCGATTTAGGATTCAATATCGCCTTATTTATACTGCCCGATTAGGACTATTCAGTCCCATTATTCCAGCAGTAACCCAAGACAATTTACTATGTGGTAAAAATCCCAAATGAAAGGATAACTTGTCATGTCCCGGTTGGGTTTCGAACCCACGACCTCTGATATCTCTGGATGCACAGAGTGCCGCCTTTACCACTGAGCTACCGGGACAGACATAATATGGCATTCTATATGTATAAGCCTAACGGCCGTAAGGGCTGGCCATTGTTCACTTCTTATCCTTAGAGGACAAGACACAAGGGGGTGGCCACCTTTTCAGAGACATACTGTATACAACTATACAAGTATACATAGGTATTTACATAATTATGTATGTATGATAATTATGTAGATAATGTAAGCTAATCTACATGGTATAGGTGTATGAATATCAACCAGGATAGGTATAGCCGGAGTGACCTATTGCCCAAGGCAGATCTACAACAGCTCTCTGGTGCTGAATTGAGAGAGAGAGAGTCAGGGAGAGAGAGAGAAAGAGAAAGAGAGCGAGAGATAGAGAAAGAGAGAGAGAAAGAGAAAGAGAGATAAAGAAAGAGAGAGAGATAGATAAAGAAAGAGAGAGAGAGAGAAAGAGAGAGTGAGAGATAAAGAAGAAGAGAGAGAGAGAGAAATAAAAAGAGGGAGTAAGAGAGAGAGAGAGAGAGAGAGAGAGAGAGAGAGAGAGAGAGATAGACAAAAGAGAAATTTCAGCAGATTTTGAAAGAATACAAAAAGCTCTGGTCAGCCAAAAAAGAGATTATTGTGCCTCAAACTTTCAGTTTTGTTTGCCAAATAAAAACTCAACAAAAGATTTCTTTTTTTTTTAAATGCAACATGGTTATACAGTCAGGAGAGCCTGTGCGACTGCAGTTTTCAATTTTCTCTTACAAGATAACAATATTTATCGCTTTTTAGAAAGCCTGATTGGGACTAATGAGTCCATTATTCGAGCATTCGGCCTAAGACGTTCAATTATTTTGCGGACAAAAAAAAATTCGAACTTGAATCAAATTATGAATACCTAGGTATGTAGATACTTGTAACTAAAAAAAAAAAAAAAAAAAAAAAATGTTGACTCTGAGATTCAAACCCAGGATCAAATTTTTCCTCATTTTTGTGACCACATAATAATAAGACCCTGAGTAACCCTCAAACCCTGAGCACTAACTTCATCAGCTAGTGTTTAACCTTCTATAATAGTTTTTAGTGCATTGTTAGTTAAGTGGTTAAGGTGGGATTCGAACCAACGGATCTCTACTCTACCTAGATTACCAGACTAGTGCGTTAACCACTTGACTATGAAAATTATTTAAGTATTAACCTCACCTGGTGGTTAACCTCCTAATATCAAGAGTATTAGCGGTATTATTATCACACTATTTCTAAAACCACAGTTCCTACAATGTAGTGATAACAACATTTATGACTACGTAACTATACCTACCCAACATTCTGTTTGTGCGTGTGTGATGACCTACCAAAGTTCACCAAAACGGCTCAACCGTTTATCATTAAAAAATTGTCTGTTATTATTCTGAAAGATGGTTTGAAGATTGACCCGTTAGGCAGAGCTAATTATCTAATAGAAGGAAATGTAAAAATGGTTGGGTGGAAGAGCTCAAGCAATTTGAGAATCCTGCTATTAAAATATTATAGTGTTAAATAAAATAAGAATTATACTGACCCGCACTCCGACGCTCAACAACCAAAATTCTTGCTCTCCCAATTTTATAAAATTCGTAATTTTACTACAAGTCTTTGTATTTTATAAAATACACAGATTAACATCTTTGGTTAAATAACCTTCTGAGTGGCTGTGGCCGCTGTGGGCTAATTAATAACTTACACCACTAAAAACGGAGGAAAAAATATTATTATTAAGAGACCAACAATCAAAATTGGAAATTTTAAGGATTATCTGAAAGGAAGGAATTGGTGAGGAGTTCAATTTGTATGCGAGTCAATACATGAAGGAATCCGGTTGGTTGTTGGAGGTCTTGGGCCCTCGGGTCCTGTCAGAACCTTTCGACAAGAAGGAAATATTATGGCGTTGATAGTCCAATCACCAAAATATTTTTTTTATTCTCAGTAGACTATTTTAACCGCATTCATCATAACTATGTGTTGTCCTAAAAAAAATACTTGTCTGGAATAAAAACCGCTAGAAAGCGTGCCAACTTTAAAACCAAAATTTCATATAAACGAGGATCAAAATTCATACATAGCTTCAGATGGGGCAATCATACACATAATTTGTATTTGAAAAAAAAACCTGCAACCTATATTACCCTCATCCAGCCTGTGTTGGGCCGGAATCCCGGCATCAGGAAGTCTACACTTGCCTGAACGTGATCTTATGAGAACCGGTGCATTGAACGCTCAATCGACGCTGGCTAATTGAGTTCTTCTTATTTCATGTCCTGAGTTGCAGTATGTATTATTTAGGGCGGATTTTTTTTTTTTTTTTTTTTTTTTTTTAAAGGATGAGTGTTTCATAGCCGTTTTTATTTCGTAGCCATGAAACAGGAGCTACTGTAGACGCTTGTGGTCTGTGTTGTAGCCTGCCCATCCCGTAGTATGCCTCCCCTCTGATGGGCGAGAAGTGACACAATACTTCCCAATTAGGTGCTGGGTCAACACGAGCGCACCGAAAGGTATCCCTTACAAACATATGTAACCAAATTAAGAATACAAATTTTTGTCGGCACGAGGGATCGAACCCGGGACCTTCCGCATGGCAAGCGAGTGCTTAACCACTGAGCTAATCGCGCGCTCTCAATAGACATTTTTGTAATACCTCTGTGGCGCTAAGTCACGCATTGCGTACTGTGTAGGTAAGATAGGGAAAACCGGCGCTTAGGAATGACTTGTGATATATAATTTGCGTATTAACTTCGTCCTAAGTTTGCGAATAAAGTTTAAAATAATAATAATCTTGATTGTGTCAACAGAAAGTGTAAAATTGGTCTTCAAGTATCTGTTGTTTATTGACGCAAATAGTAAAAACGAAAAGTGTAAACACTATAAACAGATGGACAGTTCACGGAGTGTCAACTTAACTTCTTCTAAATAAACAAGGGGACCACTTGAGCGATAGTGAAAGTGTTGGTCTTCTTAAGTACCTTATTTTTACGAGATTAAATAGAAAACTTTTATGAGTACCTATGTAGCTTGTAAAACTTAGGGCGAAATTAATATTAATTAAAATACACAACTTCTATATCACAAGTTAACCGACCTCAGTAGCTTGATCGATAAGGCGGCGGACTTGTAATCTGGAGGTCGGTGGTTCAAGTCCCGGTTTCAGCGTAATAGATTTAGTAAAGCGAGTTTGAGTAGTTGTGATATCACGAAAATGATTAGCACAAATATGATAACTATATCACAAGTTACTGCTAAGCGTCGGTTTACCCTATCTTGCACAGTGCGCAATCCGTGACTTAGCGCCAAAGAGGTATTACAAAAACATCTAGGGCGGAATTAATAGACAACATTAATAACTTAAGTCGTTGGTAAGTGTCAGTTTTCCCTGTCTTACACAGTACGCAATCCGTGACTTAGCGCCACAGAGGTATTACAAAAACGTCTATTAATTCCGCCCCTAGTAATTCCGCCCTTAAGGTGGAATTAACTGTCTTAGATTGCGTACTGTGATAGAAAATCGATGCTAAGTTATGGATGCAATTACTTAAGTTATGTATTTTTCCTTTATTCCCCTTATAGCTTGTTGTAGCTAATTTGATACCCACCTCCGTGGTTCAGTGGTTAAGAGCATTGGTTACTGATCCGGAGGTTGTGAGTTCGAATCCCGGTCGGGGTGGAAAATTCTGAACGAGTTTTCCGTTTCCAGAATGGCATGGATGTAGAGGTAAAGTGCCCTGGAGTAATTCCAAAACGGTTCCGGAGACGCACGGACCAATGGCTGAAAACAACTTTTTTGGTATCCTGAGGCTATGATTTGTCCAGAAATGTGAAAAGCTGGGTAGGTCAAATTTTCGACGAATACAATACTTTCCTTATTATAGGATAAGGAAAGTAAAAATTAAATATAAAAATTGTTTTCATTTTTATTTATTTTTATTTTTACAAAGGTAATGTGTTAACGTAATGCAAATACATAAGATTTTTAGTTTTTGCTCCTTGTGGTGGTTGAATTGGCGTTTCTATTAATTTTACACTAAGTAATATAATGATAAAAATGTTTTTCCTTTGTGTTATTATGTCACAATTTTGTGGATAGCGCAGAATCATGGGAATTTACCATTTTCAAATGCGCAATACCTTGTTTTTACTTTGCCTCTAATTCTGCCACTGGTCGCTGCTCAACATCAAAGCAGCTATACACAGTTTTCCTCACGAGGTATAGCAGTTATACACAGTTTTCCTCACGAGGTATGAGTGGACCCCGAACATCAAACAAGAGAGCAGAAAAATTCCTGCCTCTTATTGTTTACTAAACAATTTTCAACTGTACTTATTGTTTAGTGAGCACGTGCCAGTTTTCATGTTGGTCTTGAACTTTGTCTAATATACAGGATGTATTATGTATATACATGAGTCTGTACCTACTGCAGAGTGTCCAAGTGAAAATTTTAGAACCAACTCCAGGAGACATTCTAAGACTAAAATTATCTGAGGCAAATTTCGCAACAAAAAAAAAATCATTCGAAAAAAAAGTTTTCACCTGAAAATTTTAATATAAAAAACAGAGTTATTATTTTGTTTACAATCTCCGTTAGTTGGCATTTTTTTAAAAATGATCAAAGATTTTTATAGTATTAGAATGTTCCCTAGAATTAATTCTGATTTTTTCTATAGAAAGATTTGGATACCTTGTATACAAACAATTTTACTTTTGGCATTGGTAGGTCCTTGCCACAAACAAGTTCAAATTATAAATCTCACTAAATTTTGTTTGTTTTATCAACAAACCGTAAAAAAAAAAAAAAAAAAAAAAAAAAACAGAAAACAAACCGTTGAACTAGTCACCTTGTCTTCAGGTGACGCAAGTGACGCTTGAATCAAATATTGTTTGTTTCCTCATTTACTTGTAACTACCAGAAGTTAGAGGTTTTTCCAGGTTGTTTATTTTATAATAATATACGATTTAACTTTATAAAATAAAAATAAAATACTTTTAAACCAATTTAGAATAAATTTATTTGAATTTGTGATATATTTTTTTTAGAAATAGTCAATAGAACATTGTGAAAGAATTGTTCTTATATTCAAAAATTTGCACCTGCAAGCAAATCATAGCAAAATAAACATATCGTCGATGGCGCGTGGCGTACGTTGAATGCACCGGTTCTCGTAGAATCACCAAAGTTAAGCAACGTCCTGCGAGGTGAAGACTTCGTGATCCTGGCATTCCGGCCCAGCCCAGACTGGTTAAGGTCAATGCGGGTAGCAGGTTTGTGAGTTTCCTGCGAATGGAGAGTAACACCCCCGTCGTGATATGACCATGTAGTTGATAGTGACGTTAAAAAAAAATAAATACCCACCTAAATTTCGTTGTCTGGCTGGGGGACTTTAAACAGGGAGTAGACCAGCAGTCTGGCTGGGGGACTATAAACAGGGAGTAGACCAGCATTGGCTTGGTTCTGGGGGCCCTCGTCAATTATTAGCCTCCTTGTATAAACAGTAGTAGAAGTGCTGAGTCATTACTCCACTGTCTGGCTACCATCGTTCACGATGACGCCACCCTATGATGATGAAATTTCGTTCAAGTGTTCTCTCACAACATCTCTCTTTTTGAAATTGATTCTAATTAAAAATAAACATTTTTTATAATGAAACAGTTTTTTTTTTTTTTTTTTTTTTTTTTCAACGTCGCTTTCAACTGCATGGTCATATCACGCCGGGGGTGTTACCCTCCATTCACAGGAAACTCACAAACTTGTTACCCACATTAAACTTACCCAGCGTGGATTGGGCCAGAATGGACGTTGCTGAACTTCGCTTCGGTGATCGTACGCGAACTGGTGCATTCAACGCGCAATTGACCCAGAGTTTTATTTTTATTTAAAAGCATAATTTCGATGAAACCTGGAAGATCTTTCCAATTTACGACCCTTTAACAAAAAATAAATAAATAAATAATAACAAAACAAAACTTTCTCGCTGTAGAACCTGAAAATATAAAAGCAGGTGAAAATGAAGTTCGTAACAATCACAAGTTTCCTACTTTTCACACTAGCCGTTGAAACATTCGCCGTCAAAACAGACCCTCGGACCGACAAGCTTGATGAATCGAAAGCCACCATTTCGCTGACCGACAAACTCAAAGAAATAAAAGCTGACAAACTAGCAGAGTCAAAAATCAACAATGTCTTGTCTGACAAACTCAAAGAGTTAAAAGCTGACAAACTGGCTGAATCAAAAATCAATAACGACAAACTCAAAAATTTGAAAGCTGAAAAACTCGCTGAATCAAAAATCAACAATGTCTTGACTGACAAACTCAAAGAATTGAAAGCTGACAAACTGGCTGAATCAAAAATTAACAACGACAAACTCAATAAAGAGTTGAAAGCTGAAAAACTCGCAGACACGAAAATCAACAACTCTCTCAGCGAGAAACTCAAAGAACTAAAACTCAAGTTGAAAAAGCCGTTGAAGAAAAAGTACTCAAACAGATTGCCGCCATTTTTGAAAATCTGCTCCCGAAATGACCCGAATCTGAACGAATGTATCCGAGGCAGCATTGAAAACCTGCGCGAACATTTGGCCAATGGGATTCCTCAATTGGGTAAGATCCTAACTTATTATTACCTATCTTTTTTTTCAATTAACACTTTCCGTGCCAGTGCGAGTTTTCAAAATTTTTGCCAGGGGCCAAGCTACATTTCTCCGGTGTTACAAAAATGGTAATTCCACGTAAACCAACAAACAAAAAAACTACCAATTATGGACACAATACTTCGTCGTGATTGGTTAAGTGGTTGAGAGCTTTTAGTTATCCCTATAGGGTTCATTGTAGGGTGGTTCCGAGCTTGCTATAGGGAATAATTCAACCTTGACAGTTATTTATCAAAGAAACATCTGAATGCGCATGCGCAGAGGGACAAATGACCCAGGCATCCCTACAGTGAGTACTTTGCGTACCACCCGAATATATTGTTTTGTAGATTGCAAAATTCTTTCAGGGGTTTCTTGAAAAATTGAAGGGGCGGTTTCCCTGCCATAGCCCTCTCTTCTGGCTACGCGCCTGCGTACACATTATTTCCTCAACTTCCTGTCAGGAGTGTTGTAAATCATTCATTCTCTTTGACAGATAATATAGGTACCTATAATAATCTTTTATTAAACGAAATCAGAAATGAATATATTATAATCTTTCGAATATCTTGGAAGATACTGTAGCATTATCAAGCGAAACGGTCGTTTTGCGGTGAACGCCTCCCAGAAACTACAGTGCTTGTTTCAATACTCGAGCATTTATGGCCATAAATCATTCTTCATTCTATCTCACGAAAAATTATAATTATTAAGTGATTTTGAATAGTATATTGTGTTTATATTTTCTTACAGTACTTAATATTAATAACTAATAGGTACATGGCAGGTATTGAAAGTATTCGTTTTATTAAACAATTATTTTAAATATTATCTTCTCTGCTCTTTTTAAAAAAAAAAGAATATAAATAATTCCTACACTAGAATAGTGAAGCCGCCGACATACGTAGGACATCTACCGCGACGTCGGCGTCGCATCGCGCCACTGTTTAGTGTAAATGCTGTGTGTAGTGTAAAGCACCGTTTAGTGTAAATGCTGTGTGTAGTGTAGAGCACCGTTTAGTGTAAATGCTGTGTGTAGTGTAGAGCACCGTTTAGTGTAAATGCTGTGTGTAGTGTAGAGCACCGTTTAGTGTAAAATGTTGTGCGTAGTGTAGAGCACCGTTTAGTGTAAATGCTGTGTGTAGTGTAAAGCACCGTTTAGTGTAAATGCTGTCTGTAGTGTAGAGCACCGTTTAGTGTAAATGTTGTGTGTAGTGTAAACTGTAAAGCACCGTTTAGTGTAAATGCTGTGTGTAGTGTAAAGCACCGTTTAGTGTAATTGCTTTGATTTCATTGTATTCTACTGTATATATTTTTTGTTATACCTAATAAAGCTTTCTATAATAATAAAAATAACTAGGTGTATTAAATATCGACGCTGGCTTTGAACTTAAAATGAGTATTAACTTATTTTTCTCCCGATAATTTCGAATATTAGAAATCGCCAGTATGGTGTTCGGAGCAAAAAACGGATTCTTTTTTTTTTTTTACAAAAACGCTTTTGATGTTTTTATTCTTGGCGCCTCCGTCCAGGTCGCTACCTCAAGCGGCGCTTATACGGAACGGTGAACGCCGCGTTAGAAGACTCCCCGTGTGACAGCTACCTACGGAACCAGGGCAGATTTATTGTAATTCTCAAGCCTAAAATGAAGAAAAAAAAAAAAATAATTCCTTCTAAATTCTTCTGAAGTATTCGGTTTTGTAACGTACCTATATATCGTTACGGTTCGGTTTTGTAACGTATCCAGTAGGTACACGGTAACGTATACGGTACTCTCACAACCGTACTGATTGCGGGCTAAATTCTAATTGCTTCAAATTAATTTCATATAATGATGAGTTTTGATGACTATTCGCTCGAAATAAATATCCTCAGACATTCGCCATCACGATTATTCCAAAGTTCTTTTATTTTGCAAAGTTCAAACCGTTTTTAATTCCGTATTTTTGAATTTGTCCGATGGGCTATGCTTAAATTTTATGGCCATTCAAATTATACACTGAGGAAGGAGATATGTAAAAGTGAGTGATTCGAATCACTTTCTTTCTTCTTTGGATTTGTATCATGGCGTTTAAATTACTATAGGTAAGAGGTAGATACAAGTACTACATTTCTATATACAATTATACACTATACAATTACACATATTTTATACAATTACCTGCACTATACAATTCCCTTCCTTAAAATAAAAATAAAAAAAACACTGCCAATTATGAACACAATACTTTCTCCTGATTGTTTCACATTGTAAACACGTGCCAGTTTTGAGATTTTATACAAAATTACTCCAAAACGACTGAACTGATTTTCTTCAAATTTGGTAGAATACTATTTTTCGTACATTCTACAAAAAAATCTGTATTGGCAAGTGCGGTAAACTTTATTTTTTTACTTTTTTGTCTAAAATTTTGGATTTTCATATCAGAGTTAAATTATAATTAATTAAAAAATACAAACAAAATTTCATCAACATAGGGTGTACCATTCACGAGATATAAGCGTTTAAGTAAAAAGTTAGTGCTCAGGCGCATGGTCTCTTTCACCCAGAACCGCTTGTACGAATTTGATGAATTTAAAATGGGACCATAAGTATACAGAACGTCTTCTATATGTGTAAAAATTTCATCAAAATCCGTTGAGTAGTTTCCGAGATTTGCGCGTTACAAGGAATCATTCAGACCGATTAATCGATTAGAACCGAGACAGACTAAGAATTGTATAATATTATTGTTATGTTGACCCTACACCTAAATGGGAAGTATTTTGTCACTTCTGGCCCATCAGAGGGGAGGCATCCTACGGGATGGGCAGGCTACAGCACAGACCAGAAGCGTCTACAGTAGCTCCTGTTTCATGGCTACGAAATAAAAAAGGGCTGTAAAAAAAATCTCTTCTTTAATAAATCAAAAAATGTCCCCCCCCTCAGGTCTACCCCCCTGTGAGCCCCTCATTATCCCCGAGCTGGTCATGAACCAGGGCTCGGGTGCCGTCAACGTGCAAAGCGTCTACCGGAACATCAGCATCGCGGGGCCCAGTCAATACGTGGTGAAAGCTGTGCGTGCTGATCTGGACAAGAAGAGGATTCGAGTCAGCATCCATCTGCCTCGCCTCCAGCTCAATGCTGACTACTCGATCAACGGACGCATCCTGATGCTGCCCATAGCAGGTAATAATAATAATAATAATAATATCGCCTTATTTATACTACCCGATTCGGACTATTAAGTCCCATTATTCCAGCAGTAAGCACAAGACGTATGATTATGTGGTAAAAATTCCAAACGGGAGGATAACTTGTCATGTCCCGGCTGGGTTTCCGAACCCGCGACCTCTGGAATCTCTGGATTCACATAGTGTCTCCTTTACCACTGTGCTAACGGGATTTATTTAATAATTTTATATGAACTTCAAGCGATGGAACCTAATTAAGCGATAGAATCTAATTCAGCGATGTAATCTTTTGTTTCAGGGGCGGGGCAGAGTGAAGGCAACTACACGGATATCAACGCTACTCTGATATTGCAGGCGGAATCCTTCTTCAAGGGAGACAAGGAGTACCTGAATGTTGTACAGGTGACGAAAGTAGATTAACCCATCTTAATATACAGAGTGGGGCAAATAACTTTTGCCCCACCCTGTATAAATGTCAAAGTCACTGACTGACTGACTGATCATCGCTCTACAGTCCAAACCGTAATACCTAGCGAGCTGAAATTTGGTAGGTAGCTTTGACTTATAGTCTAGATGTGCAATGAGACGGGATTTTTCGAAACTCCCACTACAACACCTGCCATTGGCGAAAAAAGATTTT
This sequence comes from Bactericera cockerelli, assembly GCA_024516035.1. Taxonomy (NCBI): domain Eukaryota; kingdom Metazoa; phylum Arthropoda; class Insecta; order Hemiptera; family Triozidae; genus Bactericera; species Bactericera cockerelli. Next base: position 6,467,454 of record CM044964.1, read on the forward strand.
TTGCTTTCACGGCCATGCCTCGGTCCGCAAAGCGGGCGACAGCCCTCTAGTTAATAAATAAATATCAAAATTTCTGATAGAACAACTTATAGAACTGTCTAGTAAAATTCAGATGGTAGCAAATATTGTCAACATTGAGAACTGTAATGTTATAAAGTGGTAACATGTACCGTATTGAACTAACAGCTTAGAAACTTGCACTGCCTCCATCATTGCCATATGGCAACGCTAGGCGTTGATGGGTTGAATTAAATAATTATGCTTCAGTCAGCGTCGATGGGACGTTGAACGGTTCTAGTAGGATCACCGAAGTTAAGCAACGTGATGCTGGCATTCCGGTCCCACCCAGGCTGAGTGAGGTTAATATAAACAATAAAATAGAAAATATATAAATATATACATAACATGTTCTAACTAAAGGGCGGGGTTATTGCATGCCTAGAGAAATCTCTTCAACCCAACCCATTACTAGTGCTATTTCTAGAATCCTGGTATCATTCAAGGTCAAAGGTCAAACGTCTACTCTAAAGCTGTAACTATGTCTGTCAGGGGGACATTAAACAGGGAAAAGACCAGTGTCTCGCTAGAGGACTATAAACAGAAAACAGACTAGCCAACCCTTACAAGCCAGGCTAGCTTGCAGTTTCCCACAAGGGTTTAATGGCTTGTACAGAAAAGTCCAAGTCCTCATGATGGTTGATCGCACATAGAAATATGTGGTTCAGGACGAGCCAACTTTGAAATAAAGTTGGCTGGAGACCATCAATCACCCTTCCAGCTGTAGCCAAGCTGACTACAACAACAACAACAACAACAACAAATGATTGGTAATTTTGAAGTCCGCTATTTTAAGCCCAATGGTTCCTATCCCATTGGGATTTTCAACAGAGCTGGAACTAATACCCTTACCGTGCCGTCTTCGCAGGTGTTCACAGATTTCACGATCGGCCATGCCTCGCTCTACTTGAGCGGCCTGTTTGACGGCGACGCAGAGTTGGGCCGCGCTATGAACGAGTTTCTCAACGAGAACTGGCGCAATGTTGCGGCCGAAATGCGGCCAGTGTTGGAAGAGACGATCGGCGATCTGTTCCGAAGATACGCGAACTCGATCTGTCACAAGTACTCACTGCAACAGCTATTCCCGGAGTAGAGAAAACAATTGAGCTCAGTGGCGAAATTAATAGACACATTCTATAACTTAAGTCATTGCTAAGCGCCTAACTAGGGGACTATAAACAGGGAGTAGACCAGCATTGGCTTGGTTCTGGGGCCCTTGTCAATTATTAGCCTCCTTGTAAAGACAGTGGTAGAAGTGCTTTCCTCTCACTGTCTGGCTACCATCGTTCACGATGACGCCACCCTATGATGATGAAGCGTCGGTTTTCTCTATCTTACACAGTACGCAATCCGTGACTTAGAAAACGTCTATTAATTTCGCCCTAATTTACAGTTGCTTTGAAGGGATAGCTTCCCCGGTGACCTCGTGTTAATGGAGCACCTAAATGGGAAGTATTGTGTCACTGCTGGAACCGACATCAGTAGCTTGATCGATAAGCTTGCAACCGAGGTCACAACTTCAGCAAAGATTAGGCAAAGTAAAGTTTGAATAGTTGTGATCTAATTTACTAATTAGAGACTGAAACTTACGAATAATAAACTAATGCTCCAGAAGCAAACAGTCTCAGGCATCAAATACCTATGCCATACTCAATAGTTAGATGAAGTGAAAACAAAAAACAGACATAGATGCAGGGTCTCCAATGCTAGCCCTATAGGGCTAGATCTAGCCCTTTTGAGAAAAATCTAGCCCCTAGCCCTTTTTACTCAAATCTAGCCCTTTTTTCTCAAATCTAGCCCTTTTCCCTCAAATCTAGCCCTTTTTTGAGAATCCGCCAAAAGCTAACAAATGAGTTTAATTCTAAAGTTAGCTTCTCTCGAAAAAAAAAATCCAATTTTTTTTATTTTTTGTAACGCCTACTATTCATTTTTACTGCAACAAGCCAAACTCATTTTTACTGAGAATCCTGACTCCTGAAGTGGCAGTTTATGGCAGTTTACCCATTGGCACATTATCATAGCGAATAACTAAATAATCACATTATTACTAACAAAGAACTAAAGAAAAAAATATCAAACAAAAACAATTAATACGTAGGTAAGTAAAAATTAATAAATCTACATTCAAAACGTACTCAAGTAGAGGCGTGATTTGGTAAGTTCTTTTTGCATTTATTTTTCCTACATTTTGATACACAAGAAACAGGAAATGATGAAGAATTAGCTAAACACTAACTATCCCGCTAGAGTGCGACTCGGTCTACTACAAATCAAGAGAAGAATAAATAATAAACCAAAAATAACACGTTTATATCGACTCAAAAGTACCTAATTAATAAATAAATTGTTAATAAAACGGACAGGTAAATATTACCTTAGTGAATACATACAAAAACACAGTTATTATTAGTATTAAAGGACATTTTTAAAATCTAGCCCTTTTGCCTCCAAATCTAGCCCTTTTTTTCCTCGAATCTAGCCCCATTTTAAATTGTGAATTGGAGACCCTGCATAGATGTGAAGTGTGGTGATAGGAGAGTCAGTGAAGATAATGGGAGAAGTGGTACAGAAAGAGGTCAACAGCATCATTCTTATTTATATTAAAATAAATAATGTAATTAAGTAGGTAAGCTTTTACATTTTGTAATAAAAGTACCTAAGTGATGTTACTTGTTCATTTGTCAACAGTTTATCTAAACTATCTGTCAACACTGCATAATATAGAAAGAGGAGTTACTCGATAGTATTATTATTTTATTTTTTATAGTAGATTTTTTACGTTTTTCTTTGTATTGTATTTATGGTTAAGAATATTGTGTTGAAATAAAAACATCAATTAGTTTTCTTTGAGCTGTTTACTTAATTTCTTGTATTTTAGATCAAAACTAAAGGTAGAGAGGAACTAAGGTATAGGTTATCCAAGCATATAATTGTGTATTCCTTAGTTAAATTTATGTATTTTACTTTCCCTATCCTATAATAAGGAAAGTATTGTATTCGTCGATTTTTTTTATTTATGTCCTCTAATGTACTTTTTATTTACGTGCGCAGCCTCCGTGGCGTAACGGTTGTGACTACTGCCCGAAGACCAGAGATCCCGAGTTCGATCCCCGGTCGCAGCAGATTTTTCACACAGAAAATTGTGGCAATCTCTTCCACGCAACCCTTACTCAATCATAGATTTTTTTACTATACATTTTACTTATAAACCGACCTCAGTAGCTTGATTGATAAGGCGGCGGACTTGTAACCTGAGGGTCGGTGGTTCAAGTCCCGGTTTCGGGGTAGATTTAGTAATGGTAAAGCGAGTTTGAGTGGTTGTGATATCACGAAAGTGATTAACACAAATATGATAATTACAAATTACTTATGATTGCCCTTTGGAAAAGGTAAGTTAGAAAGTGAACAGTTTATAAAAGTCGTCAGTTAAAATCGCTAAAACTAGGAAATATTTTCTTCTTCTTTTATTTATTTATTTCAATAGATCTTGAGTAATTGAGTACCTATCTATTGGAGTTAAAAGATGGTTGAATTTTTGTTTTGTAACAAAAAGTAATGTTCATTGACAGAAATTTCAATTATTTGGCCTTAAATTCCAAAAAGATCTTTCAAATTTGTGGTTTAAAAAAAATTGATTCTCTTTACATAACCACATTTTTTCCTTACAAATTCAAAGAACACTCGTAATAAAATAATAAATAATACCCGAAAATCATACTAATAGCTATTATCGTCTCATCTCATCATATCTAATAAATTCTACAAATGGACCTGAGGATAGTAAATTTACCTTCAGACAATTTATTCGCAAACAGGCGCGGTCGGTGAGAAAATGTTTTGGGGGTGCTGCCACATAAACCTGGCCAAAATGTGATTCATTATTAGAGTCCCTCTTTTAGTACCTAACGAGTTTAAGTTTGTTTACCAGGCTAATCATTATATTTTTTTTTAAAGGAAGGGCGGGGAAATTTTTATTAAAGACACCCATCAGGTCTTAGCCTGGGGTGTGGGATTTCCACCCACTAAAAACCCCCCTCTCCTGATAGTATAGGTACCTACTGCTCTTGGAACCGGCATATTTTCATTACTTCAAGAATCATTATAATTTATTAAAGTTAAGTTTAAGTTATCATATTTGTGTTAATCACTTTCATGATGTCACATCTACTCAAACTCGCTTTACTAAATCTTTGCTGAAACCGGGACTGGAACCACCGATCTCCAGGTTACAAGTCCGCCGCCTTATCGATCAAGCTACTGAGGTCGGTGAATCATTATAATTATAAATTATTTATTCTAGAAATGTGCATTAATTTTCACTAAATACGAGTTAATAGGACTTAGAAGACTTCGTGATTCGGGCACTCCGGCACAACCCAGGCTGGGTGAGGTTATTAATAATAATAATAATATCACCTTATTTATACTGCCCGATTAAGACTATTATAGTCCCATTTTTCCAGCAGTAAACCCAAGACATATTATTATCTGGCAAAAATCCCAAACGGGAGGATAACTTGTCATGTCCCGGCTGGGTTTCGAACCCACGACCTCTGGAATCTCTGGATTCACAGAGTGCCGCCTTTACCACTGAGCTACCGGGACAGATTAATGTGGTTCGAAGGTTTGTGAGTTTCCTGGAGAGTACCACCCCCGTCGTGATATGACCAATATGACCATGCAGTTGAAAGCGACGTTAAACCCAAATAAAAGAAAGGGCTACAACTTGAAAAACCCCTCTTTTGTCTTTCTGTCTGGGGGTGCTGGAGGTCCGTAGCTCCATAGGACCGGCCATGCCTGTTCGGGAATAAAAAGTATGAATTCATCGAGAGCGGCTAAACCTACGCGAAGTGGATAAGTTATCAAAAATGTGAATTCCGTATGCCGATTCAATAAAAACCAATTTGTGTGCGTACTTTCGTTTTCGAATAAAACTCTTTTTAAGGGAACCTGCTGGGAACAACTTGGAATTCCGACGTCTCATACTGGGTGTATCATTTTTTAATACTTATTAAATTAGAAGGTTAGGTGGTAGAAAACGCTTTGAGGAGAGGTCAATGCCTTGTGGTTTACTTCCTCTGAAGAGTATTATTATTATTATTATTATTATTATTATTATAGAATCTGGCTTACCGGAAATCCCGTTAAGCGGAAAATTCCGTTAACTCGGAAGGTTTCATCGACCCTCGTCCGAACTTCACTCTTTATTTATTCAAAATCTCGATAATTTGAAATCAAACTTCTCTCCCTTCAATTTCGAGATTCTTTTTAAGGCTATTTTTATAAGTCCTCTGAACCTCTGGGTCAACACGAGCGCACCGGAAGGTATTCCTTACAAACAACTGTAACCAAATTTAGAATACAATTTTTTCGTCGGCTCTAGGATACGAACCCGGGACCTTCCACATGACGAGCGAGTGCTTAACCACTCAGCTAATCGCGCGCTTTTTTTGGTGTTGTTGTTGATTAGATTTGATTAAAACAATAACAGAATAATGTTACTTTCGATTTTACAGTCCACTCACGCCAACTTTTTATCTGATAATTCTGATGATTCCACGGCACTCTGTGAATCCAGAGATATCAGAAGTCGTGCGTTAGAAACCCAGTCGGGACATAACAAGTTATCCTCCCCGTTTGGATTTTTACCACATAATATTGAGTCTTGAGCTCACGGCTGCAATAATGGGACTTTAATATTGTCCTATTCGGGCAGTATAAATAAGGCGATATTATTATTATTATTTTATTTGAACCCAGATTTCTACAAAATAGTTATTTAGCTACAAAATGGGTATTGGGGGTTCTACTTTTGTTGGACCACCCTGTACGTACGTTGTACCTGCTCATAAAGGTACCAGCAGGTAATTTTTTGGACTTGATTTCAGTGAAAGTTCTTGCCGTGAATGATTCGCCATTACTCGCCCGTAATATTATCATCATGTTTTCTTTATTAATGTATCCATGGTTATCATTATTATTATGGACCATGGACTACTGCCCGTAGTCCAGATATCCTGAGTTCGATTCCCGCGGTTGGAGCAGACTTTTCGCACAGAAAATTCTGTTCCCTCCGAACATGTGAAACTGGCAATTTTGGCCCTACCCAGACTGGGTGAGGTTAATGTGGGTAGCTGGTATGATTCCCAGCGAATGGAGGGTAAAACCCCCGTCCTGTCTGTTACGTTATTGGATGTCAAGGATAAGAGAAGATAAAATTAAAGAAGACATGTTTCTGGTTTAACTCAAGCAGGTGACCAAAGACGAATGACTGTTTATTATCGTTTTCATATCAGGCTGGGTTCACAACAATATTGTAAGAAGCGTTTACATCAACATGATCCTTTTTTTTTTTTTTTTTTTTTTAATAATAATTTGACAAAACAAGTTGTTAAATAGAGACAAGACAACTTGTTTTAAATGTAGATTATGTTGACGCAAGACGACTAATAAAATCATAAATTTAATGAATGTATAATTAAAATTAAAATGATAACTTTTTAATTACAAGATAAAGCAATCAATTTTTTATTTTCCAGTTCTAGGAGTCCAAGTAGGATCATTAATAGTATCATCTAGACTGTTGTCTGACTCATTTAAAGAATCTTGCAACCAAGAGCCTTCAAAGACAGATTCAGATTGCAATTCTGACGAGCCTAGAACATCAGACTCATTCAGATTGGTAACAATTGTTTCATCTGCTGATAAGAAGGATTCATTATCATTTTCCTCAATAACAACAGGTGAAGAATCACATCTTATGTGCAAAGGAGTATAACTTGCACAAGGTTCATTGAACTTTGACTCTGATGGCAAATTGAGATGGTTTTGATTATGACAATTATTATTTTGCTGATAGCGTTTTCTTAAATAAATTCTATTTCTGATAAAGACATGACCATCTAACGTTTTAATTTCATAAGCTCTATGAGACTTAAGTTCATCAGGAAGTTTTGTCACAACCGCCGGTAACCACACATCATGAGGTTTCTTTTGAAACATGACTTCATCACCTAACTTAAACTTAGGCAATGAATGAGCATTTTTATTATAATATGACTTCATTGACTCAATTCTCTTTTCATTCATGGACTTGAATTTTTTACAGGAGACAGGACTGGTCTTTAACTGGCTTGTATGAGTGGGCAAATTTGTCCTTAAATTTCTAGCGCACAACAGCTTTGCTGGTGTTTCTTTACCGTCTGAACATGAATTTCTTAAATGAAGCATAGCCAGGTAAGGATCTGTCCTATCTTCTTTACATTTATAAAGAGTATTCTTAACTAATTTGACAGTTTGTTCAGCAAGACCGTTTGACCTTGGTAAATAGGGTGAAGAACATAAGTGTTCAATATTCCAAGACAAATAAAATTCTTTAAGTTCTTTTGAACTAAATGGAGGACCACCATCACTAATTAATTGTGCTGGAACTCCCTGACGAGAAAAAATACTTTTCATATGACTAATTACAGTTAGACTTGTAGAATTATTTAGCAAGACAGTTTCGAAAAATTTGGAATAATAATCTACAATTAATAAGTATTTCCTTTTATCAAAATCAAAAAGATCTACTCCCACTTTTTCCCAAGGGTACTTTGGTACGTCATGAGGAATAAGAGGTTCCTTTGAGTTACTTGGCAAATACTTTTGACATACTTGACAATTTTGTATAGTAAATTTTAAATCATTGAACAAACTTGGCCAAAACATTACATTTTTTACAAAGTTTTTTGACTTATTATAACCCATATGACTGACATGAGCATCTTTTAATAACTGAGACTGTAAAGAACTAGGTATTACAATTGCTGAACTTTTAAATAAAATATTATTGACAACATGTAAATCATTTCTGTACATATAAAATGGTAATGCTATTTTACTGACATTATTTTTATGGCTAGGCCAACCATTCTGTACATATTTTACAACTTGAACCAAGACAGGATCTATTTTAGTAAGATTTTCAATTTCTTCTAATTTTTTATCTGACACATTGAGTGACCTGACAAACATATTTGTATGTATAGCTAACTCCTCATCTAAATTAGCATCAAACTCATGACATTTTTCTTTTAAAGCAGCTCTTGACAAAGTATCTGAGACATACATTTCTTTGCCTGACTTATAAATAACAATTAAATCATACATTTGTAATTTCATCATAAGTCTCTGTAATCTGACAGGAATATCGGCTAATGACTTTTTAAATAAGGTAATCAGAGGCTTATGATCTGTTTCTACAGTTATAGTCTGACCAAAAACATACTGATGGAATTTAGAACAACCAAACCATATGGCAAACAATTCTTTTTCTATTTGTGCCCAACGTATTTGACTATCAGTAAGTGACTTCGAAGCAAAAGCTATGGGTTTTTTAGACTGTAAAAGACAAGCACCAACGGCATCTTTACTAGAATCGACATTTAAAATAATAGGTTTATTGACTTCAAAAAATTTCAAGACTGGAGCTGTACAAATAAGAGACTTTAAATCATTAAATTCTTGTTCATGGGCTTTTTCCCAACACCATAAGTTTTCTTTTCTTAATAACTTTCTTAAATTAGCACATCTCTCTGACAAATTAGGAATATAACTAGCAAGGTAATTAATCATGCCTAAAAATCTTTGGACATCTTTGACACATGATGGGACTGACATATTTTGAATAGCTTCAATTTTACTATTATCAGGTTTCATTCCAGAAGACTCAAATACTTGACCTAAAAATGTAATTTTATTTACACCAAATTGACATTTGTTTTTGTTCAACTTAAGGTTAATTTCCTTGACTCTGTTTAGAACTTTGACTAAAATTTCATCATGTTCTGACTTTGACTTAGCATAAATAAGTACATCATCTAAATAAACAAAAGTACCAGGAATATCAGACAATAATTCACTTAACTTTTGATGGAACTTTTCTGGAGCTAGACTGATACCATAAGGCATTCTTAAAAAACTTATATCTACCAAAAGGTGTTTGAAAAGTACATAAATCAGTGGAATTTTTAGCTAATTTAATTGACCAAAAAGCAGTACTGGCATCTAATTTAGAAAAAATAGAAGCACCAGCAAGCTTAGACCTAACATCCTCCAAGGTAGGTAATGGATAATGAGCTCTCAATATTTCTTTATTTAGTGGTTGAGGATCAAGACACAACCTAAGACTTCCATCTGGCTTTGAAACTAATGCCACAGAGTTCACCCACAGAGAAGGTTCTGTCACTTTTTCAATAACATTCATCTTAACCATCCGTGCCAGCTCGGCTTTATACGGATCCATTAATTTGAACGGTACCCGCCTAGGAGGGGCAACATGAGGAATGGCATTTTCCTTCAAAGTGATTTGACACTCACCTGGCAGACATCCCAGACCTTCAAATATATCACTATATTTATTTACAAAATTTTGATAAGTACCAAATTTTACATGACTTTGAACAGTATTAATTCTTTGAATTAAATTGAATTTGACACAAGACTCTAATCCTAGTAATGTTTTTTTGCAATCCTTCTGTTACAAAAAATCTAACTGGTAGACGGACATTTTTTATAGTACAATATAATACACACTGACCTTTGACAGGAATACTGACATTATTATAAGATGTTAACTTAGTAGACACTGATTTGATAATATTTGGTGACAGACCAACTTGACAGAATGTATCATAAGACATAACATTAGCCTCCGCTCCTGTATCTAGACAGACTTCAATGACATTGTGGTTCAACTCCATAGGCACATACCATGCTTTACCATTGCTTTGAACATGACCAATGAAAATTTCATCACAAACAGTTGAAACTTCTTCTTGTTCTTGACAATTTACAACTTTGACATTCTTCTTGTTGTAGCACATAACAGCGTAATGTCCCTTTCTTGAACAAAGATTACAGATGGCATTGACCGCTGGACATGAAAATCTGTGAATTTGGCCACACTTTCCACATTTTGACTTATGTTTACTTGACTGACTAGTATTTTGAGAATACTGACCGACCTGACTGGTGTTTTGAGTGTAATGACTGGAACTCCGTTTAGAAGGGTGACGATTGAGTTTCATGACTTCCACTTGACTAGCTTGTTCACTTCTAGACATTTGAAGTGTTTGAGCTATAGACATAATATCATCTGAAGTTTTAGCATCACTTTCTTGAAGCAATCTTTCCTTGATGAAAGAATTCTCCTCACTGAGACCAAGTATAAAGAGGTCTTTAACCAATGAATCTTCAAGTGTTTTGAACTCACAGTTGGTTGCTAAATTCTCCAAATCCGTCATGAAGCTTGTAATAGACTCATCCTTCTGCCTTCTAGACAGAAACTTATGTCTCTCCAACGCTAGGTTCTTCTTTGGGGCGAAGTAGCCTTCAAATTTGTTGATGACATCAGCAAGTTTGGCTGTGGTTTTGTCAACACCAAAACTTTGAAAAATAGGGATTACCTCTGGACCCAATGAATGTAGCAGTAGGGCGACCTTCCTCTCCTCCTTGACGTCTGTTCCGATATTTACTGCGAGTAAATAGTTCTCAAACTGAAACTTAGCAAGCTTCCAGCTCTCATAGACCTGAGAACCTGAGACCCCCTGGACTTTTAGATGAGTGATCCCGCTCGGCAGATTGACTGACATCTTCAATTTTTGCACTGAACATTAATAGACACTGAACATTAACTGTTTAGACACCTGACACCATGTTACGTTATTGGATGTCAAGGATAAGAGAAGATAAAATTAAAGAAGACAAGTTTCTGGTTTAACTCAAGCAGGTGACCAAAGACGAATGACTGTTTATTATCGTTTTCATATCAGGCTGGGTTCACAACAATATTGTAAGAAGCGTTTACATCAACACTGTCTACCTCAAGTCAGGACGTTAAAACCAAATAGAATCAATGGACATGAAAGGAGCCTAGACATTGGATCTGGGCGTCCATATAATCCTCTCACCACCATGATTTATTTATCAATACCTATCTCACGGACATGAAATTATTATTATTATTATTTGCTCAGATTTCACTCATTTGTTTGAAGTATACATACATATAGGATTTAAAAAACAATATGTACATAAATTAATTGAGATTGAGACATTCACGGATAACAGATGTTGTGGACTTTGTGGAGAGAATGACGGACTTCTGTTATGTTTCGATCAGGAATTCGATGATTTTTAGACCACACTGTTCTAGTTCGGATGTACAGTTTTTGTGCACCAATCCGTTGGAACTTATCACAATAGGTATTATTATTACTATATCTAAGAGATCTCACAGAATGGTTGGTCATTCATTAAACCCACCAAACATTCAATTTCTGGGGAATTATAAACCTTTTTCCCCTAAAATTTTCACATCCTTTCTACATGTAATACTTGCAATTATAACACACCAAGACTTTAGCCGCCCCTATTTTGAAAATTCTAACTTGACACCTCAGTCAATACTAAGTAGTTATGATAACACTCTCCTTTCCTCTACTTTTCAACATACCCACTCAACTGAGCATAATTACCATAGCCTGGTACCCTCAAATGATCATCATGAACATAGTCTGGTACCTACAACATATTATCATGACCATAGCCTGGTACCTTCAATTGTACAACGTAAAACCTCTATTTTGTTACTTACTCCATCTTGTGCAGAAACAGATGACTACTTTAATGCTATCGACAGTAGCCTAGTAGTTCCTGCATCATGTGAATATATATTGTATAGTAGTATTCATAATAATAAATATCAATCTAAAAATCCTAATAACTTAATTCGAGTACCTACTACTTTTAATACACGTAGACATCGTAATGCTCATAATTTAAGAATACTCTATCAAAATGTAAGAGGGTTAAACTCGAAGATCTTAGATTTTTTCCTAGCAACCTCTTCTTGTTCAGCTGACATAATTTTAATAACTGAGTCTTGGCTTCAAAATAATGTGTTTAATTCTGAACTCTTTCCTAGTCATTTTACAATTTTCAGAAAGGACAGAGATTTGAGTCTTGGTAAGTCTGGAGGTGGCGGCATTTTAGCTGCTGTCGCTGATCACATCAAGGTAGTACGCCTACAGAATTTTGAGGTGTCTAGTTTACTCTGTGAAACTCTCTTACTTAAAATATCCTTTTCTTTCTCTATCTTCTACCTATGTTTAGTCTATCTTCCACCCCCTGTCAACACTGACTCGCTAAAAATCCTTCTTTTGTCGCTTGAAAAATGTCCCCACATAAACAATGAAAATCTCATCTTGATTGGAGATTTAAACATCTCTCAATGCTATGACTCATCTTTCAACTTTGCATCTGGAAACAATGTCTCAAGGTCTATCTGTCCTTTATTGAGTCTATACAATCTCAAATCGTTCAATAATGTTAAAAATTATTATGGTAAAACACTCGATCTTGTGTTTTCTAATTTATTATATTCGAACAATATTTCAGTAACCAAAACTTGCCCTTTATCTGTTGAAGACAAGTATCACCCTACATTAGAGATAAAAATCAATTTTAGTCAAACAAGTTCCAACCCCATTGTTTCATCTGACCTAGCTCTTCCTAATTTATCTACTCGTTACAATTTTAAAAAAGCTAATCTTTCTGTTCTCTACGAGAAAATTCAAAATATCTTCTGGGAACCTCTTTATGAAATAACTGCTCCTGAAGATGCTCTTTTTTTCTTTTATAACCAGTTATACTCCTTATTCGAAAACCACGTACCAAAAATTCCAGCCATACCGAAATCAAAGTCGTCCCGCTCTAAGTTCCCCGAGTGGTGGTCTCGTGATGCATTAAAACTTTACAAACAAAAGAAAAGACTCTTATCGAAACGTTTTATATCGACTCTCCACAAGGAAAAACTTAAGGTCTGCAAAAAGGCTCTTGATGTGAAGTTGAAGGATGACTACTTCTCTTTTTTACATAAAATTTCTTTAGAATCTAAGACAAACTCCCGAAAGTTTTGGAAATTCACGAAAGGCAAAAATTCTACTCCTGCTCAAACCTACTTTAAAATAGATGGAGAGGTTACGTCTGACTCTCAAAAAATAGCCAATGCCTTTGCAAACCATTTTCAATCTGTTTTTAATCCCTCTCAATATGACTATTCTTGTGACTTTATCCCATCCTCTCAACCTACCCTCCTTTCTTTGTCCCCCTCACTCTCTAACGCCTCCCCCTCACTACCTTCTTCACTCTCTACACCCACCCCCTCACTACTCACCTCACTCTCTACACCCACCCCCTCACTACCCACCTCACTTTCTACACCCACCCCCTCACTACCTTCTTCACTCTCTACACCCACCCCCTCACTATCCACCTCACTCTCTACACCCACCCCCTCAGTACCCACCTCACTCTCTACACCCACCCCCTCAGTACCCACCTCACTCTCTACACCCACCCCCTCAGTACCCACCTCACTCTCTACACCCACCCCCTCAGTACCCACCTCACTCTCTACACCCACCCCCTCAGTACCCACCTCACTCTCTACACCCACCCCCTCACTACCCACCTCACTCTCTACACCCACCCCCTCACTACCCACCTCACTCTCTACACCCACCCCCTCACTACCCACCTCACTCTCTACACCCACCCCCTCAGTACCCACCTCACTCTCTACACCCACCCCCTCAGTACCCACCTCACTCTCTACACCCACCCCCTCACTACCCACCCCCTCAGTACCCACCTCACTCTCTACACCCACCCCCTCACTACCCACCTCACTCTCTACACCCACCCCCTCAGTACCCACCTCACTCTCTACACCCACCCCCTCACTACCCACCTCACTCTCTACACCCACCACCTCACTCTCTACACCCACCCCCTCTCTGACTTCCACAGTATCCATAGTACCTACTCCTTCCTCATCACTGGCTACTAGTTCTGCCTCCCCGCCTAACTTGGACATGTTTTGTTTTGAGCCTGATGACATTCGCACTGCTATCAGACAACTTAAAACTAATAAAGGTCCAGGATCAGATAAGATTCCCGTGTTTTTAATCAAAGATTGTGCCCCTTATTTTATTAATGCTCTTCTATATATATTTAACCTTTGTCTCAAATTTAGCTGTTTTCCTGATGTTCTGAAACAAACTGTTATCACTCCAGTACCTAAAAAAGGTGATCCACAACTTGTATCAAACTATAGACCCATTGCCACTTTGAATGTCCTTGCTAAAATTTTCGAACGTCTTATTTTTAATAAAATTAGTAATTATACCTACTCCCTTATCTCCATCCATCAACATGGTTTTACAAAAGCTCGTTCTACAAGTTCAAACCTAGCCTGTTTTCTTCATAATCTCTCCGAAATCCTACCTCACTGTGTTCAATCTGATGTTGTCTATACCGACATAAAATCTGCTTTTGATAAGGTTGATCACGAGATTCTTCTGAAAAAACTCCATGCCTTTCCATTTCCACCAATTCTCGTGAAGCTTTTTGCATCTTACCTCAAATGTCGAAGTGTTCGAGTTAAATATAACAATGTCTTATCTTCTTCGTACTATCCCTCATCTTCAGTCCCTCAAGGTAGCCTTCTCGGCAATATTTTTTTCCTTATCATGATTGATGGCATCACTAAAGTAATTAAGCATTCTTTCTTTCATCTATATGCTGACGACCTCAAAATATATCGTCCAATATCTTCTTCTCTTGACGTATCACTTCTTCAAATAGATCTCGACTGTATTCAACAGTGGCTCATTTCCAATAAACTTTCATTTTGCCCTCAGAAATGTGAATTTGTATCCTATAGTAGACGCCAAAATCTAGTTCCTAGCTCCTATAATATTAACTCTATCCCTTTAAATAAAGTCCCTACTAAAAAAGATCTGGGTGTTACATTTTGTGAAGATCTATCCTTTAACTCTCATATTGATAATGTCACTAAGTCTTGTTTTCGAACTCTCGGATTTCTAATGAGAACTTTTAAACCTGTCAGTAATCCTGATCCTTTCCTTCTTCTTTTTAAATCCTTGATACTTTCTAAGCTTGAGTATGCAGCAGTGATCTGGACGCCCCAAACTAAAGTCCATATGAAACAACTTGAAAATGTTCAAGCTACCTTCTGTAGAATGCTCTTTTTAAAACTAAATTCTTTCTATCCTCATCTAATATCCTATGTATCTCTGTCAGAGCAACTTTGCCTTGATCTGATTAAAGTCAGACATACACGTATTCAACTTATTACTCTCTTTAAAATATTAAACCAAATAATCGACTGTGATCTTAAAACTAAAGTTACCTACAATACTCTATCTAGTCGTACTCGTAATGTAGGTTTTAAATTTTTTAACATTCCATCAAATTCTTTTTCTTCACATTCTCCCCTCAATAAAATGCTTGATCTTTTTAATAAACACCAGAACAGCCTGTCACTCTCCACCACCTTCAACTCATTTCTCTGCTCTCTCTCTGAAATTGAAAATTAATTACCATTTTTCCCCCATTTCTTTTTACACTATATTATTATGTATTTCTTTTAATGTGATATTTTCAAATAATTGTTATTTTTAGAAACCCTAGCTATAAGTTGTATTATGTAATTTATGTGTAATGTATTGTGAAATATGACATAAATAAACAATTAAACAATTAAACAATTAAACAATAATAGTGATGGATGTAGTAAATGTTACTGACAATGACGAAAAAAGTGAAACTACTAGCTACTCAAATTATCTTCACCTAGCCTGAGTGGGGTAGGGAGTGATGATAAGCTGCTTCCATATGAGAAAAGACTAGAGACGGAATTATAGGCAAATGTTACACAAGAAAAAAGTAAAAGTCCTATGACCAGCCGGCAAAAGTTTTAACTAAAAAACATATCGAGTTATACCTTGTTCGAAAAGTCTCAATAAAAGGAGGAAACTACAACAGAAAATTATCCTTCTGAAACGAGTTATAGGTCAGAACATAGGGATATTAGCTAGAACGGCCGACCCTGTATCTCGAGAACGGTATGTCATAGCTCACTGAAAGTTGTTTCAATGAACTTCTCTTAATTAGGCCTTTTTAATAATATACCACAAGACATACCATTCTATTTAAAATTCTAAATTTGGTCCGTACCCAGCCTGACTGGGGCAGTGTAGGCAATTTTTTTTGCTGAAACTTAAACCCGCAAAAAATTAAGGATTACGGGTTATTGCGTTTTTCAGCCGCTCTTGAGATACGGGGAGTGGGGTTGGGATTTTATGGATACCCTGTATATGTATAATGTACGATGATACCTATTATTCGCATCAACGTCATTTCTAAAAATATAAAATCGAAAGGTTGGATAACTCTCATTCATTTTTCCGCAAAATTTATGTTGGCATAATACATACCTATGGATTATGTTATTTTTGCATTATTAATAGAGATGTCGTCGCTCTAATCATTTGTTTTTTATTATTCATAATTAATTTCATCATATTTTTTTTTAATGTAAATTTTTTTTTAATATTAATTTTTCAATTTTTTTATTTAAATATTAATTTTGTCACATTTTTATTATTATTAAATTTTTTTTTTTTTAAATATTAATTTTGTAATATTAGAGTCATTAGTCATCTATTAGCTCCATTCAAAAAGCCCTGTCATTACTTCATACTTTTACAGGGTGTATCAGAAATATTGAAATCGGATAATTGAAACCTCAGTATCCTGTGTTACGCGTTGCAATTCCGCATCTGGTTTTCAAATTAAAAATTTAGCATTAAATGCTAAATTTTATTTTTTATCAAACAAAATTAGCGAGACGAGCGCGAAGGGCTAGCAAAACAAGTTAAAGCGCATTGTGAATAATAAT
This sequence comes from Bactericera cockerelli, assembly GCA_024516035.1. Taxonomy (NCBI): domain Eukaryota; kingdom Metazoa; phylum Arthropoda; class Insecta; order Hemiptera; family Triozidae; genus Bactericera; species Bactericera cockerelli. The sequence goes on from CM044964.1 coordinate 6,484,321, forward strand.
AATAATGAAAATATAGCTAAATAATCAAATGATAAAATAATATCTAAATGATTCGCCTACATTGGTAGCAAATTTTAGCTCCGTGAAGTTGGCTCGCCCCTAAAACCAATATGAAAGCTTTATTAGTCAAAAGTTTGTACTCACTTTGTACTCCTTTGTACCAAAAATTATTTCGCTTGTACCCCTACCGTTTACGAGCTATAAGGGTTGCTAGATGGGCGAGCCAGCTTCACGTGAAGTTGGCTCGCCCTAAAACCAATATGAACGGTTTATGTCTCATAAGTTTGTACTCGGTTTGAACTACTTTGTACCTACCATCTTTCTTTTTTCTCTACGACCTACCGTTCTCGAGGTATTGCAAAAACAAAATTGGCAAATTTTCAAGGTCACTCATTTTTTTCTTTGATTCGATTGTACTCGTTTGTACCGTTTATATTTTTTTGTCTGTGACCAACCGTTCTCGAGATATTCAGGTTGCTAGATGGGCGAGCCAGCTTTTTTACCAAGGAGTTATCTTCACCAAGATAAGCTGGACCCTCAAGTCGTACTATAGTCTATAGTGCGCTGTGATCGGTTGAAATTCCTACTTGAGGGAGGGTCTAGCTTATTTTTGCTGAGATTCTATTTTACAACCGACCTCAGTAGCTTGATCGATAAGGCGGCAGACTTTGAACCTGAAGGTCGGTGGTTCAAGTCCCGGTTTCAGCGTAGATTTAGTAAAGCGAGTTTGAGTAGGTAGTTGGGATATCACAAAAGTGTTTAACAAAAATATGATAACTTTAAGTTTTCTGATTCTATTTTATAACTTCGGCTCTTTAAGGAGCACATTGTGAAAATATGAAACAGGATTAAAGTTAAGATAAGCCAGACACGCCCTCAAGTTGGAGTTTCAACCAATCACAGCGCACTATAGCCTGAGTGAAGAGATTGTGTCCATTTAGATTAAATCAAATCCAGATTTATAATTTGGCCCTAATTATGTACGTATGATTTTATTTGCGTGGTGAAGCACAAGGCCTCTTCACAATTTTTGTGGGTAGTGCAGAATTACTAAGAGCCTCCTGTACTTTTTGAATTCTATTTCATTAATACGTTAATAAAAAAATTATAAAACATTAATACATTCACATTCTTTATACTGACTGATACTGAATTTCTTTTTACTCTGATAATGCCGCCACTAATCGTTACTCATACAAGGAACTACTCATTTTTCCTCACGAGGTATGAGTGGACCCCGAACATCCAACTATAGAGCAGAAAAATTCCTGCCCCGCTGGGAATTGAACTCATAAAGTCAAATTAACGAGGGAAATTTCATGCATTGGGTGGGATTCAAACCAACGGATCCCTACGCTACCTGGATTACCAGAATAGCGCCTTATCCACTTGACTACCAGCGATTTCTACATAATCTAATAAATTAGTAACAGCCCGGAGATAAATCAAACACCCTGTATTCTAAACTGCCAATTTCTTTTGGATCACTCAGGCAAAAACCGGCTAAAATATTTTTACGACAGAAAACCGATTCAAAATATTTAAATTATACCAGCTTACACACCTAAGCTGATCTTAAGCTCACTTAATTTCAGGCTTAAGTCAGACTTGTCTTAGAAATTTAAATAAATTGATGCTGTCAAAGATTACATGTGATTTCATTTTTTTACTTTCTTCAAAAATTTGCGACATCAGCCGATTTAATATTACACGCATAGCTAAAAAATATTTTTTAAACTTTTTTGATGTATAAAATTATGAATGAAAAAAATATGCAAATGGGTACTAAAATACGACCAAAACTTCTCTTATGTATAAAATTATGTCAAAAATAAAATTATGTATAGGTTTTAGGTGGCTGCGTGAAACAAGTTCCTTTTTTTTAATTATTTTTTTAGTGAAATACCTACTTCATTTATGTCCTGGAATTTCATTCATCCAATTTGTTCACAACATGATTTGGATTAAATATTTCGTCACCTGTTATAACATTGAGGAAATCTGGTTAGGTACCTACACTTTCATTTTCAAATATTATGAGAAGATTTGACCACCTCATAATTATGGCGTTTTGGCAACTGCTTAGGGCCAAGATCCCTACCTAAGCAACCTGAATCACCATACTTGCGCTTTAACACGTTGAACAGCGAGGCTTTTTTCTATTTTTTTTTTTTTTTTCGCAGGTACATAGGACAAAATTGGTATTTTTAATTATGTCTCCTTTAGATCACCGGTGGGTTTCATGTCTGAGTATCATTGTGTGCTCTGAAAAATATGGATGAAACCCACCAGTGACTTTCACTGAACATCAGTAAAACACTATGAAACCCTCCGGTGGTTTTCATGGTGCTCAACGTGTTAACCACTACGACCACCAGTGAAGGAAGTATTTCTAGTAAGGAAAAGGTGTTAGATGTGGCGGAATGCGAGCACCCTGAAGCGGTATTGTGGTCCAGTCAAGTAAGATCCAATCAAGCTGCAAGCTATGTGTCGGAATAGGTCAAAAGTCAACCGATATGCACTTGGTTGCACTCTCTCCTCTCATCTCTGCCGGATTTCTATCCTTGACCGAAGAGATTCAAGACCAAACTTGATCGAATGCTTATTTAAGATCTTGAAATATTCTTCACAGCTCCGAAATAATTTGTAGCTCAGGTAAATTAAGGTTAAAAGTCAACCTATATGCGCTCTCTCCTCACACATCTAGCGCATGAATACAAGAATAACCTCGGGAAGATCTATAGTAAGTAAGCGATACATTGGTTCTAGCAGTCAAAATATTATTTACGGCTGTAGATGAATATCACACTTACTCAAACTTTCCTTACTGAAATTTTCCATGCTTGGGACTCTAGTTTCATGTCCGTTGCCTTATCGATAAAGCTAACTCAATATATACAGGGTTTTTCTTGAATATAATTTTTTTTTTTTAAATTATGTCACCACTTCTAGGTATTATATGGGAGCTCAAGGTCTATTAAATGTATTGAATTTTTTTGGTCGATTCGTAATGGTCAGTAAGATATCGGTCATTTTGTGTTTCATCTGAGTAACTCGACTTTTTCGCACATTGTCACCGTATTTCCGATATCTCGGTGACCATGGCGAATCGAACAAAAAAAAAATCAATGCATTGAATAGGCCTTGGGCTCCCATATAACACCTAAAAGTGGTGACATATATTTAAGGAACACCCTGTATATCCTCCTTTGCCATTTCCCATATTATGTTGCTTTTGGGGTCGGCATTGTTCAACCTCATGGTTGAGGAAATGATGTTGGTAGGTTGGAGCACGATTGTAGCTACTGACTTAATATTAGTTGGTTACTTACCTTGCGTTTTCATCTACGCAAGAACATTTTAATAGGTATTATTATTATGAAAGTAGTTACAATAACGTACATACGAGTAGACAGAGAGAAAGAGTGTGTGTGTGTGTGTGTGTGTGAGAGAGAGAGAGAGAGAGAAAGAGAGAGAGAGAGAGAGAGAGAGAAAGAGAGAGAGAGAGAGAGCTGTGTATGAAAGTACTGTTACATGAAATTCCTACCATAAGTACGTACTTCCAGTAAGATTGCTAGAATTGTTCTCATATTTCTCACAATTATGATTTTCTTAAATTGTTATGCGTTTCGTGTCTTTATTATTTGCATATGGAGAGTATTAATATTAATTTATTTAGTGAGAGCTCCCTCTTTTATAGACGAAGAGAAATAGAGATAAAGAAACAGCGAAAAAAGAGGGACCGATAGGGAGAGTAAAAATGATAGAGAAAATCAGGAAGAGACAAGAAAAAAGACAAATGATGAAAAGAGAGAAAATTGGATAATACCAATGTGATTGATACAAAAAGATTTTTTTGAAATCTCTGTCCGTCCGCCGTCGTGATATGACAATTTAGTTGGAAGCGACGAAACCCAAATTAAAAATAAATAAATTAATCTTGGTTTCCTTGAAAAACTGTTTTTCGATTCTCTATATAATAATACCTATGTAATACATGATGACGATTTGACGATGAAAGGGTTCTTCTGCATATTAATATAAAAAAAACACTCAGAATCATATAAACCACCATAAAAATCTATTGTATATTACGTACATAATTATACATTTACTACATAGGTATATATTATGTATAAATTTTATACATAGATAATGGTATAAATCTGAGGTTGGGTATTACAATATGACTTACCTCTTACAATACCGACACTACGTAGTTACGTACAGTGCGACCGCAAGAAAAAATCCTTTTATTCCAGATTCCTAATATTAGCTTGGTGTTTATAATAATCACAGATAATATAAATGATGAAAAAGATATATTATAATAGCCGCAAGTTGTTTATCCGATTAACAATGCATCTTACAGTCATACATACAGGGTGGGTGTCATCAGCGTTCTTTTTAGTCACCCTGTAGGTATACCAGAAGAGTAGAAAAGGGTTAAAAATGACGCTTGGAAGAGAGGATTATTATTATTATTTACGGATGTCGCATACATTTAAACAGAATCGCGAACATAAACTACATTATTTTATAAAAAAAAATCGGAGCAAAAAAATATTATTTTTTTTACAATAACGAACACAATACCTACCTACTTCCGATTGTTCATATTGGAAATTTTTTTGAACTAAAAATTTCTAATATTAGAAATCGGAATATTAGAAATTCTAGTGGGGGCGCCATCAGGGAGTATGCAATTTGCTTACATATTTTCAATGCAACACTAGGTACTATTGATTGTTCACTAGGTATTATTGCTTTTCCTCATCAGCTATGACGAGGAAAAACAATTATGAACTTCTCTCAATAAGACCTTTAAAACAATATGCCACAAGACATACCATTCTATTTAAGATTTTAAAGTTGGTCCATGCCCAGCCTGACTGGGGCCGTGTAGGCAAAAAAAATGGCTGAAAATCAATCTCCTTAAATATAAAGGAATACGGGTTTTTGCGTTTTTTGATATTCAGAGTCGTTTTCGAGAAACCTAGGCCTGGGTGAGACTTTATGAAGACCCTGTATATTTATTTAACTGACATTTCAGTGATGCTTGCCAGGCGACACAGTAATATTTTCAAACAATTTTATAAATCTATATTTACTTATTTGAATCGGTCCAAAGAGAAAGAACCTCAGTCCAAAAATCGGTTTTTTTGGGAAATCGAGAAAAACTGATTGTTCACGCCATGTGACTCCAGTTTGAATTGCCTCCAAACTTTCCCCGCGCATATCAATCGATCTCTACGCCCCTAACTGTTAGAGATAACACTTCGATATCAGATGATAGGCATATCATATGTTCTTACAAAGAAAGCGACAGAAATTCGGTACGATAGATTGGGAACGACGATGCCTCGTTCAGATTGTTACAAACAGTGGTCAGGCAGGGTACGTCTTCGCTCCTTCCTCAATCTACCCCCTTTGATCCACTTCTAAAGGCGTACGTAAGTACTTGGTACAAGTACTCAAGGTAAGACCATCCAATCTCATTTCGTAGTAGTAGATTATTTCTTCCTTTTATCTTTCCGTGTAAATTTAATACTCTTTAGTACCTTATAATACACCCCTTTGTAGTAGCGTTATTGAACCAGCGGCCTTTTCTTCGTCAAACCCCAGTAACTGGGAAACTTGGGTCTTTCGGCTTCAAAGCCCCAGTCACTACATTAATTCACTGATTAACTTTAAAAGTTCTCATTAAAAAAAAAATGAAAAATATGTGGCTAAACTACTTACTATAAGATATGTACAACCAAAATATTTTGATTTTATATGTAACACAAGACAAGATATCAGCACTTTTGTGTCATGGACTTAGGTTCTTTCTCTTTGGAACGGTGGACTGAGGTTCTTTCTCTTTGCTTTGTCAACTTTAAGAGGGATGATATGACATAAAAACCATATTTTAAAGGAAGAATTGAACATTATTTTATAAATAATAATAACTTTTTGTATTTGAGAGTTATTTCGGAGAGTCCTGATAAAGTAAATCGTAAACAAATATCAGCTGATAACGGACATTCGGAAGAGAAAGAACCTCAGTCCTTGACTGAGGTTCTCTCTTTCAAAGAGAAAGAACCTCTGTCCTGGACTGAGGTTCTTTCTCTTTGGAACAAAAAAAATACCACATCGAAAAACACGGAAAGGGATCAAAAATTAGGTTGTTTATGCGTGGATCCAATGTATTTTTGTTCGTAGAATTCAAATCTGACTCTAACTCAAAATCGTCAATTTTGGACTGAGGTTCTTTCTCTTTGGACCGATTCATTTAGAGATATATAATTTTAATTATGTATCTATACACACAGCGGTGTAGCCTCGGGTAATTGTTGCCTACATTATTATATGTACATTGTGAAGAAGTACCGTTTGCAAACCGTTCGTTGAATTCATCAGAAAGTGTTGTGTCAACTATTGTGGAGACAAGGACGGACGAGTATTTCCATTCATTTCTTAATTTGCTTTTGCTGTGAAAGCAGTTATTTTCACTCCGATTATATCCAAGACGGAAGAGATTGCCATAGGTAATAAACCCGCTATAAAAATAAAAACAAATAATAATTTCTTTAGAAAATATTGAAAAAATGGAAAACGAAAACTATGAAGACTACAGAAAAGTAGGTATTTTTAAAAATGAAATCTAAAGAAAAAATAAATTTCTTTTGAAAGTATTGAAAACATGCAAGCAAATATTTAAGAAATAACAAAAGAAGATAATGTAGAATTACTGTTTGTAAATTTCGTAAATCTCTTTTTCCTTCGTAAATTGTCTCTATTATCCTTTAATATTTAAACAACTGCAACTTGATCTAAGCAGTTAGCTGTCATGAACGCAAAAATTAAAGATGATAGTAAAAACAATCAATCCTCTCAGACACGAATGCAGAAAGTTATAGTAAAAAAATAATGAAAAAAATCCTCCAAGAATCTTATTTTCATCCGCTAAGGAATCGAACTCTTGACCTTGGAATCAGAGGACCACCGTGACTACAGATTATTCAAAACAATCAAACAGTTGGATGGATCTACAGCAATTACAAAGAATAAAGACTATAAAGGAAGCACCTAGAACTCTTCAATGAAATTAAAACCCAAGTTCTTTCGATAGACATAGACAATAATTAAAATTGCAGCTTCGTTTTTTTTTTCTATTATTATTATTATTACAGAAGAATTAATGGGTATGTCTAATTGATGCAGTAATTTTCTATTAATTTTAGCGGCTATTGTCTCAAATTCAATGAATCTAGCTTCTTTATAATTTTACTTATATCTTCTTTATCTTGAGTGTCTTCTGGGTTTTGGTTAGTAGATGATCTCAGTCTTATGATCTCTTTCGTTGATAATTAATTTATTATTACTATTATGAAGGCATATACTGACTTTTATTTAAAACAACAAAACATTGGACTAAATTAATAAATTATTTAGGTATACCACTGACCTCAGTAGCTTGATCGATAAGGCGACGGATTTGTAACCTGGAGGTCGGTGGTTCAAGTCCGGGTTTCAGTGTAAATTTAGTAAAGCAAGTTTGAGTAGTTGTGACATCACGAAAGTGATCAACACAAATATGATAACTTTTTATCTACCTTTTATTTTTCTAACCATAATTATATTTTTTCTTTTTCTATAAAAGATAGTCGGGCTGGGGGACTATAAATAGGTAGTAGACCAGCATTGCCTTGGTTCTGGGGGCCCTTGTAAATTATTAGCCTCCTTGTAAAGACAGTGGTAGAAGTGCTGAGTCATTCCTCCACTATCTGACTACCATCGTTCACGATGACGCCATCCTATGATGATAAGTAGATTTTATTAAATGGTTGGTCTGCACGTTGGCACTCACGACCCTAAGGCCATGAATATCAGTAGAGATTCAACGACCAAGTAAAATTATAATACCGGTAATTGCAAGAAATTGAAGAAAGTGATCTAGCAGTCTAATGAGGTATGTAGTGAATCAGACTCATGAGGAATATTGAGTGATGAGTGTACGAGTTAGAATGAGTGTTGTTAGGAGCAGGTACCTCTGCTGGTTACGCGTAATTAATTTCAGATGATTAAAGTTGTTGCTGATCTCATGAGTGTATACCTACAGGGCTTAGTTGAAGAATGTTTATTTTAAGAGAAAAAAAATAATAATAATAAAGAAAAAAAAATACAAAAATACAAAAAAAATACAAAACAAAAAAAAAATGGAACTTTGATAATATTTTTAATTTATTTATTTTTTCCTAATGTATCCACAGTTTAAATTCTGAACTCCCCTTTCTCAACACAGGTTTTTTCAACTTTGAGAAAGGGTACCATCCTATAATTTTAAATCTGTAACACTATTTTAATTTTAATAAATAAATGGAATTTTTTTTATTAAACATTTTATTATGAGGACATAATTCTGTAAGAACAAACAGACAATTCAGCATCAGTATAAACGGAAAAGTGAGAAGTTGTACGAATTAAAAATTCTGATACAAAATTGGAAACAATGTAAAAGAAAAACAGAGAGTATATATTATATAAAATATACAGATGTACTAATTAAAGGGCGGAGTTATTGGTGCTTTGGCAATCTCATCCACAAATAATACATGGTAGTCAAACCAACCCGTCGAAAATTAGGCATGCTTTCAATTCGAACCACCGGACTTCAGGTTACAAGTCCGTTTCCTTAGCGAGAGGTCGGTGCACTCAGTAAACTTATGATGTGATAACCAACATAAAGAACTTCCTTATTCCTTGGGAACTACCATGGTTGGGTGGAAGACACCATATTGTGAGAAACCCAACAGGAAATCTTTAATAGTAATAATAATAATAATTATTATTACAATGAAACAACAACAAGAAGGATCAGTGCTTAAAGTTCTCAAGGAATGCATATAAAAGTAATAATAATAATAAAAGAACAACTAAAATACTAAAATATTTGCCACCTGTCGAAAATATACTATCCATTCTGCATCAATCGTCACGAAAAATTTTCTAGCAAAAACGAAGCCGATCCCAGCTTCGAAAATACCTTCACACCGCCGTTTTTTAGTGGGTAAAAATCCCCCAGCCCAGATAGTGAGGTGGCTGGGTGTCTTTCGAACATTTCCCTATCTTCATTGATAAAAAATACAATACTGTATAAAAATATTTTCATGATAATTTTATTTGACCTATATTCCCTTTAATTTTAAACCGTTTCTATCATTCTGACACGTCATTCATAATATGAAGAGGTCAAGACCATTCGTCAAAAAAAATAAGAGTAGGTAATAACAATAATAACTAATAACTTACTCGGTATGATGGTTCTACTTTTAAAAGGCGCACGATTAGCATATTTTTGAAATTTTATTTATTCTTTTATGAAAATATATTTACTTTCTATGATTTTGTGCAAAAATCCTGAATAATTGTTTCTCTCTTATTCAAATTGATAGCCGTCTTCACCGCTTTGAATGCAAACGCATTCCCAGAGTGCATCGAAGCAGGAACAATCAGAATTAAGTGTGTGAACCTAGCTATAACTATTTTGAAGTGAGTGAACTTAGCTATATGTAGTTTGAAAGTAAATCTAATGAAACCAGTAGGAATGCTCTCACATGAGATTAAAGCTATAATAATGGTACATAATAACAATTTTTATAGAATTACTAGGTATTTCCTGTGAAAATAGTGAGGATGATGTTCATAATGTTGAGAAAAAAAAATGAGCGTACCAGCAATACTATGGCTGCAGGACCTCTAAAGACTGTAATTTTTCTAACAGAAAGGAAACTTGGCAAAGCATCAACACCAGAGGGTGGCGTAATTAGAACAATAGTAGATAGTGAAGAAATCTTCAGAAATCCTAGTTTTCACCAAACTAGTGAAATTGGCGATCTTATATAACTATTATTTAACTATCATATAACTATTATTGACAAAGATCTGCAGAGCCATGCCAATAATTCTTGTATAAGCACTTTTATCCTTCACATAAAGAACCATTATTATCATTCAAAAACTATCCACTAAGAAACATGGACCTTCTTCCTGCCAAAGACGGGCACGACGTAGATTTTGTCAACTAGCAAAACATAAAGGAAATCTTCTTCAAAGTGAACGATACACATTTTTTACAACTGTAAACCAACAATGCAACTGTTGTTCCTTAAAAATATCAACTGAAATACATATTGAAAAGTCGTGACAGTTTGTACAGTGCATGTAGATAAAATTTACGTACGTAGAACTCATGTTCATTTAATTTTTACATATGAATAACGTTCGCTCTCCACTCATTGTGTTGGTAATTTGAATCGTGATATTGATGTTAATCTCGAGAATAATTTCATGGAAGTAACACGTATAATTCCATGTAAGTAACATGTAAATAACATTGAGTGTGTTCTATTGCTATGCGCCAAAAGCTGGAACATGCAATTAGGTTCCCGGCTAGGAGTCCTAGAATCTTGTTGAACCCATCTTGTTAGTTGTAAGTGTTTCTGCTAGGATTTGCTAAATTGCTAGACCTATCTTGCTAATCTTTCTATTCTGTCTAGCAATATAAGTTTGTGTGTTGTGTTTTCGGTCAGTGTTTGGGTCAGTTCAACTACAAATGTCAAATGTCCGATTGTGACGAGGGATATGTATGTGTTTGTTTGATGTGTGTTTGTGTGTGTGTGTGTATGTGTGCGTTTGGTTCCTGCAAGCTCTCTGGCGTTATGTTGGACCTATCTTAATAACTCTCTTAGACACATGCTGCTAGGATTTACTACACCTATCTTGATATAGTGTCAGATTCTATGCTTGCAAATTTGTGTGTTGTGATTCTGTATTCGAATCTCATTCAAATTGTGATCGACAAAGTGTCGGATTTGAGCAAACACAAGACCTCAAGAACAAGCTCATGGTAGACTTAGTATAAATCTCCATGTAATTAATGGACATAGAAAGTAAGCTAGGCGAAATTTTGCAAAAAGAACTGGAAATCAATGAATCTAAGCTTTCTAAGCATGATATGTTCAGAACTCTTTCAAGTCTGCTTTAATAGTTATAATAATAAAACTATTTAGTGGAAGGTAACCACCGGGCGAGGTTGCTGCTTAAAGCATTTTCTACCACCTAACGCTCAGAGTATTATTATTATGTGGTCACATACTCAAAAATATGAGGAAAAATTCATTCATTCGGTGGGAGTCGAACCAACGGATCCCTACGCTACCTGGATAACCAGACTAGCACCTGAACCACTTGACTACCAATGCACTTAAAGTGTTCAGATTGCTCAGAAATCCAATGAACAGTGACAGAGATATTTACAGAATCAACATTTTACAATATCTTTATTTATTTACCTACACTTTATTTTTTATACAAAACAATCAACAATAAATTATCAGCCGAGAAAAAAAACTTAACAATATTTACAAAATAAAATATAGAAGAAAAAAATATTTAAATTTAAATTTACAATTGTTTTGAAATCCGGGGCGAAGTTAATGCCTTAGGCATTCTCTACCACTCAACACCGTTTCAGTTCATACAATGTTGAAAATTTCAGTGCAAACGCTTTAACTTCAAGTCAAGCAAGCCATCTTCACAGAGAATGACTTAGCTTTAAGCCAAACAGGTGTTACGCTTAACCAAGCTGAAAAATCTCACATTCTGTTCAGCTAGCTCACTGATTAATAATGCAAATTATATGTTCTGAGCCATTCTGGTTGAATTCATATATGCTCTAATCCGTTCCTCAGTAGCTCCAATAGTTTCATTCATAAGTCAGTGGAATGGTATGTATCCTGGAGGACGGTGGTTCAAATCCTAAACTTTAGGTGACCAATACATATTTATTTATTAATTTTATTTCAGTGGTTACGCACTGGTTTGCCATGCGGAAGGTCCCGGGTTCGGTCCCCCGTGCCGACAAAAAATTGTATTCTTAATTTGGTTACAATTGTTTGTAAGGGATACCTTCTGGTGTGCTCGTGTTGACCCAGCACCTAAATGGGAAGTATTGTTTCACTTCTCGCCCATCAGTGGGGAGTGGGGAGGCATACTATGGGATGGTCAGGCTACAACACAGACCACAAGCGTTTACAGAAGCTCCTGTTTCATGGCTACGAAATAAAAACGGCTGTAAAAAAAGTAAAATAATTTTAGGCTGTGACTCATCAAAATTTGTATTTATAACTAATTTAGGTAGTACCTCTTTTATTCTAATACTTTGGGTAAAACTTAATATTTCTACTCTAATAGGTGAAACGTATTATTCTCTCGTTCTTCTTCCTCAGATTTCAAAATTCAAGAACGTCGGTAAATAATTATCATCAAGTACCTACTTACAATTTCATTATTATAATTCTTTCATCGTTTCCACTTCAAACGTTTCCATTTCATTTCATACTTTTCATTCTCTCAGTCTTGTTTCATTTTATATTTTTCTCACGAACACCGACCTCAGTAGCTTGATCGATAAGGCGGCGGTCTTGTAACCTGGAGGTCGGTGGTTCAAGTGCCGGTTTCAGCGTGGATTTAGTAAGTTGTGATATCACGAAAGCTGTGATATATCACAAATATGATAACTTTTTTTTTTACATTTTTCTCAAGAGTCAGGAACGAAACAAGAGGATGCATGTTGAGGAAGAGATTTTTTTATATTTTTTATATATATAAAGATGAGTGATTTTTATTTCGTAGCCATGAAACAGATCCTACTGATGTAGACGCTTGTGGCCTGTATTGTAGCCTGCCTATCCCGTAGTATGCCTCCCCTCTGATGGGCGAGAAGTGACACAATACTTCCCATTTAGGTGCTTGGCCTTACAAACATATTGTAACCAAATTAAGTCTACAATTTTTTGTTGGCACGAAGTATCGAACCCAGGACCTTCTGCTTGGCAAGCGTGTGCTTAACCACTAAGCTAATCGCGCTTTACTCTCTACACATTTACTCTGTCTACATACATCGGAAACACTGTATAAATTTGGACCGAATCACGAACTACATGATCTCAATGATGATCAACAATAATTTATACCAACTTTCAACTTATCATTGGACTTATCAAGTAAACCAATTCTATCGCCCTAGGGAATTCAAGCATGAATTCGATATCTAATTATATCGATGCCTAATTTCCGATACCTATTTTGTAGAAATCGAGGTTCAAATAAAATACCACCCGAATTATTAGGTAAAAAGTTCGCGTGAATAAGTGGACTGTAAAATCGAAAGTAACATTATTCTGTTGTTAATTTAATCAAATCTAAGGAACAACACCATGCAGCAACAACTACATTAACAACAACAAAAAAAAACAACAACAACACTAACAAAAAAAAATAATTTTTTTTTTAAAAAATTAAAAAAATGATGTTTTTTGGGGGGAGGGGGATTTGGTCCCCAACACTATTTCACGTAAAGTTAATTAGTTATTATCTGAATATTTTTTAGTTTTATATTTAAATAGGTTTTTTATAGCTAGGAACTAATTATTGTATAGTTAGCAATGGGTCCGCCCGTATTTTGTTGTATAAAAAAAAAAAAAAAAAAAAAAAAAACAACACCAACAAAAACAACAGCAACAGATCTAGTTGATCTTCAATCAAATCTAGACAATGTTGAATTTTCGTAGAGGTATACATATATTATATTCGTACCTATACAGTATGTTTCAGAAAAGGTGGCCAGGCGGCCACCCCCTCGTAACTTTTGAACGCGACGGAATTTTTCAATTCTGTAAATTCTAAGTGTAGGAAGTGCCCTATGGCCCATCCTTCTTATTTTAGGCCCCGGTTGGCCCTTCCGTCTTTTAGGCCATATTTTTTCAATTTTCTCTCGAATTTTAAATGGAATGCTATATTTTTTATTCCTGTTAATTAAAGTCCAAATTAGGTTGAGTATAATGAGCTTTTAAAAATTTCAAAAACCTTATCAGGGGCGGAGCTGGTAGGGTGCAAGGTTCAAAACTGTTACAACCTGTATTTCAGCGTTAGTTGGATTTTTTAGTACAATTTTCATTTACATAGGTTCAAAATATTGTTTTACACCATATGAAATCAAAAAATATTCTTGTTTTTATTTTATCAGGGCCGTAGTTAAGTAATTGTAAAAGTTCTAAGGTCATAAAAAAGGCCTTTAACCTGTTAGTTTTTTCATAACAGTGTCCGGTAAAGTGGGTGAATTTCGAAATATGGGATTTTTTTTTGTTGATAGAACACAATTGGCATAGAAAATAAATAATACCTAATAAGGGAATAATACTTCAATAAACATAACTTAAAGCGAAATTAAATCAAAACAATTTCTCTTTTTAATGAACAAATAAGTTTGATAGAGAATATTTTTTGTCATTTTTAAATGTAAAATCATTATTATTGAATCAGGTGAAAATCTGGTTCAAACTACGTAGTTAAAGGTATTACACAGATGAAATAATGTTATAATTGTTATATTGAACCAGGAAAAAATATTATGTTCTGACAGATGTTCAGTTAACAAGGGGATCAATAACCTACTGGGCTTTTCCAAATTCGGAAAGCTATTTTTGTTTATCCGTCATTTTGTTTAAATATAGGACAGAATTTTTTTCTATTTTTTATAAAACAAAATTAGTTATTATATAATATTTTCATAGAAATACCGTTCCTTGAACAAAAAGTATTAGATCAATATTTAGACAGGAAGTCCAATTACTTTTAACAGTTTCAAAGATACTTGTTATGATGTTTGGAGAAAACTTTCTTTATATTTTTTTTTTAATCCTTCCTTTTTTCACATCTACATTTATAAGTATAACATTATACACTGAGAGAAACCTTCATGCACGATTTCAGATTCCTTGCTATCAAAACTTCAGATTCCTAGAAGTACGTAGTTTCCGAGATAGATTCTTATTTCAGTGTCCTTTATATTGTGACACCCTGTAGTTATAATGATTTATAAAAATCAATGAAGTAAAAACCATTAGTCAAAAAACAAACAAAAAGTGCACTATATAATTTGTAATTTTCATGAGAACAGTTTCACTTCATTTAAAAATACTGACTACCTAAGTGATCCGCGCATTTCAGATGGTTATTTACAGAGTGAACGAAAAGTCCCGTAACGGATTTTATCTATTTCACGACTAAAGATGAAGTCTTGAAAAAATTTTATTTTCAAAACTAGTGAAACTAACTTTCGATTTTTCAATGGAAGTTCATTTTTTTTAAATTGATATTTATTTACGTTAAATTCTACACACACTAAACCTCAACTCGAAACTTGAATTGAACTTTGATCAACCTTTGATCAACCGAATCATTATTGTCCTCCGAGAATCTAGCTCGAACACTTGCTATAGAACCGGGCGTGTAAAATTTAGAAAAAACAATGCTACCTTAATATGATTTAGCATGAAAAACGACATTGATTTGTGTTGGTGTCACTTTCAGGATTTTGATACATTTATTCCGAAGAAAAAAAGTACATGAATCCGCGGGGTTGATCAAAGATCCGTTTGATCAAAGAATCGAGTGAGGGGTCAATTGTGTGTAGAATTTAGCGTAAATTTTGAATATCAATTAAAAATTTGGGAGTTTAGTTTAAAAATTGAAAGTTGGTGCTTATTTCACTACTTTTGGATATCCTGTAGAAATTTCGATTCCACAATAAAAAATCTGGGTAAGAACTGCATATAAAAATTCAAGTCTTTATCTTGAGTCGTTAAGAAGATAAAAATCCATCACTTCGTTATCTTTTATAGATTATAGATAAAATAATATCTCTTATTATTGAGATCGATAAGATGTGCAGGTTTTTATTCCCCCCTGTGATCATCTTCTATGTGTCACTGTCAGGTGAGTTTTATTATCTCTTTTAAGGCATATTAACTGTTAAAAATAATTTTTTTAACACATTACAACAACAACAAAAACTTCTAATAAACCAAGAAAAACTACACTACGGAAAAATAAAGAAAAAGCAATGACAAGCAAAATACACTGCCAATTATGGACACAATACTTCCTCGTGAATGGTAATCATAAATTTCAACTTTTATTATCGCTAGAATCGGAGATTTTTTTACTGAATCACTTAAATTTATAGAAGTTATCAACCAATCCTCTTCAACTTTGTTTTATATGCTAGAATAACGTTTTTCCTACAGTCTGGAGAAAAAATTCTGTATTGGCAAGTCGTGGCCATTATTTTTGCATTTTTTGTCCAAATTTTCCTGATTTTTAAATATCAAGACTTAATTATAAATGTATTATTCAATAAAAAATTCAAATACCTACACCATGTAAAACGCTAATAAATATAACATACAAAATTTTATCGAAATTGCGTGTACCGATCACGATATACATATAAGCCCATGGTCTGAAATTTTTGCCAGGTTAAATAATTGTATGAAACTAAAAATTCATGTCCTGATGTCGTTTACAGCTTTGTCTCGAACTGCCGGTGCCATCCAGTCTCCAGTCTCATAAATGCAGGCTCGAAATCGTCCAATTATGTTCTCCGTTAATGTATGAGCTCGTTTGATGGATGGTTAAGCCGGCAACACACGTAAATGAATGCATGAAAAGGCTGGATGCATGAACGATCTTATGCTCGTAATATTTATCTATCACACACTCTCATGTCAATCATGCATGCATGTAAGTGTGTGGCCGGCATAACCAAATAAACCGTCCATTAAACCAGCCCATACATTAACGGAGAACATAGTTGTATCTGTTTTTTCAATCATGCATGCATGTAAGTGTGTGGCCGGCATAACCAAATAACCATCCATTAAACCAGCCCATACATTAACGGAGAACATGGTTGTATGGTTTCGAGTTTGCATATACATGAGAATTTATGGCATCGGCAGTTCGAGACAAAGCTGTTAACGACAGGTTATTTTTAAATAATAAAGAGCTGATAATGCAGAAGTAACTCAAAAGGGCTCAGAAAAACACCAGAAAAGAATTTGGATGAAAGATGTATTAAAATTAAAGCTAGTATACTTCATATTCAGAATAAGGTAGGCGATGGTAACCCGACATGCGAGGAGGCTAATAGCTTCTCTTGAAGAGCATTTTAGTAAAAACATTTCAGTTATTGCTGTGTTTCGAACCATTTAATTAAGGTCAAAACACAGTGTTGAAATTACGAAAAAAAAAAAAAAAGAGCGCCCACTGGTCGGCTACTTGATCCTTTCAAGTTGAACTATGTGAAATCATTCTTTTCTCTTTCGTCCAAGGCGATCATTTTGTTCAAGGATCACACAACTATCCAGCAAGTTTTCTCAATCCTAAGCCTTGTGCTAGAATGCAGAACGTTATATTGTACCGGCAACCTATCTGTGTGGATGACGGGCATGGAGGCTATATTCCGGAGACCGTCGCCAATTGTCAAGGCTCATTTAAACAAACCTGTCCGGAGTTCAATCAGGCTGAGTGTATGAGGTAATAAATATGTCTTTTTTTTTAAAAAAAGATGAATAAAGAATTATATAATAATAATAATAGTGTTTCACATCCTTTTTTATTTCGTAGCTATGAAACAGGAGCTACTGTAGACGCTTGTGGTCTGTGTTGTAGCCTGCCCATCCCGTAGTATGCCTCCCCTCTGATGGGCGAGAAGTGACACAATACTTCCCATTTAGGTGAACTGGGTCTCTAGTTAGGTACTTTCTAGTACTATACATATACATACATAGAATGCTCTTTTAATTAATGCCTAAAGCATTTTCTGGCACTTCAACTCTAAAATTATTAATAAACTCAAAAAAAAAAAAAAAAAATCAATAATTTTATTATCTTTTTGCCTTTTGAGTTTTGCGTTCCAGTGAAAAAGAAATTTGGAGCTTACTAGATTATACAGGTTGGGGCAAAAGTCTCGAAACCCCTGAATAACCTTCGAATGGCTTCTTCGGTAAAGATAAAATTTTGTATGGTAAACCGGGGTAGTAAGACCTTCTTTTATAGTGGAGCCGATTTTTGTTACCAGCTTTTATGTCGGGGCCAGGGGGGCCAGCTTCATTTTTTTTTAAATACGAACCCTTACTTTGCGATACATTTTTGGAAAGGTCTTTAAATAAGAAATACTTTGGTGCAATTTTTATTTTTTTAATATTAACTGTTTGCAAATGGCGTCCAACTTTGTGTATGCAGTGTAAAGTCTGGAAACCCCTGAATATCTTTCGTCAGTGTCACAGAAAAGTGAGAAGTTGTACTAGATCAGAACATACCCGGACATCAGTGGACATGAGCAATGGTGCGGTATAACATTCACCACTGCAGTCCTCAACTCAAGGATCCGGCGTGAACGACAGGCTTATCACCTTAGTAAAGTGCCGTTCAATTAGAAAAAAAAATAAGTAGGTACGGTTAACAATAAATTATTGTTTTTTACAAAAGGTTGTGAAATCGACCAACCAAGAAAGGCTAAGTTTTTGAAGAGGGTTCCTCTTTGTCTTGGTTTCTTTCGTTGGTAGTCTTATTTGTGCTTAGGAACATGACTTGTTTCAGTTCTTAGATACTTGGATATAGCTAAAACATGTTAAGGAATTAATTCTTAGACAATTCTTATTGGATAATCACTAAAAATTAACACGTAAGTTCATTGAAAAATACCCTTCATATAACGTTCTTTGATTTAGATACGGAAATCGTGCCTGTTGTCGACTCAAATATTATGCAGAAAGAACAACTTGGATGGAAGTCTAT
This sequence comes from Bactericera cockerelli, assembly GCA_024516035.1. Classification (NCBI taxonomy): domain Eukaryota; kingdom Metazoa; phylum Arthropoda; class Insecta; order Hemiptera; family Triozidae; genus Bactericera; species Bactericera cockerelli. The sequence continues at coordinate 6,503,008 of CM044964.1, forward strand.
TACTCTATGCAATATGATTCAACACAATTTGATGGTAAAATCAACCCCAACGACATAATTGAAATACATCGCCTCATCAAGAAACCTGAAGATTTCGGCAACAGACATCAAGAGGATTATCCAAACAACGGTAAGACTTGTAGAGATGAAATATTTATTTAAAAAATGATTTCTGTGTGTGTGTGTGTGTGTGTGTGTGTGTGTGTGTGTGTGTGTCTGTGTCAGTATCAGTGTGGTGTGTGTGGCGTGTGTGAGTGTATGTTATGTGTGTGTGTGTCTGTGTGGGCTCTTTGAACTGGAGCTTTTTTCATGTAGTTTCTGTACTAAACTTGACCTTATCTTTACTTGATTGCTTTAGACATGTAATGGTCGTCAGAATGAAATAGCGCCCAGATTTCAAATTCCAGAGACTGTGCCCTATCCATTTTTTTCGGTTTCAGAGGTTGGACCTCCTTTATTCCTAATCGAACCTTAATTTTCTCGAAAGTAATAGTCCAAGAGAATTTTTTACAACTGTGGAACTCAAACTTACCTTTGTACAATTAGGTACTAACAATTCAACAAAGGGAAAAAAAAGAAAAATCAATTTCTAGAAAAATGTTGAACTTATTATTTTATTTTTTAATGAATATTTATTTAAAGAGAGATCTGTAATATTCAGAATCCTTGCCCCCTTTTTTGATGAACTTGTGATTTAACATCTGTTTGACTATTTAATATTTTCAGATGAAACCAACAGCATTTGAAAGTATTTGTTCGTAGCTTGCCTTACAGATACTCACACATTACCTAATGACAATAATTTTGTCAAACCGTACAACAATCCAAGTGACCTCTTGACCTGTGGGAAAAACAGGAATTTGGCCATAACTTTTTACACGGCAAAATGCCCCACTGCAACTTCAGCTTATATGGTAGTCTATGTAGCGCTGAACCTACCCTTAAATATTTGCATCTAGTAGGGGAGCACCCTGTATACAGTATTGTATAGGTAGCTCTGAAGAAGAAAGAAACCTAAAAATTAATCACCCAAGACCTTTTGTTTTCTTATTATTAGTCTGGTAGTTGGTAATGGTATAGAAATAGGTTTTTTAGAGAAATTAAAATAGAGAGGTTAGTTGATGACATGGATAGTCAGAACTATTACCTGCTGATGAGAGCAAATAAACTCGAAACAGCTGTCCAGGTATGTTCTGATATTCATGTACATCTAGTACAACTTCTCACTTTTCTGTTTATACTGATTATACTGAGGTAAAAACAAAAAAAATCAATAGGCGTAATAAATTTTGAAATGAAATTATTATTTCAGTTCAAGATCCAACCGGGGAGCGAGGACTGAAGTGGACCTATGTCGACAAAGTGAAGGACTCCGAGTACTATTTCATGGAAATATCAAAATACCGCTTTAATCCGAATAATTGCTTGGAGAATAAGGGCACTGCTGATGATACTTGTAATATGAAGGGATATATAGCAGATCAGTATCCAGAAGGTTTTGACCCAAAAAGCCATAAGATAGAACTTAGCAAGTACGAGAAGGACAATAATGCAGTTGTGACTACAACTTTCTCAGACCCACGTTGCATCACTATTCTGATCAACAGGACTGTAGTGGGTGCCTGTCAGGTTGTTTACACACGTGAATCTTACACCGAGGCGTTTCGGACAAATTTCACAGTCTCAGAGATCGACTTTTATAGAGATCCCAAGAATAAGTCAGAGGACAGTCCTGTTCGCGCGAGATACGCTTACTACACCCTGGAAGATAAAGAAATACGAGATCAGATCTTTTCAGGACCATCTCAGCCGACAACCACTGCTGGGCCAACTCCGGAACCTGAACCTGAATATGATGAAAATGAATAGTCATCTCTACTTAAAGCGGAGAAGACCCTGTAAGATCTGATTTTAAAAACCTTGAAGATGTTCAGTCATTTCCTAGACTGTGCAGTTGCCAAGAAAATTCAATGAAAAGCTTTGAATTTTGGCGGAAAAAAAAATATATATAAATAAAATTCAAGCCGCCTGGTTTATCAACAAGCACAAAAAAATTTCTATTCCGACATCATAGGGCATACAAAAACAGAAGGTGAATGGCGGTACGGCATAGGGTCCTTGTGGGGAAAAATGAGATATGCTGTAATAAAAGCAGCAACCAGTGGTGGAAATACGGACAAAGAATACACAAGGAGAATAAGTCCTATAACTCTGCGCGAACCACAAAAAATGTGATGCACACATTTTTAATTTATTTTTACAAGTTAAATTAAAAATATCAGTTTTTGTGTTTATCACAATCATGATTATCAAAAATATTGTAAAAAAAGTGTCAAAAATAAATTAACCATGTTTTGGACTTGAATCTTCAGGGTAAAAATCAATCGCCTTGTTAATTGAACTTATTTGATTGAATGATATAGTTGGTCAGTAGTACTATATAGTAGTAGTTCCATGGAGTATGAAAAAAAAAATGCGAAAAAAAAACAGAAAAAAAAGAAGAAAAAAAAAAAATGTTTCTAGGAAGAAAAAAAAAAATGTAGGTATTTAAACTGATGGATATGCTGTGTACTGGCAATCAGCAAAATGCTGACAGCACCTTTGTTATATTACTCAGAAAACTTTCATTTATAACTTGCAGTTGACACAAAAATGGTCACACAGACCGCTTCAGACATCGAGTGTTCTTCAAAATTGCAATAGCGCCCAGATTCAAAATTTGAACGATGTGTTTCTCTACTTTTGGTGACATGTATAATAGGTCGTATCTCATCCGTTCCTTCATGCGTCTGAAAGAACTTAGACTTTATTGAAACAACATAGCAAAGGGTATTTTTTTAACTAGTGATACGCAGATCTGCAATTCTAGAAGTACCTACGCCAAATTCGTTTTATACAATTAAAAAAATAGTCGTCGGGGGTTTCATGCCAGTTTCCGCCAGATAGGTTCTGGTGGGCGCAGAAGACGAAAGATTTTGAAGGTGCGCGGAGCACGCATGGAGTTCTTATTTACTTAGTTGCTTATTTACTTTGCTATTTACATTTATTTACTTATCTGTTTTATATATCGTCGGCTAGAGCGTAAAACTGACCAAGTGACAGTTGGTCATTTCTCGATTTTTCGTTACTCTGGTCGGAAATTAACCTAAGTAGGTATTGGCTACAAAAACTCGGTAGTATTCAAACATATGCGCGGGAAAAAGCGAAAAAAACAATTTTTACCTGAAAGGCTGGTGGAGATTTCAATGACCAAAGGGAGATGGTCCAAATGCAGATGGTCAGTTTTACATTCCAGCCGACGATATATAGGTACATTTTATGGCATTTTTTAATGGCCTTAGTCTACCGACTTTGTCCTAATTATGCACAAATATTATTAAATACTCTGCTGTTCATCTTCATTTTTACTTACATTGTTTTATTTCTACTTTCCTTTGTATTTACCTAGGAATATATATTTTTATATAAATACTCAATGTCTTAAATAAGCTCTAGCTAGACTTTGTCTTATGTACAAAGTGCCATATAGTCCATATATACATACTCGAACATACTGCTATTTACTGTGTCATGTTTTCAACATGATCTTGAGAGATAGGAGAGTATTATTTGGTTTGTATTAAAAAGTGATCTCTAGCCATTTTTAATGATGTTGAATGAGTGAGGCAGATTTCAGAAAAGTGACACACTTTTATAATAATAATAATATAATAATAATACTCTTTAGTGGAAGGTAACCACCAGGCGAGGTTAATGCTCAAAGCATTTTCTACCACCTAACCCTCAGAGTCTTATTATTATGTGGTCACAAACTCAAATTAATGAGGAAAAATTCGTGCACTGGGTGGGATTCGAACCAACGGATCCCTAGGCTACCTAGATTACCAAACTAGCGCGTTAACCACTTGACTACCAGTGCACTTTTACTTGAAGACCTCGCTCATCAAACGAGCTATCTGCATTTTTCAAAATTGTTATTTTCAGCTGTCAAGCTATCTGTCATATGGTCCGTTTTTGTACACTTATAACTATCGGAGAGCCAGCGGCTCTTCACCAATGAAGCAGCATATTCTTGTGTCCCCGACCCCATCGAGTCTCACGTGTTTGGAGAGAACAGAATGCCCTAATCGAGGATCGAACTCAAGATCTCTGGACTACGGACAGTAGTCACAACCATTTTTTTTTAAATTTATTTATTTATTTAATAACAGGATAACATATACAAAGGTATTTTTCCTAAGCTAAAGCTTCTAAGAAATTTCGCCACAGAAGTTAGCTGTTTACTCTGTGAGAGAAAAAGGGACTCTTTAGTCTCATTCTTGCAGGATTAACAGAGTTTTGTGTTGTATAGTGCATGAATGTTCTCGAAGTGGTGTTCTCATGAGTATGGTGGGCAGCATGAATAATGAATATTTGTACAAAAAATCTTCTTCATAGGTTATTTTACATAATATTATTATTATTTCCTCAAAATCTATGTGTCAGGGTGTCAGTTTATATAGGTATATTTAAATATACCTATTATTTTACATAATCATTATTTTTCAATATCTATGTATGTAGTGTGTCAGTTTTCTTTACTAGTCACTACACTCAGATTATTCTCAGAGGAAGAACACCAACACAGATTTGCAATATTCCCATCTTTCTTTTTGCAAAATAATAGGTAACTAATTATAATTATTCTATTTATTTAATTAATTCATTGCCAATCGAGAAATCTCTTTGTGAATTTACAAGTACTCGTATATTGCAAACTTTAAACAAAAATTGCGCACAAGTTTTCATGAGGTTCCAAACCCACGCAAAACTTATGACATTATCGATGACTGACTTTTTTTAACATCGCTTTCAACTGCATGGTCATTTGATCATATCACGACGGGGTTGTTTCAAATTCGCATTACTTTCAATCCAGAAAGAAAACTTAGAAATTTAATAAAATTGGGTTAATTACACACACCCCGCCCACCCAGAGATCCGAAACCCCAAACCTTTGGTCATCAGTGAAAGTTTGAAGAGATCTAGCTGATCGTAACTCAATGTTTAACCCATTGCCTACCAAGCCATTTTTATGAAACTTGCCCTGGGGACCAAGGGTATTTTCCTCAAAATCGCCTGTCTAGCATATGTGCAACACGCGGTCCCCCAGACAAAAAACCCATATTTCCTTGTCACTAGGGACCGTGTATAGCATATGTGCTAGACAAATTGTCTAGCATTTATGCAATCCCGGTACCCCAGGCAATATCAATGTCTTGCAAATGTGCTACCCATGGTAGGCAATAGGTTAAAATCCTAAATTATACCAAAATACAGGGTGTTTCAGAAAAATTTACCTTTATTTTAACTATACGTGTTATATGGACCATTTTAGGGGTGGTCAAGGCCATAACAAAAAGGTCGAAAGTGCTTCATAAGGGACATACACACGCCTCTAAAGGTTATTAAAAAAATCCAAGACACCTAACGTGTTAGAGTTATTGAAACGCGGAAAAAAATCGACTCCCAATACAAAATGACGCCGTTGTTTTGATGTGGAAATCGAGGTCACTGGCATTCTCAGGGACGGCTTTCGCTCATTTTTTATAGACTTGACCCCTCTAAAATGGTCCATATAACACGTGGTTAAATTTAGACACACTGTTCTAAAACACCCTGTCTATTCCCGAAATGGAATCATTTAATTACCAAAAAATATGTAAATTCTTACTTTTTAGAGTTTTTATGTACGAGTATGAAAGATAAACAAACTATATAAGTAGGGACCTACTCAAAATTTAATTAAAATAATTATTATTATGATTAGAATATCTGTATCAATAACTAATTAACCCATTTATAAACTAATATAAGTGCCCAAATTTTAATTCAAATAATTATTATGATTAATATCTATCTATGTGTCTGAGATGGATATGAGATTAATAATTTTATTCGATTTTAAAAATCTAGACCTAGTCCTTAACATAATTATAACCTGAATACTTATTAATAATTGTTAGAATATTAGGTAATTCGTGAAATTTAGAGTCCGTTTGTTTCTCTGAATACCAGTCTAATTAATAGGCTTGTAAATCAAATGACTAGAATAATTAATAGTTTAGAAGAATTCTCTGGGTGGCATTAGCTAGAGTAGGTAACAAACAAGAATAACTTTATTATGTAGGTAATTTGGCTCCCATTGGTTCAATAGCAGTGGTAGTCAAGTGGTTAACACAACAAATATATGACAGTAAAATCAAATGGGTATTACTTTGTTGCGCTCAGCACAGAAACAGGATGAGCCTGCTGCAAGGAAATGAAAATGTTCATGCAAGAAGTAGGTAAGAAAGCCATGATGAAAACAGGTGACACCCGCATACCAAACTTTATAAGACAAGTTTTTTCCCTGGACATACCGAGGGGCTATGCGGCCAGCATCCTTGGCTCATTACCAGATGCTGGTCAGATGAAGGGATTTTTTTCTTATAAATGTTATCTTGTTGATTTCTAAATAAATATATGTTATGAAAATGGTTAATACGCTAGTGTGATAAACAATTGGTTCAAATCCCCCGCTTTACATTAAGGGCAAAATTAATAGACAAATTCTATGACTAAAGTCATTGCTAAGCGTCGGTTTTAACTATCTTACACAGTACGCAATCCGTGACTTAGCGCCACAGAGGTATTAACGTCTATTAATTTCACCCTAATTTTTTCTCATTGATTTTTGAGTATAAGACCAGATAATAATAAGACTCTGAGGGTTAGGTGGTAGACACCCGCACCACGTTGGAAGCAACGTTCAACCCAAATTAAAAAAAAAAACATGAAATAAATAAATAATATGTGTATTTATAATATAATGTAGGTATGTATATGATTTTATTTGTGGTGAAGCACAAGACTTCTTTACAATTTTTGTAGGTAGCGCAGCATTAGTAAGAGCCTTCTTCACTTTTCGAATTCTATTACATTAATTTCTTTTTACTCTGGTAGTCTCGCCACTAGTCGTTACATGTAACTACTCATTTTTCCTCACGAGGATCCTGTGAAATATGTTCTTGAACTTGTACATAACTATTCCTTACAATAATACATACACATGATGCATACAAACATAATCTCGTTATGTATAATATTCCATACAAAATGTGATACCTATCTTAATTAAAACCCGTAGGTACATTAATTAAAATCTACCCAGATTGCATAACTTTGTAGAGTTAGTATTCGCTTTAAAACTCAGGTCAGAACAAACCCATGTATTAGTTACGCAATAATTATTATGAACTGTACCTAAAATTAAATCATACCATATCAAAAAAGGCAGGAGTTTAAAAGATTTAATTGAATATTTACTAATTAAAAGATTTAATTGAAGAAAAGCAAACGAAGTTTAATTTGATATGGATTTTTCAAAAGTCCAAGCAATAATGTGGAATATCAAATGAATGAATTATTTAATAGATATACTTAAAAATCTAGTGTAAACATCACACGATTTTCCTTATCATATTAGGAATGGGAACAGGACCAAAAGTTTAATGCCAAATTCGTAATCAGAACCTTAAAACATTGGATTTGATAAGTCACAACCGCCATCTACGATAAATAATAAAAAAAAGTTGGTCTATTCGGGACCCTTGAAAATAACGGTAAATTGGAACCGGGTTCCAAAAAGTTGAAGATATCTAAAAGATGATCTGAGTGAGCCCCTATAATTTTTAATTCCAATAAAAAGTTGTTCGTTAATTTTTTTGTATCTTTAACCCATCCAAAGGAACGGCCCTTGCGGCCATATTTTGCACAGAGTGCGGCCGATTTTAACCAAAAGTTTCGTGGTTCGTGAGGTATATAAGATCTATTTTCATACCAAATTTCAGATCTCAAGCTCTTACCGTTATTTAGATATCTTGTTCACGGACAGACAGACGCGCGGACCAATGGCCGAGAACACCTTTTTACGTATCCTGAGGTTATGATTCGTCCAGAAGTGTGAAAAATTTGAGTGGTCATTCACCAAATCTTAACCTTGCTGGACGTTTCCTAACTTCCGCGATCTCACCAGAACTTGTGAGTTTTCAACGCGTCATTGACGCTGGCCATAAACTGATCAGCAAGGATCAAAGCTGGCTGATTTCAAGTCTTGTCTCGCCTAATTAAGCCGATCCCACACTGTGGCAAATAAAGAGTGGATTACACACCCAATTAACTGGACTAACCACATGATGATTTGGCTTCAAATATACAGGGTCTTCCATATAGTCGCTTCTGCATTGAGTGCATCGAACGTCAAATATATAGAATAACTTTGTCAGTACCCTATACCCTATAGGTATATTGTATAATTGCCTTGTTTTAGATGTGGCTGTGAATTGGTCTAACTTTGAAGGCGTCGAATCGGATGAGAATTGTTTGATGAGAATTAATTCAGGTTGAATGAGAATGAGAATTGTTCTCTTTTAATGAAACTGATAGTTAGGTCGTTTGGAAAGAGAAATTTATGTGAAACATCGTGTTGATTGTAGACAAGAGGATTAAATCTGTGGTCAAGGCGTCAGTCTGGTAATCCAGAGGTCGCGGGTTCGAAACCTAGCCGGGTCATGACGAGTTTTTTTTCTAAACGTTCTATCGACGCGCTGGCTTCTATCAATTCTGTTCACTTATAAATACCATTATTTATATTTTTTGATAGGTACCTACTAAGAGAAACGGATCTACATACATATAAATACCATTTAAGTCCGGTTTATAGTAGTCACTGTGGCAGAGCGAGTTAGCGCGCTGGGCATTGCACACATGGTGACCTGGGTTCGATTCCCAGCGGGGAGGATTTTTTATGCTCTGTATTTGGATGTTCGGGTCCATCATACCTCCTGAGGAAAAATGAGTAGCTGCTTTAATGTGAAGCAGCGACCAGTGGCGTAATCTTAGGCAAAAAAATAATACAAGATATTGTAAATTAAAGTGGTAAAGTCCTATGATTCTGCGCTACCACTAAAATTTTAACATAATTAACACAAAGAAAAAGCATTATTTATTATTAAGCCCGGTTTATGTGACTCAAAAACTTTTTAAGCTGCAGAATAATGAGACCCAATGAGTCCATAATAGGCAGTAATAAGTAAGACGATATAATTATATAATTATTATAATTTATTAGTACATTAGTTTTTGTAATAATAATAATACCCTTGTGGAACCAGACGAGGTTAATGCTCAAACCATTTTCTACCACCTAACACTCTCAGTCTTAGTATTATGTGGTCACACGCTCAAATGAATGAGGAAAAATTCATGCACTGGGTGGGATTCGAACCATCAAATCCCTACGCTACCTGGATGACCAGACTAGAGCCTTAACCACTTGACCACCAATAGTCAGGCAGGAAATGTACTTTCCCATGGAAATAATAATCATGGCAAGTGGGAGAGGATTTCATGTGATTTTTTTTATTTCATTACATAACTTTTTATAACCATCTTGGTTTTTTTTTGACAATTGGTCTAGGAATATAATTATGAAACACCCGACATAAAAAAAAGAATTAAAGAAACGGTTAGAAATTAGATATATCAAGATAAATACATGAGTTTAAGATTATTCGTTTTTTTTTTTTTTTTTTTTTTTGAACGAAGCCAACCGGAGCCGACCTGGTCACTGAAATTCACATTCTTTTTTTTGAACGAACCAAAAAAATCTAAAAGGAGTGGACCGGCCCGTTCGAGCAGTCATGGCTTTTGGTTTGGTAAGAAGACGAAGAAATGGAAATAATTCAAATGCAAAATATGAACAAACAACGATATCTTTAATGTAAATAAACCAGAGTTCCAAAATATCACTTTTTTTTACTCCTCAAATTTTGGTTGACCAGAGCTGACCGTTCGGTCTTGTTCAGACTTTTCGTTCAATTAAAACAACCGATGTAGGTAGGTATGTTACTGTTGTATGTATAAAAATCTGTCGCAAATTTCTTGTAAAGTTTAAGTTCGCATAGTTTAAGTTTGGCGTACGCCGTAGCCAGTTAAAGTTGTTCATGTGCCATGGTCAGACATTTATAAACATAAACATTTGGATCAAGCTTTATTTACATCTTTTTATATACAATGAACATGGTAACAAGTTAGAAATAAATATAAACAAAGCCTGATCAAGGGTGGTGATAATGCCTTCGGCATTCTCTTCCAATTTTTATGCTAGTGAGCACTTGCAAACGTTACGGCCAGAGAATTTTTTTTTTTTTTTGGCCCTGTATTTTTTTTCCTATCCCTAATCTACATACACAATGAGGTATTGCCGTAACTCGGCACCACAGGCGGTTGGCACATTAGTTTGGAGCCGGAAAAGACCCGGGTTCGAATCACAGAGTGACTTAAACTCTCTCTTCCATTAAATACTTAACCTACATTAATTTATACCTTAGTTAATAATCTGCCTACAGTGCCTAAGAGTAATAATAATGAAGCTTGTAGGTATTAATAATTGGTTCTCTTCCACCCAACCAATCCTTTACGAATCAAAGTAACCAAGAATTTCGAAAAAAGAAACAGATGAGAGAGAGAGAGAGAGAGAGAGAGAGAGAGAGAGAGAGAGAGAAGAGAGAGAGAGAGAGAAAGAAAGAGAAGAATAATTTCTAAGAGTATCTTCACACGGTAGGATGTTCAAAAAGTTAGACAACTTCTCACTAGGAGCCTGGTACCGTTAGAATTTTCGGTAATAAAAAAACATGGTGATACACTCATAATTCCCAAGATATAATAGAAATAGAATAGAATAGAAATTACCTTGTTTATACTGCCGAGACCTACAGCTAATCAGGTAGACCTACATTTCGGGGGGGGGGGGGGGATTTGAGGGGATTTCGGGGGGAGTTTTGAGCGGGGTTCAGAAATCTCACCTAACGCATATTCCATCATGGCTGGGGGTTTTTGGAAATTTCGGGGGAGATCTCACTAGGTCGCAGTGTTAATTGCAGCCGAAACCCTGCAACCAGGTTGTATGATAATAATAAATACTGCCGAGGTGAGACTAAAAAGTCCCTTAATTTGAGCAGTCTAAACAAGGTGTTATTTATTTTCGGATTTAAACAGACATTTTGTACAAACATTTAATATTCTTAAATGAGTTCTCAAAAGGTTTTATGAGTTCTAAGAACTTATTCTTTAGAGAACAGAGAAGTACTAAAATAAAATTTATACCTACATCGTTTTTCAAAAGTTATCATATTTGTGTTAATCACTTTCGTGATATCACATCTACTCAAGCTATCTTTATACTAATTCCACGCTGAACTTGGGACTTGAACCACCGACCTCTAGGTTACGAGTCCGCCGCCTTATCGATCCAGCTGTTTAGGTCGGGATGCACTAATTTATGCAGTGAAAAGTCATATTTGTGTAAATCACTTTCGTTAATCACTCGCTTTACTATATCTTCGTTGAAACCGGGACTTGAACCACCAACCTCCAGGTTAAAAGTACAGAGGTCGGTTCCTCGTTTTTTTGAGTGTGTGGCCACCTAATAATAAGACTCTTAAGGACTCTCTTTGTGAGTTAGGCAGTGCAAAATTCTTTGAGCATTAACCTCGCCTGGTGGTTACCTTCCACTAGGGTATTATTATTATAACAAGAGGACTGCATCCCCTTAATATGGGGTAGTCGCATTAAATATAATGTTACCTATTATGTACAATTATTATTATTAATGCAAATAAATTACAATTTACAAAAAATAACAAAAATTTAGCCTACAGAAAAATTAATGAAAACTTTTTTTATTTTTATAATGTATCTATGTATATTATGTTGTCTCCCCTCTGATGGGCGAGAAGTGACACAATAAATCCCATTCAGATGCTGGGTCAACACGAGCGCGCCGGAAATTATCCCTCATGCACAAACAATTGTAACCAAATTAAGAATACAAATTTTTGTCGGCACGGGGGATCGAACCCGGAACCTTCCCCATAGCAAGCGAGTATGCTTTGGCTCTCTTCTTTATATTATTTCTAGTTGATATTTTTTTTTTATATTTATATAATGAATATTGACAATTATCTGTCATTTTGTTTAGTTTTATTTCAATTTATTTCTTTGTAATTTTTTGTACTGCTTTGATTTTGTAAAATAGGAATTTCCCCCGTTGATTTAGTAAAAAAAAAATATTTAACTTTTCGGTCATCCTATTCTTCAGTATAAGGTACATTCCACGCACAGATCCAACTCAAGGTACCAGCAACCAGTTTCTTCGATTCTTTCGACAAGAAGTTGTTTTTTTTTCAGCCAAGTCACTTTTGATTCAGTTTGGTGCTTGTGGTTTGAACTTTGGGTTCAAACGAACCAGGTATCGCTGTGCGCGCGTCAGTTTGATCGCGTTTTATTTTATTTTTTAGTAAATATTTTTTTTTTTTCGAGACGTTTCGACGGTGTTTGAGGAATTTTTATATGTGAGTTTTCGTCCGCGGACATATTTTCGTGATCGATTCTATGCCAATGATTTGCAGAGGACCAAGAACGAAGAAGGATTAACTCTGTGCCCGTTTAGGTGTTTACCCTACAGATTTGGATTTTTGACTTTTCAGTTTTTTTCTTCTTTAAACGGTGAACTTGATTTTTGTTTTGTAATTTGTAGTTATATAAACAATTATTTAATGAAACATTTGAGCTTGAACATAGGTAGTTCGTAATATTTGATGTGTTATCAATCAAAAATAATAATTTAGTCCATTTATTGTTTTTTTGTTTATGTTATAAGATAATGTTATAAGATAATCGGTGAGCTCTTTTTGTCATTTTAAAATTCGCTTGTAAAACTAGATACTATTTAACAATAAATATACACAAACAAAAATTTGCATTCCTTCAAAGAAAAGAACAACTAAAAATAATATTTAAAAATACCTACTCATTAAATTTTTACACTTAATATGACAACAATTTTTATACCATGTGGATATTACTCTAAGAATATAATATACAGTGTAATTATTGTTTGAAAAAAAAGATATAATGACGCTAGAAAGCTAAAAGTATAATTATAATATAAATTGAAAAATTCAAGATACATTTCTCTATAAAAGTGTTTTGTCATACAATAAATAATAATAATAAATAAAGGTGAAATTTTGGTCCCTATTAGGGTTAATATACAAAAAGATATCACATTTGAGTTACAACTGTTCCAAGTTCGGTGACAAGATCAAACATAGTTTCCCTATGATTTGAACTGTCTCTTCCAGCCATCATGAACCGCTACTACGAAGCTTACCCGCGCCGAAGTGGTCTCTTAACCCTGCCTCCCCCTCCTCTGGACACCCCATCCAAACCCTCTTCCACCATCTTGATGCCCTCCACCACCGCTTCCGTCACCAATGGCGTCGCCGGGGAAAACTCCGCCACGTGGAACAGCTACAACAGCGAGCCCATCCAGAGGAACAACCTCCTCGAGCGCATCAAACCGGAACGCGAGCGGACACGACTCACGAAGAACATCTCCAAACTCCAGTGGAAGCAGCAACTCCAGCAGCAAAGTCTGCAGCAACAGTACAGCAACTTCGAGCTCAACAACATGTTCGGTTCGATGACCATCAACGACGTCTCGCCGAGGTTTGCCCTCAAGAGAATCCTCCTCCTCTACGAGAACCTCCAGTACAGAGAGGTGGCCAACTTCATCAACCGGCTTTCTCACAACACGTTCAAAATCATCATCAACCAACTGCCCATCGATTTGTTCATCGAACAAATCCCGAACAGTTTGAACATCTTGGAAGCGCTTTTCGGCAAGATCTTCCTCTCCAGCCATTTCAACGGCATCAAGCTTCTCAAGCCGGAGAACGTGCTGTTCCAGATTGTCCGCATCTTTGTCAACACGAGCAACAACATCAACATCGAGACTTACATAGGCAGCATCCGCAAGCTCATCAAGGTCATTGTCCTGTCCGAGCCCAAGCTGAGGAAGACGCTGCAGCTGAGGAAGAGGATTCTGGACAAGTCGGTGGAGGGTCTGGGGCAGCATGGTCTTGTTGGTGAGTACTTGAATCATTCATTTGTACATCTAATACAACTTCTCACTTTTCTGTTTATACTGATTAAAATAGAGAGGTTAGTTGATGGCATGGATAGTCAGAACTATTACCTGCTGATGAGAGCAAATAAGCTCGAAACAGCTGTCCAGGTATGTTCTGATATTCATGTACATCTAATACAACTTCTCACTTTTCTGTTTATACTGATTATACTGATTTGGTAGCGGTTTTAAAATTTCAATTAATTATGTCCTATTAAGGTCGTCGATTCACACACATCCGTGACGTGACAGTGCCGTGACCGGTCCGTGATTCTACCGGCCGTGAACCCAAAGTGATTTATATTCACACTGGTCAGTGCTCCAACTGCGCAGTAGCACTGATAACACTTGTAAAATCAAAATTTTCACGGCCGTGAAAATCGAAAAATATCGTCCGTAAGTAATGTGCCGGATCACGGTACGAGCACTGTTGCACTGTCACTGTCACTTACCGGGTGAGTGGGAATAGGGCCCTTCAAATTCCTACAAGAATCTGATTTCCCTGGCCGGAAAGATCACGGACCGGTCACGGCACTGTCACATCACGAATGTGTGTGAATCGACCATAATTTGGTGAACTTTCGGGCTTATTTCCAATCCTAACCAGAGTGACCAACCTGGATATCAAGCCCATATGTTTAAACAGGCTTGATAGGTATATTTTGCAAGAAAAAAAAAAGTCCTCACATATGGTTCGTCCCACAAAAAGTTACTGTAGGTCAACACCAGATAAAAATGGCTGTGTTTCGATATCTCCGAAATTCTAAATTGAAAAAGAAAGAATAGCAACAAGAAACATTAGAATAAGAAACAAGCGTCTACAGTAGCTCCTGTTTCATGGCTATGAAATTAAAAAGGCTGTCAAACACTCATCTTTAAAAAAATAGAATGTATTCAGAAAAAAATTCTCACCAACCGTAAGGACGACTTAACTTGAAAGCCTCTACAACATCATAACATTAAGAACAAAAAAATAACAATATCAAATTTCTTGAAGATAGAAAGTACATCAGTATAAAAAGAAAAGTAAGACGTTGTTGTATATTAGATGTACATAAATATCAGAACACACCTGGACAGCTGTTTCGAGCTTATTTGCTCTCATCAGCAGGTAATAGTTCTGAATATCCATGACATCAACTGACCTCTCTACTTGAATAAGTACTCGTATAAACAGAAAACTGAGATTTTGTACTAGATGTAAATAATTTACAAAATGCCTCCAGTTAGATAGGTCAGGCATTACTAATTTTAATTTCAAATCAGTCTCATACAGGTGATTCTAGACATCTCGTTTGGAGAAATAGTGGGTACCGATCTAAATTCAATTTAGGTAATGCAGATCTAATTAGATCGATGGAAATCAATCAACGTCCAAATCACAATACACGCTAATGGATTGATTCGATACCGATCAACGCATGCGTCTATCGGAAATTGATTGGATGAGATACATCCAATTAAAGCAATCATTAACTATAAGTGGTTGGTTCGCCATATTTTAATATTGTCGTTTAGGTAT
Organism: Bactericera cockerelli; assembly: GCA_024516035.1. Lineage (NCBI taxonomy): Eukaryota > Metazoa > Arthropoda > Insecta > Hemiptera > Triozidae > Bactericera > Bactericera cockerelli. The sequence continues at coordinate 6,518,583 of CM044964.1, forward strand.
GTTGCGATTCCAAACACAGTAAAAATTCAGTGGTCAGCGATCAATGAGCCTAAAATGAATGAAAGATAGCAACTTTGACAGGTTCTTTGCTCTCTTTGTTTGATTTTAGGAGACGTCACATCAGAAGCAGTATACTACGAAAAAGCACAAACTGTACTAAATCAACTACATAATTATAGTATGTATACAAGGGTTGGGTGGAAGAGATTGCCATAGGCAATAACCCCGCCTTTAGATAGGAAATATGTACATATTTTGTTTTTTTTTTCCTGTTTATTAATTTTGACAATTTTGTATTTTAATTTTTACCATTATTTGTTTGTAAATAATTGTATTCTTCTAATAATTTTTGTTTTTGTTGCCAAGTATGTACATTATCAACTACATAGAACACCTCAGCTGATCAATTTTCTTTTCCTTAATTAAATCTGGAACCATATGGTCTAATAATTGATTGAGCCTTGTTTCCTATGTACATCAAAGTGTATTTCCGTCTCTAGTTAATGAGTTCTATCAGTTAATATCTTAGGCAATGTGTTCTATCAGTTAATATTTTAGACAATGTGTTCTATCAGTAATAAATTATGCTATGCTTTCTACTGTTGAAATAATAGACTGGGAAACGCACGTGGAAAATTGATTAGTCCAAATTGTTTGGTACAAGAAAATAAATGTGTTTTTGAGCGGATCCTATAATAAATTTAATTTATTTATTTTCTTTCTCTTTCCGAACCAAGTTGAAGTTGGCATCTCTTTCAGGAGTTTTATCAAGCATATACTCTCTTTCTCTCTCTCCCTCACTTTATCTTCCTCTCTCTCTTTCTTTATTTCTCTCTTTCTCTCTACTTCTCTCTCTCTTTCTTTATTTCTCTCTACCTCTCTCTATCTCTGTCTAACTCTATCTCTCTTTCTATCTTCCTCTCTCTCTTTTTTCCCAACCAATTTGAAGTTGGCATCTTTTTCGTGAGTTATATCAAGCATCTACTCTCTCTCTTTCTTTTTCACTTCCTCTCTCTCTCTCTTTCTTTCTCTCTATCTTTCTTTCTCTCTTTCTGTCTTCCTCTCTTTCTCTCTCTCTTCCTCTCTTTCTTTCTATCTTCCTCTCTTTCTTTTTCTATTTCTCTTTTCCTGTTTTTCTCTCTCTCTTTCTACCTTTTTCTCTTTCTATCTCTCTCTCCATCTGTTTCTTCGAACTTCTTGGTTACTTTGATAAGCATTTATTAACATAGTTACATTATTTTACTTGGTACTTGCTCTACCCCAGGGTCCAGGGTATAGGCCTCCGTTGTGTTGGCGCACTGGGACTGTGCTATACCAAACATACCTTCTCTGGTACCAGGCATACACTGATGTACCACTAGGCCCTGGACATAATTGGGACAAGCCAGGTATTTCGGTACACCTCCAAGGCATATTGACCGGTGGACGGGTACCTTGAATTGATCGCGCTGAATACCAGTAACACCAGTGGCCGAATCCCACCGAATGGTTTGGCCGTCTCCCGGACCATACAATGGCCAGTCCGGTGAATGGATAACAATACCTAACTATAAAGGAGCAGTAATAATAATGTTCAACTATTCAGGGTCTATCGGAAGTCATTCGAGAAAATTGAAAGATTAAGTTCCAATAACTTTTTCACATTATTACTGGTTCCGGGGCACCTTTTATTTAAAAAAAGATTAATTTATTTAATTATTTTAAACATTTAAAAATATTGGGCGATATTTTGATCCGTGCCACGCGGCAATGCAGCTTTTAAACATTATTACTGTATTTTTTCAAGTCCTAGCTCGTAATGAAATACTTCTAGAAAAATTTATTAATGCTAGAGATTTCTAGAATAATTACCAGTTAATAATACGTCTTGGGCTTACTGCTGGAATAATGGGATTTAATAGTTTTCATCGGGCAGTATAAAAAAGGAGATTATTGAGTGATAATTTTTTTTATTAAGTGATAAATATCCCATGGGAGGATAACTTGTCATGTCCCGGCTGGGATTCGAACCCGCGACATCTGGAATCTGGATTCAGAGAATGCCGCCTTTACCACTGAGCTACCTGGACAGACAAAAATGAGTGTTTAACAGCCCTTTTTATTTCGTAGCCAAGAAACAGCAGCTACTGAACTCGACTGAACGAGCCATGAAAGCCATGAAACATCTGATATTCATGTATGTACAATTGTACAATAAAATTGTACATCCAGTACAACTTCTCACTTTTCTGTTTATACTCGCTGTCTGTTTTTTGTTTAAAAGAGAGAGGTTAGTTGATGGTATGGATATTCAGAACTATTTCCTGCTGATGAGAGCAAATAAGCTCGAAACAGCTGTCTAGGTATGGTTTGATATTTTTATACATCTAGAACAACTTCTCACTTTTCTGTTTATACTAATTAAAATAGAGAGGTTAGTTGATGGCATGAGCAAATAAGCTCTAAACAGCTGTCCATGTAAGTTCGGATATTCATGTTCATCTAGTACAACTTCTCACTTTTCTGTTTATACTGATCAAAATAGAGAGGTTAGTTGATGGTATGGATATTCAGAACTATTACCTGCTGATGAGAGCAAATAAGCTCGAAACAGCTGTCCAGGTATGGTTTGATATTTTTATACATCTAGAACAACTTCTCACTTTTATGTTTATACTAATTAAAATAGAGAGGTTAGTTGATGGCATGAGCAAATAAGCTCTTAAGCTGTCCATGTAAGTTCGGATATTCATGTTCATCTAGTACAACTTCTCACTTTTCTGTTTATACTGATACTGTAGACGCTTCTCGTGTGTGTGTTGTCGAAGGACATTGGCTACACCCTGTAAGAAGCAATAATAGGTATTATATGCCTGGTCCAGGAGATGTTGTTACCTTGCAGATGTGACCAGGTTATTGACTCGGAGGAACTGTCTTTCACCTAACAGTCTTCGGGAAAACCAGTGGCGAACCTAGGAAAAGGTCCTGGAAACTACGTTGACTCCTGAAAAACCAGTGGCAAACCTAGGAAGAGGTCCTGGAAAACTACGGTGACTACTGAAAAACCAGGGGCGAACCTAGGAAAAGGTCCTGAAAACTATAGTGACTGCTGAAAAATCAGTGGCGAACCTAGGAAAAGGTCCTGGAAAACGACGCTGACTGCTGAAAAACTAGTGGCGAACCTAGAAAAAGGTCCTGGAAAACTACGGTGACTACTGAAAAACCAGTGGCGAACCTAGAAAAAGGTCCTGGAAAACTACGGTGACAACTGAAAAACCAGGGCGAACCTAGGAAGAAGTCCTGGAGAACTACGGTGACTACTGAAAAACCAGTGGCGAACCTAGAAAAAGGTCCTGGAAACCTACAGGTTACAAGTGCGCCACCTTATCGATCAAGCTAGTGAGGTCGGTTATTATTTTGACACAGTAGGTGGTAAAAAATTGCACCAAACATTTTTCAATTCAGAACAGTTAGTTTTGAATAATTTGAATACCTCTCAGAACAGCGAAAGTATATTTTATTTACAAGACAATTCATACTAAATTCACTAAAAACAGTTAGTTTTGAATAATTTGAATACCTCTCAGAACAGCGAAAGTTTATTTTGTTTACAAGACAGTTAATTCATACTAAATTCACAGGTGATAGACTTGATCCGTACCACTTGTATGAGGCAATGTACCTAACATGCATGCAGCATTACCTCGTTGGATCGCCAAAGAAATCCTCTGAAAGAGGAAAGCCTAGGCGGTCCTATTGCCAGTGAGACGAACCAAGCCATCACCAACAGAACTGTCGTATAGTACTTTGCTACGAGTAGGTAGATTCCTTTTATGAAATACCAGACACAAGCGACATCTCAAAGAATTCTGATATCACGTTAAATTCTGACTGATTACCAGATGTGACAGACTTGGTGAGATATGAGATAGTTGCAGATGTGTCGCATCAAATGTGTTTGGTAGCATTTCACTTTCTACCGTCAAGTCAGAGGAGACATTCTCTTCACCAGAATCAACATGGTCGGAAACTTGACTCCAGTGTTATATTTGACACTTGAGTATAAACAGAAAAGTGAGAAATTGTACGAGTTGCACTGTTGCACATTGTATGTGCTTTGTACATCACCCTGAGAAAGTGAGAACATACATGGACAACTTTTTAAACTAATTAACCTCTCTTCAGCGAAATCTACTACCGAATAGTCAAGTGGTTAAGGCGCTACTCTGGTAATCCAGGTAGCGTAGGGATCCGTTGATTTGAATCCCATCCAGTGCATGAATTTTTCCACATTAATTTGATTTTGTGACCACATACTAATAAGACTTTGAGGGTTAGGTGTTAGAAAATGCTTTGAGCATTAACCTCGCCTGGTGGTAACCTTCCACTAAAGAGTACTATTTTTATGATATTCATATTATGTACCATTATTTACTTTAATATTGGTCCTCTTTTATATGTATTAATAGAACCGTATGGATAACCAGTGGTAACTGTGTGGTGGGTTCGTGATAGTTGGTTGATGGCCTGTAAAATTTTGTTGAAGTTTAAATACTTGATGTTTAAATTTAAAGATAAAAACAAGAAGATGAGTTTACGATGTGTACTATACAGGAGCCAAGAATTAAGAGAGAGAGAGTTTTTTTTTAATTTTAACAAAGTCACACATAGTCATGAAACTAGCTCTAAGCAATAATTGGGAAGGGGTTTCTCATGATACCTAACTAGGATTTCTCACATTTCTCACAATCTATACGACAGTAACTATGAGCCGAAAGAACACACAATTCAAAAAGTGAAGGAGGCTCTTAGTAATGCTGTGCTACTCACAAAAATTGTGAAGAGGCCTTGTGCTTCACCACAAATAAAGTCATACATTGCTTTACGTGTATTCATTATTCTTCTTCGCCTATATATTGTTCTTCTACCTTTCCAACACATACGAGTGAAATGCCTTTTTTGCCTCTTTCTACCATTCTAAAGATTATAGTGTCTTCTTTATTCTCTGTCTCTTTTTTCCTTTCTAAAGTGTATAATGTCTTCTTTACGATGTGCTCACATTCCGAGCAATTGCCTTAATGGTATTCTAATTGCCACAGATGGTATTGAAGTTGAGATCACTCCTGATATCAACAACTGTGGACTTGATCACTCCAAGTTGGTGTAGAAAGCTTTAGTGAAATTAGTGATAGAGGTAGTCTTGAGTCAGTTTATAGTGCTTCGAATGTTTGTTGAGTATTGTTTGATGACTTTCATGAACTATACGAAACATTATAACAAGTAGGTCATGGTGGGGATTTTGAATGAGCAAATATTTGTTACCCTTTTCTTATTTTATTCTTAACATTAACATAATACCTTATTGTGTTTACATGTTCCAATTATTCAAATACTAACATTTTCTTGATATTTTTTAAGTTTTTAGGGAACGTTTTCAAAATCCTGTTTTTCAAGTTGATTTCTATGGTCCTCTGTTGAGACCGATTTTTTCATAATATTATTATTCTCATTGAGAGAAAAATAAGGTATTTTCAGCATCTTTTAATAATTTTCACGCACTGCATGTGTTTGGTTTGTAAGACGCAACTGCGACAGTTATTTTTTTTTGACTATGGCATAACCATTTTCTATTCCATTCATTGATAATTGCATTTTTCACTCAATTGCCAGATCTGCAATTACAGACATCAACTGAGATACTTAATTTGTTTGATTACGGCATAACCATATTTAACACATTTCCATTTATATTCCATTCATCTACATCATCGTCTCTGTTTGGTAAATCGGTTTCGTTTCCCGACAGGTTTTCACCATCAATTTGTATTCCTGTCTTCCGCTGTTCGGTTGTCATATCTGTCAACCGGATCCATACCAACCTCGTTTAGAAAGTATGTTACACAAGTGTCCCGTACATCAGAGGTAGACATATTAGCACAACTTGTGGAGATACATTATATTATCCATAAGATGTAATATATTGCATATACCTATGTATAAAATGGATATACAATGTACAATGTACATATAAGGCACAAAACATCGATTTTTTTTTTGCTTCAGTGAGAACAAAATTCTGTTTAAAGCAATGCCTGACAGTAATATTGGAGTTACACACAAAGGGCCCAATGTGGCTGAGGTGTATGGGCAACACAAACCTATAAGAAGACTTGGCTTTATGAAATGAATATTGGAGTTATGTTTTTCTAGAGATTAATAATGGACACAATATCAATTAGGTAAAAGTTTTACTTTTTAAAGTAAAACGTACTATGGTCTCTCAAAAAATCTAGTGATGATGTTATGGAGAATTCGAAGATTTCTGGATTCTCAGATTTTTTTGTAATTTCATTCGACATATTTTTACATTCAACCAGAAAAAGCATAAAATACTTACATACATATGTTTACCAAAATATGGGAAAAAATATACATATCTATAATATACGTATCTATGATAAATCTAAAATATCTCAAAATACGTATACCTAATAACTTTACATTAATGTCTAGAAAAATTGCATAAATGAACACTGGTATAAATTTTAAATACTCAAGTTGTAATTTTATTACTCTTACGCATATAGTGTCACCATGTTTTCATTTCACCTACCTATATGATATATCTATTATGTAGTTGTGTACACAGTTTTTTTATATTGAACATAAAAAAATCAGTTATATGAGCCAAACGCTTGACACCATTCATAAGAGTAACATTTTGGTACTGGGTAATAGGGTAATTAGACCATGTAACATTTTTATGATGCGACTTACTTCTTTATTAATTATCTTTATTGCTTTTTATCGTCTTTCACTGCATGTCGGCTGCATACACTCGGGAAATAATTACTGCATTTCCCAGTTTATCTTAAGAAATATTTTACCGTTTGCAAGTTGCTACTTCTTTAAGGAAGCAAATTCAAAACTGGTTAACTGGCCAACGAATGTGTGTTTATTCTCAATACATCCAAATCATCATTCACATGTTGGTGATTTCGATCCATATGTCCATAATATACATAGAGTATCTTTTCTTCTTCTTTTACTCTGTCTTATCCCGCTTAAGCAGAGTCGACGTTGTTCAATCTCATAGTTGAGGTTAGTTGGTTTTGGTACATTTTTTGAACTCAGGATCTCTGGGCTACGTGCAGTAGTCACAACCGCTACGCCACGGACCGCGGAGGCTTGAATATACATTATACATAGATTATAATATCTACAAAATAGTAGGTAAGATACTCGCTTGCTATGCGGAAGGTCCTGGGTTCGACCCCCCGCGTCGACATAAAATTTTGTATTATTTTTTGTTTATTTGTAAGGAATACCTTTCGGTGCGCTCGTGTTGAACCAACAGCTAAAGTAGTATTCTTGTGTCACTTCTTAACCATCAAAAGAGAGAAAATACGAGATGAGCAGTCTACAACACAGACTTCAAGTGTCTACAGTAGTTCCTGCTTCATGGCTACGAAATAAAAAATGCTGTGAGACATTCATCTCACAACCAGAACCTTTAATAGGAATTCGTTCTTCAAAATTCTTTGTATCTTTGAACATTTTGTTAATAATTACAGATGTTAGGCTTTTTTATATTTTCTCATTCCATTTTACAAATTCCAATTTCCAAGGTCCTACCTGACAATATTCTCTATCAGGTAAACATTTTTTTTTTTTTTTTTTTTTTTAATTTTCCATTTATTTATTACAATTATAATATGATACAGATTTTAAAATGTTTTAATGGTACCCTTTCTCAAAGTTAAAAAAAAACTGTGTTGAGAAAGGGGAGGTGGATAATAAATAAAGACTCTAATAATATTATCAGGGAAATAAATAATAATGTAGATTTAGGAATCACACTTGTCTAATAAAATAGAGTAAAATAAATTCAAATTTAACAAGGACCTACTTTGCCTCCCTGCGCAGGCACCTCCGATGAAACCCTCACCAATCTTCACGACGCCCTCAAAGTGGAGTTCCAGAAGCTAGTCGACACCTACAAGAGCGCCCTTCTCAAGCTAGAGGAGCTGAGTCTGAGTGGGAAAATCAACGGAGTGATCAAAGGCCCGGCGCCGGTCAATATATCCCATCAGCGGCAGCTCTCGTTGAAGCAGAATGACATTCAGGTAAACTTCTCATTACGTGTAATGTAATGTGCTTTATTTGTGCATATTGATACAACATGTACGAGTATGTACACAATTGACATTCAGGTAAGCTTCTCATTACTTGTAATGTAATGTAATTTATTTGTGCATATTGATACAACATGAATGTACAATTGTACACAATTAGGTATGTGTAGAAATCATTACAGTTGATATAATATTATGTCTGAGGTTGTATTTGACCCCGTCACCCCGACAGAACCACCGTTTACTCCTTTTAGATGAGTGTAGGGTGTTCAGACTGTTCAGTTCCATTTAGTCCTCACGTCCTTAAATGTGAGAAAAACCATCACCATGACACAACATGGACACGAAAAGTAAAGTGAGAAAGTAAAACCCTTTCGACCCCTGTGGTCATTTTCAATCAGTCAACGCTCTGTTGTCTTTTTCAGGAGCGACTCATCAAGAACAAGACCCTTCTGAACGTGATTGAGCCGGTTCTCGAAAACAAGTCAATGGCCATCCTGCTCACGATTCTCCAGCGAAGAGTCGAATACGATAAGGACGTGCTGTTCCAGTTCACTCAGTTGAGGAAACAGCTCAACGTGGACGAAGAGTACACCGTGGCTCCCCTTCTCATGAAATACTCGCACTCGATACATCAGGTAAGAGTCACTCGACGAGGCACTTGTTCACCGAATCGCTCACTCACTAAACGAGTCATTCGTTCACTTACTCACTGAACTACTCACTCAATTCACTCATAAGTTCCTCTTCTAATTTATTTATTTAATAAGTTAACAGGAGATACCGAATTTTACAATAAGACCCTTGTCTTAATACTAATAATAATATAAGAAGAATATCAAATAAAGTACTGGCACCCGATACATCAGGTAAGAGTCACTCAATGAATCACTAGTTCACTCCTTTAAAGTACTGTTGACTCACGAAACGAATCATTAGTTCAGAAATTTCCTGAACTACACTTAACTCATAAGCTCCTTTTCAAATAAAGTACTGGCACTCGATACATCAGGTAAGAGGCCACGAATCACTTGTTCAAAGAGCTGCTCACTCACTAAACGAATCATTAGTTCACTTACTCACTGAACTACTCACTCACTTAACTCATAAGTTCCTCTTCAAATAAAGAACTGGCACTCGATACATCAGGCAAGAGACACTCAATGAATCACTTGTTCACTCATTTAAAGAGCTGTTGACTCACTAAACAATTCATTTTTCTGCTCTGTACCTGGGTGTTCGGGATTCACTCATACCTCGTGAGGAAAAATGAGTAGCTGCTTCAATGTTAGCAGTGACCAGTGGCGAAATTATAAGCAAAAATAAGATATTAGGATATTAAAAGATATGGAAAAGTCCTATAATTCTACGCTACCCTCTAAAAATTGCGATAAAGAAACACATTTATTTATTTTTATTATAAGTCACTCAACTCGGTTATTTGGTAGAGAATTGATTCAAGTTTTTTCTTCAACTAATATTGTAGACCGTGTGGGTTTTTGCGAAAGACGTCTGGAAGTTTTTAATTGCAAGTTTGCAGGAAGAATATATAATAATGATAATAACACTGTTAATTTAACAATTATACAGGGTGTTTCAGAAAAGTGTGCCTTTATTTGAACCACGTGTTTATATGGACCATTTCAGGGGGGGGGGGGGGGGGGGGGGAGCAAGTCTGTAACAAATAGGGCGAAAGTGCTGCATAATGGAGATATACGCCTCTAAAAGGTTCTTTAAAAATAAGCCAAAGTCGGACTTTTTCGGAAAGTTGCAAAAAATCACTTTGTGCAGTTACGAAGGCGAATCCGAAAAAACGGATTGCAGATCCGGGCTGGAAATGTCGTCAGTAATCTACCATTAACGGGTGTAAACGTTTTTTTGGTCCACCCTGTATATTTCACGACGGAAGCTTTTAATCTCGTCCGAAAAGCTTATCCCGCCGCGTTGACTGCACCGGTTCTCGTAGGATCACCGAGATTAAGCAACGTCCAGCGAGGTGAAGACTTCGTAATGGTGGCATTCCGACCAACCCAGGCTGGGTGAGGTTAATGTGTTAAGAGCAGGTTTGTCTGTTTACTGCAAATGGAGGATAACATAACCATCTCGAGATGACCTAGCTGTTGAATGGAAAGTAAAACCCCAGTTAGTAATAATAATATTTACATTAAAAGTTTAAATAAAATAAAATAGTCAGCATCGATGGTGCGTTGAATGCACCAGCTCCCAATAAAGTTAAGCAACACGTCCAACGAGGTAAAGACTTTGTGATGCTGGCATTCCAGCCCAACCTAAGCTGGGTGAGGTTTATGTGGTTAGCGCAGGTTCGTGAGTTTCCTGAAGGGTAATACCCCCATCTCGAAATGACCTATCTCTTGAACAGGATGTAAAACTCCCATTGACATTATTTATCAATTGAAAGCACCGGATCCCTTGATCTGAGAGCACGGCAGTGCGCCAGGCCAAGTTCCATCAAGCGCGGCAGTGTATCTTTACACGAACCGATTCACCCGGTTTTTCACACCCTCATATCTTCGGTTCAATTGATCATAAAGATATGAAATTTGGAACAGAGATTGAGCCAGTTTTATACCATGGGTTGTATGGAATATTACGTCTATATGTATAAGTACAGAATAACAATTTTTGTTTTCTATTAACATAAATATGATCTCTTACAGTGAAATTTGAAATTTCATGAATTAGTGCTTTAGTCCCTCCTTTATCATTAATTCTGAACAAGGAGCGAAACTGGCCAAGTTAGAGGATAGTTTGCAGTTAAAAATATACAAAATGAGGAACTCAGAAAACGGGTTTTAATAAAAGAAATAGTTTAGCACCAAGATAACTTGGCCGCAAACAAGATATCACTGCATTCATTGGCGAAACCTTTTTGGATAGGAGTTCTGGAACTTGGCCCTTTTTTTAACGGTAGTTTTTTTGTGGGATAACATTAAAAAAAAATCTGGCAAGATTAAGTGGCACATAATGCAAAGCATGTGATGGGCCACTTTATAGTTATAATATTACATATTTAAAAGGATTTTAAATATGTACTTAATAGGAGAAAAAAAGAGGATTTTTTCTGCTCTGTACTTGGATGTTCGGGGTCCACTCATACCTCGTGAGGAAAAATGAGTAGTTACTTGTATGAGTAACGACCAGTGGCGGCATTACCAGAGTAAAAAGAAATTAATGTAATAGAATAATTCGAAATGTAAAGGAGGCTCTTAGTAATGCTGCGCTACCCACAAAAATTGTGAAGAGGCCTTGTGCTTCACCACAAAGAAATTCGTACATACATATTTAAAACTGTCCTTTTAGTTTAAAAAAAAAAAATTCCTGCCCCGCTGGGAATCGAACCCAGGTCACCATGCGTACAATGCCTAGCGCGCTAACTCACTCTGCCACGGTGACTACTGATATGACCATGCAGTTGAAAGCGATGTTAAATTTTTGTTTAAAAAAACGCTTGCATACGAGTCTGCAACCATTGGGACATTTTCATCTTTACTATTCAAGGTCCAAAACCCAACTGACCAAATTTCGTATTGTGCGCATGACACATACCTTCTCTCTTCTCTCCCTCTACAATTCAATACTTCGCCATTGTGCGCATGACACACACTTTCCCTCTTCTCTGCCTTTACAATTCAATATTTCGTTACATAATTTCGTCACATAATTTTGGTTATGTGCCAGAGCAAAGACATGAAAATGTCAAAATGTAAGATTATGAATTGCGCCTTACCTGTCTAGAGTTATTGAAACGCTGAAAGAAATACAAGATGACGCCGTTACTCCCAATACAAGATAACGCCGTTATTTTGATGTGAAAATTGAGGTCATTGCACTTTCAGGGGCGGCCACAGGAGAGTTAACTGATCTCCCTTATAAAGCATTTTCGCACTTTTTGTTATAGACTTGGACCCCCCAAAAATCGTCCATATAACACGTGATTAAAATAAAAGCACACTTTTCTGAAGCGCCCTGTATATTCATAATATGAGACTAGGATTCATTGTCATCTGGACTAATTCATAGTCACAAGATTAAAAGCTTGACTTGTCCATATCATAGACTTTAAAAGATTTAGAGAGCAGTCTAAGACTAGTTTCGTTCTTATTTGGACTCATCAGTTAGACATAGCTCTCAATGTTATAAATATTTTAAAGTCTACGATATAGACAAGTCAAGCTTTTAATCTTGTGACTATGAATTAGTCCAGATGACAATGAATCCTAGTCTCATAATAATAATAATAATGTTTATTATAAATACATGTTTTTGTCCTTTACGTGTTCCTTTAGAAGTTCTGTTGTACTTTTTAGGAATATAATTATGTATAATTGTTAGATATTGGATGTCAAACAAGCTTAATTTATACACTGTTTGATTGCAACTTTTCCAACAACAGTGATAAGAATAATAAATTAATAAAGCACTGAATTCTATTTTATCCCACATTTATTGGACTATTTTTGGCCACTTTGAAGTGGTTAATAATTTTCAGAGGAGTGTCACTGCTTCTCAATTGTTTATTTTCTTACTGTTTGATGTCTGACCGTGTAGGCTGGACCAGATAAAGTTGTGACTCATAAAGCATGTATTTAATTTAGAAACATATACTATTTACACATAGTATATTACAAAAATATATTATTTACAATCATATTAAGTATATTTACATATAGTAAATATACTCAATATTCAGCTAATCTCAAACTTCAACAAAAATCCCACTCACCTATCATCGGTTTTAATCTTTCCGTCTTGAATCTCTACGGACGCAATAGGATGGTAAGATTGTTCAAAATTTATATTTACGAGTAGTAAGCTCTACTGAAATTAATTTATTTGTTATGAGGTTCATATAAGAACTCCAAAGTATGTAATGTTATCCAAAGTACGTAATGTTAAATACAGGTGCGGCCGGTGGGAAAATATTTTGGGGTGCTGCCACATAAACCGGACTAAATCGGCATTTATAGAGTCGCTCTTTCAATATCTAAAGAGTTTGAGTTTGTTTACCATGCCAATCATAATAATTATGCATTAATTAATCTAGAAATGTGTGATAATTTTTACTCTGTACGATTTTTGTCTGGGGTCTCTTTCTGATTTGTGTCTGGGGTTGCTGCAGTTCCGCAGCTCCTGAGCACTGGCAGCGCTCGAATAGAACGCTCATTTGAACTCTTGGTATTGGCATATACGTTAACCATTATTACAATAAAATTAGGTATACTTGTGAGTTAATAGGTTATTACTGTATGGGACCTCTATCATCTCTTAGTTTTATTATAACCCATCTATAAACTAAACCTTTATGAATTTAGTAATATTTCTCTTAATCCAAAACCAACTTGATCTACAACCAAGAGTACCAAGATATTTTGCATAATTCCAATCTATAAAAATATAGGATTAGTCCTAATTTGTGATGCTCATAAATAGTTATGGTATCGTATCCTATCGTAGGTATTTCGCCTTAAGTTATGAAAGCTGATAGTCTAATGGTGGCTAATTTCAGTGCTTGTACCCGAGCGAGTCTCTAATTGTCGGGTCTAGATGATGGGTACTTAACTAGCTTACAGCAAACAAGGACTTTCTTTCATGCTGGGTCTGATTCCCCCCGCTGGGTTTTCCGACTCCACACTTTGCATGTTCAGGCGCCCATGTATCTGTCTGTCCCGGTAGCTCAGTGGTAAAGACGGCACTCTGTGAATCCAAACATTTCAGAGGTCGTGGGTTCGAAACCAAGCCGGGACATCACGAGTTATCCTCCCATTTGGGTTTTTTACCACATAATAATATGTTTTGGGCTTACTGCTGGAATAATGGGACTTTAATAGTCTTAATCCGACGGTATAAATAAGGCGATATTATAATTAATATGCATACCTTTGACGGTATGGCCGACATAAGAGAGATTTGGAATAGCTTTGATTCTTTAAGAGGAATGTCCTGTTCTATTGTACCCACGAATAAAACACCAAAATTAATGGAAGTTTCTCCGGTTACCATAGGAACATCTCTTGTTACCATGGCAAAATTTCTGGTTACCATAGCAACATCTACCATAGAAACATCTCTGGTGACCATAGCAACATTTCTGTTTACCATAGAAATATCTCGAATTACTACATAAACATCTCTGGTTACCATAGCAACATCTCTGTTTACCATAGCAACATCTCTGGTTACCTTAGAAACTTCTATGGTTACCATATCAACATTTATGGTTACCATAGCAACATCTCTGGTTACTACAGAAACATCTCTGGTTACCATAGCAACATCTCTGATCGATAAGGTAAAGATCCTAATTTTTTTATGGTAATTTCTGAATTCCAGACTAGCGCGTTAACCACTTGACTACCAGTGCACTTTACCCATAGTGAATATTTATATCGACATCTATACAACTAGCATTTAACAAAAGATGGAATATTGAAAATAGTCAATAGATTACTGAAATGAAAACTTATATCGATATTTACAAGCATGTAACTAAATCCATCAATCAATCGATATTTTTAAACCAAGTCTGGAAATTTACATGTAGATATTGATAACTTGACTTTCCTTATCGATATCAACATCGAATATGGTCATCGCCAGAGGCCGCCCAGACCGATCCCAGTATGACTAAACCACTTTCACAGCCGATGTTAGACTTCACTGTTAACCACTCCAAGACCTGACACGCATCACTTGTACAAGTAAAGGTCTCCTAATTTATGCCTGACCAGATTGCGTTGGCAGTTCTTTTACGGACTCACATGTCCTTACCTGGTGTGGGCATAGGTAAAGGTATGGATTTTAAACAGAAGTGTCTACCTGAAAATAATAGGACGACCACAAAAAGAACCTTCAAACAAAATTTCAGCTGTGCAATAGTTAACGCCAGCGTCGATGGCGCGTTGAATGGTTCTCGTAGGATCACCGAAGTCAAGCAACGTCCAGCAAGGTGAAGACTTCGTGATGCTGGGATTCCGGCCCAAACCAAGCTGGATAAGTACCTATAATGTGGGTTGCAGGTTTGTGAGTTTCCTACGAATGGAGGGTAACACTCCATCATGTGATATGAACATGCAGTTGAAAGCGACGCTACGTTAAACCAAAAAAAAAAAAAAAAAACAAAAGTTAACTCTTCTACAGATACATAGACTAGTGATCAGTATTACCTCTTGAGTGAGTCAGAAAATTCCAGATGGCTGAGTGAAGGATCCCTCAAAATCCCTCCAATGTAGATGGTAGTATCACCTGAAATCGAAGGAGCAGCATGCCAAGATCAGCTCCTGGGCCTCATTCTAGAAAGAACTAGTAGTGAAAGTCATTGAATGGATTATTCACAGTGACACTTTGCTTGTACAAACTTTTAATTTGTTTTTTAATGATTGCTTAATCATTTCTGAATTGTTAGTAAAAAATGTAATGTCAAAGGCCAGAATGTCAGATGAAAAAATTACGAGCAGATTTCTGAGATAGCGGTATTGCTTTGTAAAACTTTATTTTGAAATAAATATAATTGTCTAGCCTAAAAGAAAGGAAAAAAAGTATCTTGAAAGGACCTAAATTGATATCTACATTAAACCAACACACACCAGCACACATTTAACCTTAACATAATCTCATGTTATCATACGGCCCCTACATTTTTAAAAGATCTACAAAGATACCTAAACTGTTACCATTCAACCAATACCTAGACCTTTAAAGAACCTACATTTCATACATACGTACACAATAACACATATTAAAACTTAACATAATCTCATATTATCATACGGCAGAGATAAGGCAGATATTAAAAAGTGGGTTTCTATACGGTCCAAAGCTTTCAGTGCAAATGATCTATACGTACTCTACAGCTTCAGGCAAAAGGTCCATGTATAAGACACAAAAGTAATAATAAAAGAAATAATGGTAAAAACTGGTTTCCAGGCAGGAACGTAGACACAAATTTGCTGGGGTGAGGATTTCCAAATATTACCAACTTTTTGGGGGAAGGGAAGGGGAGGGAAAACAACCAAAAATAATTATAATTTGTAAAATCAAAAGTATACGTGTCGTTGTTGTTGTTGTTGTAAACAGCTCGGCTGCAGCTGGGGAGGAGAGTGGCCTCAACCATCTTCAGTGGAAATGTTGGCTTGTTCTGAACCAATTCGTTAGGTAAAGCCTTTCTAAGTGTCTAAGACAACTTTCTGAAGTGGTCTTAAGGAAAAAATACAAAATAGGATTACAACGAGAAAAAACTTATCCGAGATATGGCGCGCTTTGATTGGTGGAAAGTTCATCATAAGGATCGGACTTTGCTTTTCCTTGTTGAACTTCTTCTACATGGCCGACTCTTAGTGGGAAATATTGTATAGAAAACCGATTCTATCAATATAACGTAGAATCTCGCTAACTAGAAATCCCGAAGCTCGAAAATGGTTGGGTGGAAGAGCTTCTTGAAGGAGAATCCTGTCATATAGAAGAAAACCAAAGAAAAAATCCCGTTATCCCAAAAGAATTCTTCCGTCCTTGTCAAACTTTGCTCCTTATTCGAAATCCCGATATCTCGAAAGTACGCTTCTGTCCTTTGAATTTACCGTTAGCGGTATGCTATCGTACTTGTATTTACTATTAAAAATCATCATCATACGGTGGCGTCATTGTGAACGATGGTAGCCAGACAGTAGAGGAATGACTCAGCACTTCTACCACTGTCTTTACAAGGAGGCTAATAATTGACAAGGGCCCCAGAATCAAGCCAATGCTGGTCTACTCCCTGTTTATAGTCTCCCAGCCAGACTGCTGGTCTCCTCCTGTTTATAGTCCCCAGCCAGACTGCTGGTCTACTCCCTGTTTACAGTCCCCGAGCCAGACTGCTGGTCTCCTCCCCGTTTATAGTCCCCCAGCCAGACTATTAAAAATGCAAAAGGAAAAGGATTTGAACCCCGAACCTCCTCCTTGTGAGCGCGCCTGACTCCAGGCCGATTTGGTTGGCAGCCTCGTATGTTCGGTTGATTCAAGATTTCTCGCGCGGCATTAGAAGTCCTCGGATACTTTTTGTTCAGCTTCATTGCCAAGATCTATGTTGTTTTTGTTGTTGTGACGTTTTTGCTGTTTCTGTTACAAAAATGTTGTTATTGTTCTTGCTCTTGTTGTTGTTGCAACGATATTCTTGTTGTTGTTGTTGTTGCAACGATATTCTTGTTGTTGTTGTTGTTGCAACGATATTCTTGTTGTTGTTGTTGTTGCAACGATGTTCTTGTTGTTGTTGTTGTTGCAACGATATTCTTGTTGTTGTTGTTGCAACGATATTCTTGTTGTTGTTGTTGTTGCAACGATATTCTTGTTGTTGTTGTTGTTGCAACGATATTCTTGTTGTTGTTGTTGTTGCAACGATATTCTTGTTGTTGTTGTTGCAACGATATTCTTGTTGTTGTTGTTGTTGTTGCAACGATATTCTTGTTGTTGTTGTTGCAACGATATTCTTGTTGTTGTTGTTGTTGCAACGATATTCTTGTTGTTGTTGTTGCAACGATATTCTTGTTGTTGTTGTTGTTGCAACGATATTCTTGTTGTTGTTGTTGTTGCAACGATATTCTTGTTGTTGTTGTTGTTGCAACGATATTCTTGTTGTTGTTGTTGTTGCAACGATATTCTTGTTGTTGTTGTTGCAACGATATTCTTGTTGTTGTTGTTGTTGTTGCAACGATATTCTTGTTGTTGTTGTTGCAACGATATTCTTGTTGTTGTTGTTGTTGCAACGATATTCTTGTTGTTGTTGTTGTTGCAACGATTATTCTTGTTGTTGTTGTTGTTGCAACGATATTCTTGTTGTTGTTGTTGCAACGATATTCTTGTTGTTGTTGTTTTTGTAACGATATTATTGCTGCTGTTGCTGTTGATGTGCTCAAAATTCAGTGAGATCATTGGTTTTTCTTCTGTCATACGAACTCACATTGTTTTAGGTAGATATTAGGAAGATGAGTTTTTTTTACCTATTCAGAGCAGTCCATAGCGTGAATAAAAAATTGGCCATCTGGTACATTGTTCTATTTGATTTGGCTTGACCCATCTCGCTGTATATTAAAATGAAGAAAAAACTCACTGTGAAATAGACCAGAAAATTTCAGATCACCTTCTGAACACCTAGTTACCGAATACACTACCTGGGCAAATCATTAGGTTTACCATATCATAGAATTATTTTATGAATAGGTTAACAGATGTGAAAATCATATGACTTGCTTTTACCCAAAATTGTAGAAAGACTAGAAAAAATTCAACAAAAAATGTTTGTATTTATGTTGAATTTCCTGTCATCACGTGTTATTTCCGATCCAAATCAGACTAGGTTAGTTTTTTGTGACTGTAATTTTTTGTAGGCACGGTTCATTTGTATTATTTTTCAAATATACGAAACTTTGTTTGAATACTCGTAGTTTCCAAGTATGTAGATACTTTTTAGTGGTCTTTACATAAAGAATAATAGGATATATATTTTAAATAACAGTTTCAGAACATTTCTTTAGTAATTTTTTTTTGTGTATTTTGTACTTCTAATCTAATTTTTTAAAGTTTTTTTTAAACTGTGATATTTATTTAACTACCTATAAAAACAAGTCAACCAACCAAAAAACAATAAAACTAATCTAAATAATATTTTTGTACCGGAAGTTAATAAATCAAAAATATGTTTCGAATATTTCTTCTTACACTTCCTCCAGTTTTTAAAGCCCCTTGATGCACAGCAAGTGCTGGCCAGAGGTGATGAGAATTATTTCAAGTAGCAAAGCACATGTTCTGAGAACAAGCACTAACTTGTTCTCAGAATCAACCCACATCCAAATCTCCTATGCAGTTGGTACAATGCATGACTTGGCAGAATTAAACCAAATTATCTACAACATCATTCCAACACAAACATATTATATTAAACCACATTGTTTATAACATTATACTAAGCATTAAAACAACATTAAAGTAATAAAATGAAACATATTAAAGTACCAAGAGAATGATGGAGTTATTAGAAGCAACATAGATGAATTTTATACTTTCTCACATACATTTGCATTCTGACTTACCTTTTTTTTTTTTTTTTTTTTTTTTTTTGTGATAAGGACAGACGTCGGGAGAAAACGGAGGAAAATCAGCTGAGCTGAGAAGGGAGGACTGATATGCTGCCTCCAGAGTTTAAAGACAACAGCTCAGACCTCCGATACTGAGAACGCCGCAGGCATTCCTCTTGTCATGGACTCGAGGTTCCCTCACCTATCCTACGCCGTACGGCCAAACTCTAAAAACCCCCTTTTCCTCACGACGTCTGCGCTCTGACTCAAAGCGTCTGGGCACCAGATATAATACTTCCAGATTCTGACTTACCTTACTCGACTTACACTAGATTGAATTGAAATCTCCAATTTTTAGGAAATTGTTTTCAGAAGTGAAATTGAGAGCTCCAAGTAAAGTACACGGAAAGTAAAGTGACTTAGTACATAATATTAAATGGTTAAACGTCAAATTATACATGACTTGCTAGATCTGTGTTGCCAAATTTGCTTTCTCTCTGCGTTGAGGAAACAGCCAGCATTGTTAAAGTAAGTGCTAACCCCACCAACATTTCATAGGAAAAAAATCCAACAATTCAACTGTTAAGGTAAGTCCCAGACAAAATCCAACTTTCAAGTTCAATGACTTGTCAAAATAGCTGGCCATATTATTATGTGCATAAGTACCTAATCTTTGACATTTCAAATGGTCACAAAGGATTATTTTTATTTTCTTTTTAAGTGGTATTTTTTGTTTAAAACCTGTCCAAAATAAATAAATAATGCTTGATAGTGATACTGATGGTGATGATGATGATGATAATGATACAAAGAAATAGCATTTAAGTTTAGGTCAGGAAGAAATATAAACAAACAGCTGAAACAGCTCACCTCTCAGCAATAAATTAAGAGCTACTTTGAATTGAATTTATGTGACACAAACGACCATTTGAAACCTGAGATCTTTTACAACAGCTTCCTAAAATCGTTAATACTTTAAAGGTCATCCTGTTCAATAATAAATGCAAAGTAGCATTAAAAATTTAAAAATCTCAATAATACTAAAAATCAAATTTTCAAAGCAATTTTTTCTTTCTAACTTGTGTTCCACATTATTCCTCTTAATTTTTTTTTTTACATGTATAATAATTTGTATAAATGTATTGTTCCGTTAATAAATGTACCCGCATTGTTATTATTAAAAACAGAGTAGGTAGGAAATTTGACATATCCACCAATATCTCTCATTTTGTGCTGTAAAAAATACTAGAATGCACCTAGAGGTTCGTGAGAAATTTTTGTCGAACATTTGAAATTCAAAAATATTGTCCTGACGTAGATAGAAAGTAGTCAATCAGTCCATCAGGTAGGGATTTTCTATTTATAAGAATACAGGTGCATTTAAAGCTAGATGTAGATAGATGGATTGAAAAACGTCCATGGGAAAGATTCTCAAAACAATATAACGTCTTAATGATAATATCCTACTTTTTAAAGTTCAAAATCATCAGGCAATATTTCACATGATCTGTACAATAGAGATATGAGTTGGTATACACATAGATTTAATTTACCGTTATTGTACTTTGTACATCATAGGTAAAACAGTAAGTATTGCCTATAATGTACCGAGGTACCTAAAAATATGAAAATAACACATTAGGATAAGTAGTGAACCAAGGGGCGAGGTTAAAGCCTGTGGCTTTCTCTTCCACCAAACCCCAGTGTTGATGATGTTGTTGATCCATAGTGTCAAAGACTTTACGTCTGCTTGGATCATTAAGTATGGTTTCATAGACCTTACATCTATTGACATCATTAAGTTCGTAATTGGCTCTAGCTTTAACTACCGTGGGAGAGAATAGCTCTGACGAAATCAATATCTTGAAAAGAGTGTATAAAAGTGAGAAGTTGTACTTGTCTTACTGTTTTTAGAACTGGTACCTAACTAGCTATTCTAGTTCTTCGTCAGTTAATTTATCCGTTTCTTCTGCAATTTTGTTATGAAATTGTTTTCCCGTTAATTGCTTAGATTGTTCACTACTGAAACTAGTAGGTAATACTATCTATTTGTAGTTCTTCGTCAATAGAACTGGTATTATTAATACCTATTCGTAATTCTTTGTCAACTATTATTTCATTTAATTCTTCCACAAATTTGTTACGAAAATGTTTTCCTGTATTTAATTGAATAACTGTTGTTCCTTCGAATTACCTATAAGATGTTTTATTTTGAAATTTTGAAACTACTAGCGGGCTATCGCCCGCTTTGAGGGCCGAGGCATGGCCGTGCGCAGAAATAGCGGTGAAAGCAAAAAATCCTTTTTCGCCAATGGCAGGTGTTGTAGTGGGAATTTCGAAAAATCCCGTCTTATTGCACATCTGGACTATAAGACAAAGCTACCTACCAAAATTCAGCTTCCTAGGACTTACCAGTTCGGAGAAACAGTGATGAATCAGTAAGTCAGTCAGTGAGTGAAACTGTCTTTTATAAGCATAGATCGATCCATTGTTTATTTACATATTTACTAAACCTTTTTGGTTTATCACTATGTAAATTAATTTACATATTATTTCCTCCAACAAAATTTAGGTATTTATTTTTATTGGATTACAGTGTTGTATATCAGTGTATTATAGACAATAAATTTGCTTATTTAAGAAATACAATTTACTTTATGTGGAGGGGTTCAAATGTAGGTATTAACCGTAGAATGTAAGTATCAATGTTTACCATGGTAGATAACAATAATTTATTGTATTTCAATCTAAAATTAAGAATGTTGGTACTGGTACAATGGTACTATAAACATTCTCCAAACAAAAAAAGGACATAAAATAAAACATTAGTCTCTTAAGACGTTAAACCTGTCTTCTAAAATACATATTGAAAAATTATGTGAAGATGATGAAATATGATTACATAAAATACAAACATTTATGTTATAAGAGAAAAAATGCAGAGAACAATTTTTTCTTCCAATGACTTCAAAATATCCAAATATTTTAAGAAATTCCTTTAACCAAGATGTAATATTTACTAAGCAGAAAAACAACTTTTTATGTCGCTTGAATTTCATCGAGTTCCTGTATATGAACGATCACAGGAGATAAATATACGTTAAGAGTCATTATTAATAGAGAAGCTGTTTTTGAAGAACATCAGTACATACTCTAAGGGCGGAATTAATAGACAAACATCAATAACTTAAGTCGTTGGTAAGTGTCGGTTTTCCCTATCTTACACAGTACGCAATCCGTGACTTAGCGCCACAGAGCTATTACAAAAACGTCTATTAATTCCGCCCTAAATCTATCGAAACATTCCCCATCCATTCTAACTTACTGAGAAAAATCTGGTCCTCTTCAAAATTTTACTACAAGTGTGGTATTGTATTCTTCATTCCATCAGTATTTTTTTTAATTTTAGGTAAGGTTGAACCTGACAATATACCAAGTCAAAACCAATTTAAAAGGGTGGATTTGAATTAATCATCATCTGGTTCCCGTAGGCCGTCGATGACCAATAACTCTTTGCTTTATTTATTTTTATTTATTTAGAAACTCTTTATAAGTAGAAACTAATATATACACACAAATAATGGTAAAAATTAAATATAAAATAGACAATATTAATAATATAAACAAGAAAAACTAAATGAAATTATACATATGTCCTAACTAATGGGCGGGGTTATTGCCTATGGCAATCTCACCTCGCCTGGTGGTTACTTACCATTAAAGGGCATTATTTTTATTAGCTCTATTTTCTTTTTCTTTCACTGTAAATTTTCTCAAACTTACGGTTGGCATTTTTCAACCTTTTCCTCATTGTTCAACCATTGTTGAGTTTGTTTGTTACTGGCAATCCTACTTCCGCCTATTACGGTTTAATTTCATGCCATTCCTGTTAATTCCTGTTAAGTTGCCAATGATTTGTGTTTTTGTCTTTTGTCTTAACAAAGCTGGTACCTGATGTGTGTAACCTCTCTCAGTTACGCGATAACACTATCAATTAGTCTAAAAAACACTGATGTCTTTAAAATCAAGACTCCATTGTCTATATTGAAAATACAGTGGATACATTAGAACATAATTTTCTGCCACCAATACGGAGCCACCAATACATTTGAAAAAAATAATACAAAAAAGTACTCATATTTGTGTTGATCACTCTCGTGATGTCATCACAACTACTCAAACTCGCTTTACAAAATCTTTGCTGAGCCCGGGACTTGAAACTACCGAGCTCCAGGGTACAAGTACACCGCCTTATCGATCAACTAACTGAGGTCGGTGCTTGAAGAAATAAGACTAATCAGCACAAAAAATATAAAAATCTAATTAACAAGATCGATAGAATCATACCACTCAACTCAAGCTGTAAGCCATGACCTTTCCACTTATGATACTGATCAGCCAACTGGAACTCAACAAGCCCACAACATATCAGAAACATCATATCCACCAGAACATATTTCATACATTATTATTATAGTATGCTTTATTAGGTAAGACAAAAATATATACAGTAAAAAACAATGAATTATAAAGAAAAAATAAATAGATTAAACAAAGAAACAAGAACAAAAAAGAGAATAAAGCTAATGTTCTACCTAAAGGGCGGGGTTATTGCCTGTGGCAATCTCTTCCACCCAACCCTTTTATCCAATACAACCAGAATAATGTTAATAAGAGATACCGATATCAAGAGATGTACCATATTTTTCATCATGAATAACATTCAATTGTCGTGATGGTTTTTTTTTTAATTTTTGAAGACTTCAGAAAACAATTCGATGAATTCGACCTTCCAAAATCTATTGCAGAAAAAATTCATACTCGCAGCAAATTCGTGGGTTGTGTAAAATTATATACCACCAGTACCACCACACTGTATTCATCATAATACAATATGATGTATTGTATTATGATGTACGAGTATGTGTACTAGTAGACGACACTGTATTCGTCATAATACACACTACTAGTAGACGATAAACAGACTAGAAACATTTACTTATATCAGACAGTGCTAGAACTGTTAGTAATGTCCTTGAAGATATCTTGGGTGACTTCTTGAGTTAGTAGTATTGTTTACTATTACTGACTTTACTTCATTCTAACATGGAACTTTTTTCTCTGGAGTCATTGAAAGTTTGCACCACGCAGTTAAAATATTAATGACCAGGTCGTGAGGAGATGTGAAGAAACAAATGCTCCCATTGCAATACCTGATATTATTGGAAGAAGAGTAACACACGACTTAACAATCTCAACATGATTATTACGGAAAATCAGTACTAGGAACAATTGTAAACAAAGGAGTTACTGGTTAGTGATAAGATATAAGTTGACAGCAAATGCCAATACAAAAAATAAATAAATATTAGCTTTAGTGATGGTATTTTTGGAAGAAAATAAACACACAACTTAATATAAATAAGAAAAAAAAGAAAAAAAAAAGAAATATTATCCTTCTACACATAAATGAGTTTTTTTATACGGAAGAATTAACTTGAAGCTAATGAATTACTACTACTGTCCTATAATAAATTAGATAAAAAT
Source organism: Bactericera cockerelli (assembly GCA_024516035.1). Classification (NCBI taxonomy): domain Eukaryota; kingdom Metazoa; phylum Arthropoda; class Insecta; order Hemiptera; family Triozidae; genus Bactericera; species Bactericera cockerelli. The sequence continues at coordinate 6,543,310 of CM044964.1, forward strand.
TCTAGAAATGAATAAAAACAAGTTACTGGTCAGGCAAGAGGAGGCACTAAAAAAGCATATAACAATCCAAATGCCTTCCTCATCTGAGATGACATGTCAAAACAACAATTTAAATAGAAAGCATAGACTATTTTATATATTTAATATTTTGCATGTAATTCTTCATATTTTTTTGTATAGATGTGATTAGATGTAAGTTAATTGATTTTGTGATTGCCTACATGTTAGGCGTAAAATTGATTGTAAAAAAAAGAAAAAAAAAAAAAAAAAAAAAAAAAAAAACGAAGAACCCTAGAATTAGATGCAAATGCAATACTAATCATAGATGACTTAGCAACTAAATAAAACAAAAATACAAGAGAATGCGTACCTATAAAAAATACTCCCACATAATCGCACGAAATATAAAAGACAAGATGAATGGTGAACTAGAGACAACCATACAGATGAATGTAAAAAGAATTATCATGAAAGAAATTAGAGACGTTTTATAAGTCAATGCCTCACCAAAGTCATTCAGAAGCATGTAGAAAATTAAATATGAATGTTTATGCTCATTAGACATACACTGAGTTATTAATTTAATAGTATACATATTATGCTCATTAGAGATACACTGAATTATTAATTTATATTCGAATCAGAGGTCATGACCGAATTATTAAATGAATTACCATTTGAAGTAGACTTTGATGAAGTAATGAAGAACGCACCAGAAGATGGCTTTAATTTATGAAGTAACGAAATAGGCAGTACCTACCTTAAGATACGAAGAGGCTACCAACTGATGAGTGCATAAATGAATAGATTGATGTGTTTGAAAACATCTGTGTTATTTGTAATATAAATACATATAAATCATCTTCTTCTCTTTTAATCACGTAATGTTACCTTTTAGATAAGAGCAATGTTGGTAAGTTAATGGTCCTTAGTTAGTTATGATATATATGTTAATGACTTTCGTGATGTCATCACAACTACTCAAACTTGCTAAATCTACGCTGAAACCGGGACTTGAACCACCGATCTTCAGGTTACAAGTCCCGCCGCCTTATCGATCAAGCCACTGAGATCGGTTATTTCTATGTATACTAAATAGAAATTAAAAAGACTACTGCCCGTAGTCCAAAGATAATGAGTTCGATTCCCGGTTGGAGTAGACTTTGCACACAGAATATTCTGTTCCCTCCGTACATGTTTTTTTTTTTTTTTTTTTTTTTTTTTTTTTTTAGAGAAGGGGAAAATTTGCATCAAACACCGGCGTAGGTAAGTTCCTGTGAGCCAGCGAGAAGGTTTTTTACCGTCTAAAAACCCCTTCATTTATCGTTTTTTATTTATGCCCTGGAACCGCCGTGTGGCATTACTTCAGGGCTCAATTTTATAATTTCAGCAGCAATAGACTGTGTGCATATATCAGTTTTTTTTTTTTTTTTTTTTTTTCTTCCTTTTTTAAATATATGTGTAGTTGTGTACAGGGTGTTGCTCTTAGCTGAGCAGCGCTTTGTTTAAGTAAAGTGCATGAAATAACATTTATTTACAGGTAACATTTAAGAGAACATAGACTGGCCACCACACGTAATACTTAGGTGTTACTGTGCTGGACCATCTCCTGTCTTTGGCTAGGGGTTGCCCTGGTGAGTCACACTCTTCAGACCGGAACCAGAGTCTCGGGCCCTGTCCCGGGCGGAGGAGTGTCTCGTTCATGGGCAGTAAGAAATCAACGAGAATTAGTGAATTATTTACAGATGTTTATTTACAATTTGTGAGTACAGCAGGTTTATCAGATAAAAATAGATTACAAGTGCTGTACAAGTTATTCAATATTGGCATTCTTTATTCAATAATATTATATTTCATTATTCGATATTATCATTGATTAATTGTAGAGTCAGGTTGACTTGAGGTAGTGGATTTTTTTATTTTTATTTTATTTTTTTATTATTACTATCGTTGCTATACTCATATGTTTCTATATAAGTATGTCAATAATAGGTATTAATATGGTTTATTTTATTCTTCCTCTGAGAGAAACACTTTAAACTTTTGACTGCTGTTATTTTACTAGCATTACTCAGACTTTTTAGCACTATAAAAAAAATAGCAGTAAGCTGCTTCTAGGGATTAACACTTTTGTCCTGGAATTGGTTCTCGTGGGGCTTGATCTGAAAGAGAGGGTATGTGGGTGATGGGTGAGAGGTAGGTCTCTTAGGAGGCCTGTCTCTTCTCCATTCCCTGTACCTGTGAATAGAGTACATACAAAGCAATTCTAAAGTGAAAATAAGTTTTAAATGGTTACTAGCTTGTATGTGTATTTTTTTTTTTTTTTTTTTTTTTTTGTAAGCCTCTTTTTGTTTTTGTTTTGTTTTTTTTTTTTTTTTTTTTTTTTTTTTTTCGGGGGCATTTTCTTTTTATAAGCCTCTTTTGTTGTTTTTTTTTGTGTTGGGCATTATTTTTTTTTTATTTTATTATTATTATTTTTTTTTTTTTCTATATCATTTTTTTTTTTTTTGGGCTTTTTTTTTAAAGTAAAAGGTAAAAATAAATATCTACTGAGTAAGGCTAAAGCTCAAGTAACTAACTTGTGTATGTTTAATTTCTTATGAGTTGCGCTGCTTTGTACGTTGTTATTGAGCAGAGTACTTATGCATCTTACATTATATATACAGTGTGCACAAGAAAGTACTAGTTGTATAATTGAAATACTAGACCATTTACATAGGTATTTAGATTATAGATTACCAAATTTGATTCAATAAATTTTGCAGCAACATTTGCACTTGCCTCACCTCTTTGTCTGTGTTTCACTGGGAAAGTCAGGAAAGTGGCATGTGGGCGTTAATCGGGGGGGCAGCCCGAAAGGCAGACGACAGCGTTATCTTTTATTTTGCGGCACACTTAGTGTGTCGAAACAAAGCCAACTCTGTATCTTGTTTGCCTAAATGTCAAATGTTTGCTCGTCGTCTGTCCTTCGAAATGCCCCATACGGGGGAGGAAAAGTTTTTTACAACTGTTGTTGTGGTCTGCTGCTGCCTGGTTGGGTCAGGCGTCTCCTTGCTGTGAGGATCCGCCTTGTGCCTGCGCCTTGAGTCTGTTGGTTTGTGTTATGCCTTGATCTTGTACTCTCTATTTCTAGTCTGTGTGTGTCTGCCTTTTTTCTCTGCACGATTTCTGTGATGAGGTTGCTAACACAGTCCCACTGTTTCTTGTCTTTTAGCATTTCCTTGATGATAGTTGCTTCTGTTAGTATGCCTCCTATAGTTTCCCAGCATTTGTCTCTTAGGGCTTGCCATCTTGTACATTGGAAAAAGGTGTGAAGTGGCGTATCTACTTGTTGACAGTATATACAAGAGTCATCCTCTTTGATTTTAAATCTTTTTAGATATGCTGCAAAGTTGCCATGTCCTGTGAGTAGTTGTGACAGTTCGAAAGTGACTTCTCCGTGCTTTCTGTTCGTCCATGGTTTTATATCTTTGATAAGTGTTTTGGTCCACTGACCTTTGGTAGTTTCTGCGTCCCATTTATGTTGCCATTGGTTTTCCAATTCACATCTTATATCTTCTTTTGACTGGGCAAGGTTTGTGTTTGTTTTTTTACATCTGTAAAGTCTGTCTCTTTCTTGGGCCATAAGCTCAACCGGTAGGGTGCTTGAAATTACCTGCAGTGCTACTGTTGGGCTTGTGCGATATGCTCGGCATTGTCTTAGTATGACTTTTCTTTGTACTTTTTCTAATCGTTGTCTGTACTTTAGTATTTGGGCGGTTTTTAACCCATACTGGGACGCCATAAAACAGTTTTGAGTACACAACAGATGCCAAAACTTTACGTTTACCATTTTGTGGGCCTCTGATGTTTGGCATGAGTCTGGCTAAGTTTGATGCTACTTGCTCTGCTTTGGCTGAGATTTTCTTGATGTGATCGGTCATTTTCATGTCTTTGTCAAAGAAGACTCCTAGGTATTTGGCTGACTCTTTCGATTTTATTTGGATGCCACTTATTGAAACTGTAATCTGTGGGACTTTTCGGCTACTGACGAGCATGACTATTTCCGTTTTTTGAGGGGCTAGTTCTAGCTTCTTGCTTTTTAGCCAGTTGTTTATCCTGGCCATTGTCAGTCTTACGTCTATTTCTATTTGTTTTTTAATTTTTCCCGTGGTTAAGAGGACGATATCGTCTGCATAGGCGATGGCCTCAGTACTTTTTGGTAGGGGTATTGTTAGGATAGGGTTGTAGTAAATATCCCATAGGTCCGCCGCTAGCACTGAACCTTGTGGAAGTCCGCAGGTGAGGTTTATTGTTGTATCATCTATGGATATTCTTCTATTTGTGAGATAGTCTTTTATAATGTTGATTATGTATTTTGCAACATTTCTTCTGCTTAATTCTGTGATGATACCATCCCAGGGAACGGATCCGAACGCATTTCTTACATCGGCCATGGTCATTACACATAGGTTTTTCTTCATTTTGGCTTTTTTGGCTATCTTTTGTACTTCTAACATGGCGTCGATTGTTGATTTTCCTTTAACGAATCCGAATTGTTTGGGGGAAAGTCCGCCGTTTTTATTAATTTCTTCGTCTAGACGTATTTTAATGAGTTTTTCATAGATTTTTCCGATTCCGTCTAAGAGACAGATGGGTCGGTAGGATTTGCCTATGTCGGTTGGTTTTTTTTCTTTTTCTATAAGAATTAGATTAGCTACCTTCCATTCATCAGGGAACTGTCCTTTTCTGGCGCACTCGTTGAAAATCTTTAATGTGAGGCTAGCATTTCCGTCTCTACCTAGGCTGTGTGTGTTTAATGTGCGTAGCTGGTGCGATTCCCAGCGAATGGAGGGTAAAACCCCCGTCCTGACTATCTCAAATCAGAACGTTAATCCAAATAGAATCAATGGACATAAAACAAGCCTAGACATTGGATCTGGGCATCCGTATAATCCTTTCGTCGAATCACGCTTAATTGGTCAACAAATTATCATACTAGTGTTTTTCACCATGTATAGTACGAGGCTACCAGCAGGTATTTTACCTACTGATGCAGAAATAATGTTGAATCATCGTTTTTTATAAGATAGGTAGATACTTTATGACTGTTTGGAGTTGTAAAAAATAGATGGACAGGTACTGTTTTTGGTGAATACATTTTTAGAAATGTTTGTGGCATTATTTATCTCATCAACCAGATGGGTTTTCTGAAGTCCATTGAATGTGGAACTTAGCTACTGCACTGGCGATCACTATTTTCTGATGAGTCAGTATTTTTATTCCAAGTCTTTCGTTTTAAATGTTAACATATAAAAGTATCTTTTTCGTCATAATAATAACGCTCTTTAGTGGAAGGTAACCACCAGGCGAGGTTAGTAATTCAAGCATCTCTACCACCTAACCCTGAGAGTCTTATTATTATGTGATCACGAGCTCAAATTAATGAGGAAAAATTGATTCATTGGGTGGGATTTGAACCAACAAATCCCTACGCTACCTGGATTACCAGCCCAGCGCGTTAACCACTTGACTACCAGTGCACTAGTCTAAGTAGGTATTTATCATTATTAAACATGCTGGATCAAGTTTTATTTACAAATGACATAGAATATAATATATTATATACCTCTTAGATATTGAAATTAAGAAAACAAAACTTGATCAAGGGCGGTGCTAATGCCAACGGTTGTATTTTGTGAAAAAATTAAATTTAAATTAATTAAAATCTCAGATTGCATACAACAGGAAATGAATTCAAATATTTTTTTGTTGTTGGATTTTTTACAAATACATCTTTAAGGTTACTAGTAAGAACTTGTTAATAGCTAACACATCATAAAAAATTGCTTAGCTCCGGAGTATCTTGTACTTTTTTCAATTTTGCTGATAATATAGGCACTCAAAACTATTCTCGGTAGGTAAGGTCCAAATTTTTTACTATCCACACCCAGAACAGATAATTTCAGAAACACTCATCTTGCTAAAAAATTCACAAATAGCACGAAAAAAATCACTTTAAGATAAAATTAAATGTATTTGATACTAAATAAAATCAACTTGGACGAAGAATTCTGATCATTAAGCCTCCTCTGTAAATAAATTTTAATGTCAGAGGTAGAAACCAAAAAATGAAATGTAAAAAAAAAAAACAAAAAATTGTCATAAAAAAACTTTATTGATAAACAAATCAGAGGGAGTTGTAAAACGTACCATAAACATTACGAGTAAGGTGTTTGGTCCAATAATGTTTTTATTAAAGTTTCACAAATTTCTTTTTTTAAGATCGAACTTCTATCAAAAGAATATTTAGCATAATGAAGAACTATCGACAATTTCCATGTATGTTATTGCGGCTTTTGATGCCAATTGCCACATATGGAAATGCGTTCTACAGTTTTTATTTCCTCGTTTTAAAGATATAAAAATGTATTTGATTGGTTTTTGTTGTTGTAGCCAGCTAGGCTATGGCTTGGGGAGAGATGGTCTTTAACCAACTTTAGTTAAAATGTAGTCTTGCTCTGAAGCAAATATTTCTATGTGCGATTAACCATCGTGAGACCTCGAGCTTTTTCATTATAAGCCATCAAACCCCTCGGGAACTGCAAGCTAGCCTTCCTTGTTAGGATTGGCTAGTCTGTTTGCTGTATTGGTGGTATATATTTTGTGAATAAAAAGAAAACACAACCTCTCAATACTTACAAATAAACAAATGCCTATGAAATTAACCAAGTACATTATTTTGTAGTATAGACAATTACAAGTTATATATTATTTCCCTCACCAAGGCCTTGTTTTTATAACTTGGACAATACTCGCACAGCGCGCGATTAGCTCAGTGGTTCAGCACTCGCTTTTGTGCGAAAGGTCTGGGGTTCGATCCCCGTGCCGACAAAATTTTGTAGTCCTAAAATGGTCACAATTGTTTGTAAGAGATACCTTCCGGTGCGCTCGTGTTGACCCAGCACCTAAATGGGAAGTTTTGTGTCACTTCTCGCCCATCAGAGGGGAGGCATACTACGGGATGGGTAGACTAGAACACAGACCACAAGCGTCTACAGTAGCTCCTGTTTCATTGCTACAAAATAAAAGGCTGTGAAACATTCATTTTTTTTTCTTCTTAAGCGTGTTCACAAATTAGTATACTAGATTGACTTGACCTTTCTTAAAGATACTTAACACGGAATTAGTAACTCATAATATCGTGTTTAGTGTCTATTAAAACACCATCACTGACAGATCCTTTCAGATCAATCAGAATTTCAGTCACGATTATTCCCAGAAAAATAAGATGATTTGATTGAGGATATTATCCGACAATTTGATTGAGAGGTCGGGTATTTAAATCTTCAGAAGATTAAAGCAGCAATCTGAAGATCAATGCTATTACGGGTAGCAAGGTTAAGGCGATACATGGAATGAGAAAGAATTATCTTTGAGATTGAGATAAAATATGTTTGGTATTTACATTGGATTAGTGGTGGATGAAAGGTATTAGTGGATACCTGCTAATTTTTTACGGCAGGTTGAGCTTTGAAACAAATTGCGCTCTTTTTGCATCTTCATGTACTTAATTTTCTTAATTTGGGTTGAACGTCGCTTTTAACTGCATGTCATATCATGTCAGATGTGTTACCCTCCATTCGCAGGAAACTCTCAAACCGGCTACGTACATCACAACCTCACCCTGCCTTTGGAATAAATGTATACCTATTTATTTATTTTCACAGGTTCTAGTATAATCGGTCATTTCTTCATGATTTCTCTGGAATAGGCATGTTCGATAGCAAGGAAAAAGGAACACCGAGGACTGTAGACTGTTTTCTTGGTTTTGAGCAGTGGACTAAAATCGACTATGATGGGGCTATTATGGTTCCGTTCACTTACATAGACTAGAGGACCGACCTCAGTAGCTTGATCGATAAGGCGGCCGACTTGTGACCTGGAGGTCGGTGGTTCAAGTACCGGTCTTAGCGTAGATTGAGTATAGCGAGTTTGAGTAGTTGTGATATCGTGAAAGTGATTAACACAAATATGATAACTTAAAAAAAAACATAGACTAGAGGTGTACTGAGGGCAGACTCTCGAACTCTCGATGCTGGGAGTTCGAGAGCCTGCTACAAAGAAGTAGAGGCTTGTCTTCGACTTCAATACAGGGTGTTATTGGTAAGACTATACAGTGTGTAACAAGGTATTTATTTATTTGTATTTACTTATTTGTATTCGTCTGTCCCGGTAGCTCAGAGGTAAAGGCGGCACTCTGTGAATCCAGAGAATCCCGAGGTCGCGGGTTCGAAACCCAACAGGGACAAGACAAGTTATCCTCCCATTTGGGATTTTTACCACTTGATAATACATCTTGGGGGCTTACTGCTGGAATAATGGGACTTAATAGTCCTTATCGGGCAGTATAAATAAGGCGATATTTTTATTATTTACAGGCTCTTGTCTAGTAATTGGTCAGTTTGTTTGTCTGTAGTAAAGGTTTTCTTTTGTTTTTCGTGAATTCTCTGTAGTAAAGGTTTTCATTTGTTTTTCGTGAATTCTCTGTAGTAAAGGTTTTCATTTGTTTTTCGTGAATTTTCTGTAGTAAAAGTTTTCATTTGTTTTCGTGAATTCTCTGTAGTAAAGGTTTTCATTTGTTTTCGTGAATTCTCTGTAGTAAAGGTTTTCATTTGTTTTCGTGAATTCTCTGTAGTAAAGGTTTTCATTTGTTTTTCGTGAATTCTCTGTAGTTAAGGTTTTCATTTGTTTTCGTGAATTCTCTGTAGTAAAGGTTTTCATTTGTTTTCGTGAATTCTCTGTAGTAAAGGTTTCCATTTGTTTTCGTGAATTCTCTGTAGTAAAGGTTTCCATTTGTTTTCGTGAATTCTCTGTAGTAAAGGTTTTCATTTGTTTTCGTGAATTCTCTGTAGTAAAGGTTTTCATTTGTTTTCGTGAATTCTCTGTAGTAAAGGTTTTCATTTGTTTTCGTGAATTCTCTGTAGTAAAGGTTTTCATTTGTTTTCGTGAATTCTCTGTAGTAAAGGTTTTCATTTGTTTTCGTGAATTCTCTGTAGTAAAGGTTTTCATTTGTTTTCGTGAATTCTCTGTAGTAAAGGTTTTCATTTGTTTTCGTGAATTCTCTGTAGTAAAGGTTTTCATTTGTTTTCGTGAATTCTCTGTAGTAAAGGTTTTCATTTGTTTTCGTGAATTCTCTGTAGTAAAGGTTTTCATTTGTTTTCGTGAATTCTCTGTAGTAAAGGTTTTCATTTGTTTTCGTGAATTCTCTGTAGTAAAGGTTTTCATTTGTTTTCGTGAATTCTCTGTAGTAAAGGTTTTCATTTGTTTTCGTGAATTCTCTGTAGTAAAGGTTTTCATTTGTTTTCGTGAATTCTCTGTAGTAAAGGTTTTCATTTGTTTTGTGTCCGCAGGTTCTGGACTTGATGAAGGAGGTGGCGGAGGACGATGGGGGCGACTCTAGCGACATCTCTGGCTACCACAGCGACAGCGACAGCGCCATCATGATGTCGGGGAACTCGCCCTACGTCACCAAGCGGGCGAGACACAACTTCCTCACGCGGTCTGGTAAGTCTGACCAATTACTAGTGATGTTAATTTATAATCTTGTAAACAATAATATTACATGTCCAAAATTAAAAGAAAAAATAGTGGAAAAAACACCAAACCCCATTTTAAGGAATACAAATATTGAAACCTTCACAGTCCCTCATCCTAGACTTACTAAACTTCATGAATCGCCACTGAACAGAGCAATGACTCTATGTAATGAAGTACACCTAAGTACAGACGACTTTTTAATGTCTAAGGAAGCTTTTAAAGCAAATGTAAGACAATTAGATTTTAGTTCGCTATAGTTTTAAGTTCTTAATTATTTTATTTTAATGTGAACATTGGTATTGTTGTTTCAATTTATAGTTCTAAGAATTTTTGAAACAATGTTATGTTCTTAATAAAAAAATAAAAAAAAGTCCATAGATTGAAAAAACAGACTGAATGGGGTACAAAATACTTCCATATATTATTACTCTTTAAAATAGTCTCATTTTAAATGTATTAAAATTTGAGGTTTGTATTGGACATTTAAAATATACAATAAAAGTAATATATTTAAAAAAAACACTGCCAATTATGGACACAATACTTCCTCGTGATTGTTTCACATTGTAAACACGTGCCAATTTTGAGATTTTATACAAAATTACTTGTATCTCCGAAACGACTGAACCGATTTTCTTCAAATTTT
>CM044964.1:6553634-6567636 GCA_024516035.1 Bactericera cockerelli
ACTAGATGTACATGAATATCAGAACATACCTGGACAGCTGTTTCGAGTTTATTTGCTCTCATCAGCAGGTAATAGTTCTGACTATCCATGTCATCAACTAACCTCTCTATTTTAATTTCTCTAAAAAACCTATTTCTATACCATTACCAACTACCAGACTAATAATAAGAAAACAAAAGGTCTTGGGTGATTAATTTTTAGGTTTCTTTCTTCTTCAGAGCTACCTATACAATACTGTATACAGGGTGCTCCCCTACTAGATGCAAATATTTAAGGGTAGGTTCAGCGCTACATAGACTACCATATAAGCTGAAGTTGCAGTGGGGCATTTTGCCGTGTAAAAAGTTATGGCCAAATTCCTGTTTTTCCCACAGGTCAAGAGGTCACTTGGATTGTTGTACGGTTTGACAAAATTATTGTCATTAGGTAATGTGTGAGTATCTGTAAGGCAAGCTACGAACAAATACTTTCAAATGCTGTTGGTTTCATCTGAAAATATTAAATAGTCAAACAGATGTTAAATCACAAGTTCATCAAAAAAGGGGGCAAGGATTCTGAATATTACAGATCTCTCTTTAAATAAATATTCATTAAAAAATAAAATAATAAGTTCAACATTTTTCTAGAAATTGATTTTTCTTTTTTTTCCCTTTGTTGAATTGTTAGTACCTAATTGTACAAAGGTAAGTTTGAGTTCCACAGTTGTAAAAAATTCTCTTGGACTATTACTTTCGAGAAAATTAAGGTTCGATTAGGAATAAAGGAGGTCCAACCTCTGAAACCGAAAAAAATGGATAGGGCACAGTCTCTGGAATTTGAAATCTGGGCGCTATTTCATTCTGACGACCATTACATGTCTAAAGCAATCAAGTAAAGATAAGGTCAAGTTTAGTACAGAAACTACATGAAAAAAGCTCCAGTTCAAAGAGCCCACACAGACACACACACACATAACATACACTCACACACGCCACACACACCACACTGATACTGACACAGACACACACACACACACACACACACACACACACACACACACACACACACACAGAAATCATTTTTTAAATAAATATTTCATCTCTACAAGTCTTACCGTTGTTTGGATAATCCTCTTGATGTCTGTTGCCGAAATCTTCAGGTTTCTTGATGAGGCGATGTATTTCAATTATGTCGTTGGGGTTGATTTTACCATCAAATTGTGTTGAATCATATTGCATAGAGTAATAGACTTCCATCCAAGTTGTTCTTTCTGCATAATATTTGAGTCGACAACAGGCACGATTTCCGTATCTAAATCAAAGAACGTTATATGAAGGGTATTTTTCAATGAACTTACGTGTTAATTTTTAGTGATTATCCAATAAGAATTGTCTAAGAATTAATTCCTTAACATGTTTTAGCTATATCCAAGTATCTAAGAACTGAAACAAGTCATGTTCCTAAGCACAAATAAGACTACCAACGAAAGAAACCAAGACAAAGAGGAACCCTCTTCAAAAACTTAGCCTTTCTTGGTTGGTCGATTTCACAACCTTTTGTAAAAAACAATAATTTATTGTTAACCGTACCTACTTATTTTTTTTTCTAATTGAACGGCACTTTACTAAGGTGATAAGCCTGTCGTTCACGCCGGATCCTTGAGTTGAGGACTGCAGTGGTGAATGTTATACCGCACCATTGCTCATGTCCACTGATGTCCGGGTATGTTCTGATCTAGTACAACTTCTCACTTTTCTGTGACACTGACGAAAGATATTCAGGGGTTTCCAGACTTTACACTGCATACACAAAGTTGGACGCCATTTGCAAACAGTTAATATTAAAAAAATAAAAATTGCACCAAAGTATTTCTTATTTAAAGACCTTTCCAAAAATGTATCGCAAAGTAAGGGTTCGTATTTAAAAAAAAATGAAGCTGGCCCCCCTGGCCCCGACATAAAAGCTGGTAACAAAAATCGGCTCCACTATAAAAGAAGGTCTTACTACCCCGGTTTACCATACAAAATTTTATCTTTACCGAAGAAGCCATTCGAAGGTTATTCAGGGGTTTCGAGACTTTTGCCCCAACCTGTATAATCTAGTAAGCTCCAAATTTCTTTTTCACTGGAACGCAAAACTCAAAAGGCAAAAAGATAATAAAATTATTGATTTTTTTTTTTTTTTTTTGAGTTTATTAATAATTTTAGAGTTGAAGTGCCAGAAAATGCTTTAGGCATTAATTAAAAGAGCATTCTATGTATGTATATGTATAGTACTAGAAAGTACCTAACTAGAGACCCAGTTCACCTAAATGGGAAGTATTGTGTCACTTCTCGCCCATCAGAGGGGAGGCATACTACGGGATGGGCAGGCTACAACACAGACCACAAGCGTCTACAGTAGCTCCTGTTTCATAGCTACGAAATAAAAAAGGATGTGAAACACTATTATTATTATTATATAATTCTTTATTCATCTTTTTTTAAAAAAAAAGACATATTTATTACCTCATACACTCAGCCTGATTGAACTCCGGACAGGTTTGTTTAAATGAGCCTTGACAATTGGCGACGGTCTCCGGAATATAGCCTCCATGCCCGTCATCCACACAGATAGGTTGCCGGTACAATATAACGTTCTGCATTCTAGCACAAGGCTTAGGATTGAGAAAACTTGCTGGATAGTTGTGTGATCCTTGAACAAAATGATCGCCTTGGACGAAAGAGAAAAGAATGATTTCACATAGTTCAACTTGAAAGGATCAAGTAGCCGACCAGTGGGCGCTCTTTTTTTTTTTTTTCGTAATTTCAACACTGTGTTTTGACCTTAATTAAATGGTTCGAAACACAGCAATAACTGAAATGTTTTTACTAAAATGCTCTTCAAGAGAAGCTATTAGCCTCCTCGCATGTCGGGTTACCATCGCCTACCTTATTCTGAATATGAAGTATACTAGCTTTAATTTTAATACATCTTTCATCCAAATTCTATTCTGGTGTTTTTCTGAGCCCTTTTGAGTTACTTCTGCATTATCAGTTCTTTATTATTTAAAAATAACCTGTCGTTAACAGCTTTGTCTCGAACTGCCGATGCCATTTTCATGTATATGCAAACTCGAGACCATACAACCATGTTCTCCGTTAATGTATGCTGGGCTGGTTTAATAGACGGTTATTTGGTTATGCCGGCCACACACTTACATGCATGCATGATTGACATGAGAGTGTGTGATAGATAAATATTACGAGCATAAGATCGTTCATGCATCCTCTTGCCTTTTCATGCATTCATTTACGTGTGTTGCCGGCTTAACTATCCATCAAAAGAGCTCATACATTAACGGAGAACATAATTGGACGATTTCGAGCCTGCATTTATGAGACTGGGCGGCACCGGCAGTTCGAGACAAAACTGTAAACGACATCAGGTCTTAAATTTTTAGTTTCATACAATTATTTAAGCTGGCAAAAATTTCAGACCATGGGCTTATAATAAATATCTTATGTATATCGTGATGGTTACACGCAATTTCGATAAAATTTTGTATTTCATATTTATTAGCGTTTTTTTTTTTTAATTAAGGTGCTTTAAACTACATATGGTCTTTCGCACCGTTTCCGTTTCAAACTAAATTTTTCTATAGCATTTTATTCGTTTCAGGTATAGTATCAGGGCGTCAATTTCACTAATATCGTCACGTAACGATGGCATAGCGGACAAATTTATACGGGCAGGAGCAAAGATAGAACATTCAAGGAGGTGTGCAACCGTAAGGGCAGCACCACATTGACAAAGAGGAGGGGGTTCTTTTTTGAATAGGTGGCTATGGGTAATAAAGGTATGGCTGATTCTCATTCTGGTTATTACCACTTCTTCGTATCTTTTCGATCTATGGCTTGATTTCCACAATTCAGTAGTAGGTTTGATTTTTTTTAGTTTATTATTAGGGTGGACTTCATCCCATAATTTGTATAGATTATTTTTACAAATAATCTTAAGGAGAGGTTTAAGGTCTTCTGGTGAACACAAATCAACCGAAGAAACATGGCTTGAACGGTTTGCAGCAGTGTCAACAATTTCATTTCCGGTAATGCCACAATGGGATGGGTACCACAAGAAATTAACGAATTTGCCCAACTCAAAAAGGTTTTTCCATTGAGTGTAAATTAAAGAAACAATGGGATCGGAAAATAAAATATTGTTCATAGCTGACAGGGCACTTAAAGAGTCGCTAATTAGGTATAGCAAATGTACCAGAAGAAGTATTATTGCGTGCAATTTCTTTCAAACAAAGAAATATAGCGAGGAGTTCTGCAGAAAAAATAGAATTAACTTTGTTGAGAGAAAAGACGAAACAACTCCATCTATACTGAAAGCACAGCTTGTTGAATGAAGAGATTTCGAGCCATCTGTAAAACACAATACTTGGTTAGGATATTTCGAGTTCATTAATTCGTTGAAGTGAGCACGGTAAACAACAGGGGAAGTATCGGTTTTCTTGTCCTTCGATAAAGAAAAATCAACTTTTGGCATATGTGATGACCAAGGTGGTAAGTTTTGACTGTAAGGTATCACTGAAGATTGGCTGAGAGTGTCATACCGAAGGATGTAACCATTAATTCCTAGGGATAACAGATTTTTAAGTACCTTAAAGCTCCATGTACAGTCGAAAGCTTTCTGGATGTCAAGATAGAGAGCTAAAGTGCACTCCTTCCTGACAAATCCAGAACTAACAACATGGTCTAAATAGGCTAAGTTATCAATAGTGGATCGCTTACAGCGACCACCACTTTGAAAGGAATTTAATAAATTATTGTTTTCTAAATGGTATGAAAGTCGCTTATTTACAATTTTTTCTAAGATCTTGCTACTACAATTCATCAAAGATATTGGTCTATAATTTGAAGCAATAACTTTATTTTTACCTGGTTTTAAAATAGGTAATATTAAGGCATCTCGCCAGCTATTTGGAAATTTTCCGTTCAACCATACATAATTGTAAATACTCAAAAGCTTTTCAAGGGCGTTATTGGGCAAGTTTTTCAAGAGAAAAAAAGATACCCCATCAGGCCCGGAAGCTTTAGATGTGCATGTTCTTAGAGTAATAAGTAATTCTTTAAAGGTAATTGGAGAATTATAATTATTATTATTGTCAAAATTTAAAATCAAGGGCTCATTTTCACAATTATTTTTATGCTCTAGAAATGATGGAGAAAAATTTTCGTCGGACGAAACTGACGAGAAATGTTCGCCAAGTTTATTAGAAATATCTTTCGAATCGAACAATAAATTGGATGGGTCGTCAGAAACTTGTAATGCGCTTATATGGCGTGGACTGTACTTACCGCGAAGTTTATTCATTTTATTAGCGTTTTACATGGTGTAGGTATTTGAATTTTTTATTGAATAATAAATTTATAATTAAGTCTTGATATTTAAAAATCAGGAAAATTTGGACAAAAAATGCAAAAATAATGTCCACGACTTGCCAGTACAGAATTTTTTCTCCAGACTGTAGGAAAAACGTTATTCTACCATATAAAACAAAGTTGAAGAGGATTGGTTGATAACTTCTATAAATTTAAGTGATTCAGTAAAAAAATCTCCGATACTAGCGATAAAAAAAGTTGAAAATTATGATTACCATTCACGAGGAAGTATTGTGTCCATAATTGGCAGTGTATTTTGCTTGTCATTGCTTTTTCTTTATTTTTTCGTAGTGTAGTTTTTCTTGGTTTGTTAGAATTGTTTTTGTAATGTGTTAAATTTTTTATTTTTAACAGTTAATATGCCTTAAAACAGATAATAAAACTCACCTGACAGTGACACAAAGAAGATGATCACAGGGGGGAATAAAAACCTGCACATCTTATCGATCTCAAAAATAAGAGATATTATTTTATCTATAATCTATAAAAGATAACGAAGTGATGGATTTTTATCTTCTTAACGACTCAAGATAAAGACTTGAATTTTTATATGAAGTTCTTACCCAGATTTTTTATTGTGGAATCGAAATTTCTACAGGATATCCAAAAGTAGTGAAATAGCACCAACTTTCAATTTTTAAACTAAACTCCCAAATTTTTATTTGATATTCGAAATTTACGCTAAAATCTACACACAATTGACGCCTCACTCGATTCTTTGATCAAACGGATCTTTGATCAACCCCGCGGATTCATGTACTTTTTTTCTTCGGAATAAATGTATCAAAACCCTGAGAGTGACACCAACACAAATCAGTGTCGTTTTTCATGCTAAATTATATTATGGTAGCATTGTTTTTTCCAAATTTTACACGCCCGGTTCTATAGCAAGTGTCCGAGCTAGATTCTCGGAGGACAATACTGATTCGGTTGATCAAAGATCCGTTCAATCCAGGTTTCGAGTTGAGGTTTAGTGTGTGCAGAATTTAACGTAAATTAATATCAATTTAAAAAAATGAACTTCCATTGAAAAATCGAAAGTTAGTTTCACTAGTTTTGAAAATAAAAAATTTCAAGACTTCATTTATAGTCGTGAACTAGATAAAATCCGTTACGGGACTTTTCGTTCACTCTGTATTAATAACTCTGTAATGCGCGGATCATTTAGGTAGTCAGTAGGTATTTTTAAATGAAGTGAAACTGTTCTCATGAAAATTACAAATTTATAGTGCACTTTTTGTTTGTTTTTTGACTAATGGTTTTTACTTCATTGATTTTTATAAATCATTATAACTACAGGGTGTCACAATATAAAGGACACTGAAATAAGAATCTATCTCGGAAACTACGTACTTCTAGGAATCTGAAGTTTTGATAGCAAGGAATCTAAAATCGTGCATGAAGGTTTCTCTCAGTGTATAATGTTATACTTATAAATGTAGATGTAAAAAAAGGAAGGATTAAAAAAAATATAAAGAATGTTTTCTCCAAACATCATAACAAGTATCTTTGAAACTGTTAAAAGTAGTTGGACTCCCTGTCTAAATATTGATCTAATACTTTTTGTTCAAGGAACGGTATTTCTATGAAAATATTATATAGGTACTTAAGTAATAACTAATTTTGTTTTATAAAAAATAGAAAAAAATTCTGTCCTATATTTAAACAAAATGACAGATAAACAAAAATAGCTTTCCGAATTTGGAAAAGCCCAGTAGGTATTGATCCCCTTGTTAACTGAACATCTGTCAGAACATAATATTTTTTCCTGGTTCAATATAACAATTAAGTATAACATCATTTCATCTGTGTAATACCTTTCACTATTTTGAACCAGATTTTCACCTGATTCAATAATAATGATTTTACATTTTAAAATGACAAAAAATATTCTCTGTCATACTTATTTGTTCATTAAAAAGAGAAATTGTTTTGTTTTAATTTCGCTTTAAGTTATGTTTATTGAAGTATTATTCCCTTATTAGGTATTATTTATTTTCTATGCCAATTGTGTTCTATAAACAAAAAAAATCCCATATTTCGAAATTCACCCACTTTACCGGACACTGTTGTGAAAAAACTAACAGGTTAAATCGCCTTTTTTATGACCTTAGAACTTTTACAAAAACTTAACTACAGCCCTGATAAAATAAAAACAAGAATATTTTTTGATTTCATATGGTGTAAAACAATATTTTGAACCTATGTAAATGAAAATTGTACTAAAAAATTCAACTAACGCTGAAATACAGGTTGTAACAGTTTTGAAACTTGCACCCTACCAGCTCCGCCCCTGATAAGGTTTTTTAAATTTTTAAAAGCTCATTATACTCAACCTAATTTGGACTTTAATTAACAGGAATAGCTCAGTGGTTAAGCACTCGCTTGCCATGCGGAAGGTCCCGGGTTCGAACCCCCGCGCCGACAAAAATTTGTATTCAAATTTGGTTACAGTTGTTTGTAAGGGATACCTTCCGGTGCGCCCGTGTTGACCCAGCACCTAAATGGGAAGTATTGTGTCACTTCTCGCCCATCAGAGGGGAGGCATACTACGGGATGGGCAGGCTACAACACAGACCACAAGCGTCTACAGTAGCTCCTGTTTCATGGCTACGAAACAAAAAAGGCTGTGAAACACTCATCTTTTTTTTTTTTTTTTTTTTTTAAAAAAAAAAAAAAAAGGAATAAAAAATATAGCATTCCATTTAAAATTCGAGAGAAAATTGAAAATACGGCCTAAAAGACGGAAGGGCCAACCGGGGCCTAAAATAAGTATCACCACAGGATGGGTCACAGGGCACTTCCTACACTTAGAACTTTACAGAATTGAAAAATTCCGTCGCGTTCAAAAGTTACGAGGGGGTGGCCACCTTTTCTGAAACATACTGTATAGGTACGAATATAAAATACAATGTATAGTTGTATACCTACGAAAATTCAACATTGTCTAGATTTGATTGAAGATTATACCTACTAGATCCGTTGCTGTTGTTTTTGTTGGTGTTGTTGTTGTTGTTCTTTTTGTTGTTGTTAATGTAGTTGTTTCTGGTGTTGTTGTTTAGATTTGATTAAATTAACAACAGAATAATGTTACTTTCGATTTTACAGTCCACTTATTCACGCGAACTTTTTACCTAATAATTCGGGTGGTATTTTATTTGAACCTCGATTTCTACAAAATAGGTATCGGAAATTAGGCATCGATATAATTAGATATCGATTTCATGCTTGAATTCCCTAGGGCGATAGAATTGGTTTACTTGATAAGTCCAACGATAAGTTGAAAGTTGGTATAAATTATTGTTGATCATCATTGAGATCATGTAGTTCGTGGTTCGGTCCAAATTTATACACGGCCATTCCATATGTCGCGGACACTACATTTTTACTCTTCAAAACAAATTTGTGGAACAATAAAAAGAGATAGATTTTTTTTTTTGCTCATATGATTTCTTTATTTTTATAGTTTATAAACTAGTTGTAGGTTTTTTCTCAAAGATTCCTGGATTAGCTGTTATTTCACTTTTTGTTGCCGTTGCGGACACTACCTTACTATTTGATTTTTTTGAGAAGCTTATAATTAAATGTAAAGTTCAGTCCCTATAGAAAAAATACCTTCAAAGTGCCGTATTTTTTTTAAAGAGGAAAATATTTACTTTAAAATAATGTATTGTTCATTTTTTTATGTAGAGTAATTTTTGAGTTTTGCATTTCCAAAAATTATGTGTCATGTTGCGGACACTACATCGCGGACTCTACAAAAAGTTCTATAGTAATTATCTTCACTCTTATGCAGTTATTTGATGGAAACACATGAACTAGAGGTACTCTAAAGCAATAAAAACAGAATGAGAAATGTTAGTACAAAAAATACTTATTACTTTATTTAAAAAAATGAACTCTTTGAGATCAATTAGGTACGTACTAAGTACTTGTATATATATAAAAAAAAACTTTGGGATAGGAGTCATAATTAAAATAAAATAAATTTTCTCACTTGAATCTTTTAAAATGAAACATGAAAAGTAACAAAATTAAACATGAATACCTAATTATGGGTAAAAAATGTTAACCAGACAGGTATACCTACTTGTGAATTGTGACATATAGGTAGTTATGCCCTACATATTGCTTAGAATTTGTAGAATATTCTACCCCTCTTCTTAATCATGTCAGGAGCAGGTAATACTCTTATCACTTGATCAAATGAGACATACTTCTCATCTGTGGCATCGGCAATGTAGAGATTATTAGCTTTCTTTAAAAACATAACTTTAAGTTCGCCTTCTGACAAATTGCATGAAATTCTTCAATTCTAGTTTTAGATTTTTGATTGATGAATAGATCGTACTGAATAATAAAACAACACATCTACACATCTACTACATATTTAGTAGTAGGTTGAATTATACTCTTCAAACTGGCAAATACAGGATGTATGGACACTACATATACTATAGTAGTGTCCGTAACAGTAGTGTCCGCAACACTAAAAAAACCTATGAAGAGAATAATGAAAAAAACAAGAAAATGTATTTCACTCACCTGAAACCTTTGGTTTTACTTTAGCCGAAATGGTTTATCAAAATTTATTTCACTGCTTTTTTAGCCTAAAAAAAACTATAAATTTTGTAACGGACACTACATTAAATTTTCAAATTTTCATCCTTCAATTTCATGAAAACAATTTACTTCTAAGAAAAAAAATCTGAAAAGGATAATAAATTGAAAGCATGTTTATTTTGAGGTTATAACAGCTGTATATGTCCCATCCATAAAAACAGCTCATTTGACTTCTCTAAGTTAGCTCCAGAATGCCAACCAAAAATTTTCTTTTCCGACCTCTCAAAAAGTTACTGAATTTTTGTTAAAAAATAAAAAAAATCGAAAAATCAAAACGGATTTATTAATTATAAAATATTTACTATCTTCTGACAGCAATTAGGATACACAGTCATAACATTTATTTTTCACTTTTGAATTCCTCTTTTTCGTGGAATGGCCGTACAGTGTTTCCGATTTATGTAGACAGAGTAAATGTGTAGAGAGTAAAGCGCGATTAGCTCAGTGGTTAAGCACACGCTTGCCATGCAGAAGGTCCTGGGTTCGATACTTCGTGCCAACAAAAAATTGTATTCTTAATTTGGTTACAATATGTTTGTAAGGCCAAGCACCTAAATGGGAAGTATTGTGTCACTTCTCGCCCATCAGAGGGAAAGCATACTACGGGATGGGCAGGCTACAACACAGACCACAAGCGTCTACAGTAGCTCCTGTTTCATGGCTACGAAATAAAAATCACTCATCTTTATAAATATAAAAAATATAAAAAAATCTCTCCCTCAACATGCATCCTCTTGTTTCGTTACTGACTCTTGAGAAAAATGTAAAAAAAAAGTTATCATATTTGTGATATCACAACTTCTTACTAAATCCACGCTGAAACCGGCACTTGAACCACCTACCTCCAGGTTACAAGACCGCCGCCTTATCGATCAAGCTACTGAGGTCGGTGTTCGTGAGAAAAATATAAAATGAAACAAGACTGAGAGAATGAAACGTATGAAATGAAATGGAAACGTTTGAAGTGGAAACAATGAAATAATTATAAGAATGAAATTGTAAGTAGGTAGGTACTTGATGATAATTATTTACCGACGTTCTTGAATTTTGAAATCTGAGGAAGAACAACGAGAGAATAATACGTTTCACCTATTAGAGTAGAAATATTAAGTTTTACCCAAAGTATAGAATAAAAGAGGTACTACCTAAGTTAGTTATAAATACAAATTTTGATAAGTCACAGCCTAAAATAATTTTACAACCGTTTTTATTTCGTAGCCATGAAACAGGAGCTTCTGTAGACGCTTGTGGTCTGTGCTACTGTAGAGTGTAGACGCTTGTGGACTGCATTTTAGACTACCCATCCCGTAGTATGCCTCCCCTCTGATGGGCGAGAAGTGAAACAATACTTCCCATTTAGGTGCTGGGTCAACACGAGCACACCAGAAGGTATCCCTTACAAACAATTGTAACCAATTTAAGAATACAATTTTTTGTCGGCACGGGGGACCGAACCCGGGACTTTCCGCATGGCAACCCATTGCTTAGCCACTGAAATAGCATTAATAAGTAAATATGTATTGGTCACCTAATGTTTAGGATTTGAACCACCGTCCTCCAGGATACCGGTCCACTGACTTATGAATGAAACTATTGGAGCTACTGAGGAACGGATTAGAGCATAATATGCATTCAACCAGATTGGCTCAGAACATATTATAATTTGCATTATCAGTGAGCTAGCTGAACAGAATGTGAGATTTTTCAGCTTGGTTGAGCGTAACACCTGTTTGGCTTAAAGCTAAGTCTGCTAAGTCATTCTCTGTGAAGATGGCTTGCTTGACTTGGAGTTAAAGCGTTTGAACTGAAATTTTCAACATTGTATGAACTGAAACGGTGTTGAGTGGTAGAGAATGCCTAAGGCATTAATTTCGCCCCGGATTTCAAAATAATTGTAAATTTAAATATTGTTTTCTTCTATATTTTATTTTGTAAATATTGTTAAGTTTTTTCCTCAGCTAATAATTTATTGTTGATTGTTTTGTATAAAAAAATAAAGTGTAGGTAAATAAATAAAGATATTGTAAAATGTTGACTCTGTAAATATCTCTGTCACTGTTCATTGGATTTCTGAGCAATTTGAACACTTTAAGTGCACTGGTAGTCAAGTGGTCCAGGTGCTAGTCTGGTAATCCAGGTAGCGTAGGGATCCGTTGGTTCGACTCCCACCGAATGAATGAATTTTTCCTCATATTTTTGAGTATGTGACTACATAATAACCTCTTCCTACCCAATGTACATTGAAATGCACATTTTTTTTGTAATGCTATCCTCCCAAGAAAAATTTTTACTTTGTAGTGCACCAATGTTACCAAAACAGTATTCTGTTTTGATTAAAAACTTTTCTGTATAGAATTCGTTCACATTGACTATCAAAACTCGTAAACATTAATTGTGCATTTAGATGCACATGGGGCGTTATCACTACAAAAAAAAAAAATTGACTCGGGAAGATACCATTAAATTCTCAGTGTGCATTCAGATGTACCTTGGGGTGATAACACTACAAAACAAAAATAGTGGTTGGGTAGGAAGAGGATAATAAGACTCTGAGGGTTAGGTGGTAGAAAATGCTGTAAGCAGCAACCTTGCCTGGTGGTTACCTTCCACTAAATAGTTATATTATTATAACTATTAAAGCAGACTTGAAAGAGTTCTGAACATATCATGCTTAGAAAGCTTAGATTCATTGTTTTCCAGTTCTTTTTGCAAAATTTCGCCTAGCTTACTTTCTATGTCCATGAATTACATGGAGATTTATACTAGGTCTACCATGAGCTTGTTCTTGAGGTCTTGTGTTTGCTCAAATCCGACACTTTGTCGATCACAATTTGAATGAGGTTCGAATACAGAATCACAACACACAAATTTGCAAGCATAGAACCTGACACTATATCAAGATAGGTGTAGTAAATCCTAGCAGCAAGTGTCTAAGAGAGCTATTAAGATAGGTCCAACAAAACGCCAGAGAGCTTGCAGGAACCAAACGCACACATATACACACACACACACACACACATACATACACACACACGCACACAAACACACATCAAACAAACACATACATATCCCTCGTCACAATCGGACATTTGACATTTGCAGTTGAACTGACCCAAACACTGACCGAAAACACCACACACAAACTTATATTGCTAGACAGAATAGCAAGATTGGCAAGATAGGTGTAGCAATTTAGCAAATCCTAGCAGAAACACTTACAAACTAACAAGATGGGTTCAACAAGACTCTAGGACTCCTAGCCGGGAACCTAATTGCATGTTCCAGCTTTTGGCGCATAGCAATAGAACACACTCAATGTTATTTACATGTTACTTACATGGAATTATACGTGTTACTTCTATGGAATTATTCTCGAGATTAACATCAATATCACGATTCAAATTACCAACACAATGAGTGGAGAGCGAACGTTATTCATATGTAAAAATTAAATGAACATGAGTTTTACGTACGTAAATATTATCTACATGCACTGTACAAACTGTCACGACTTTTCAATATGTATTTCAGTTGATATTTTTAAGGAACAACAGTTGCATTGTTGGTTTACAGTTGTAAAAAATGTGTGTCGTTCACTTTGAAGAAGATTTCCTTTATGTTTTGCGAGTTGACAAAATCAATGTCGTGCCCGTCTGTAGCAGGAAGAAGTTCCATGTTTCTTGGTGGATAGTTCTTTAATGATAATAATGGTTCTTTGTGTGAAGGATAAAATGCTTACACAAGGATTATTGGCATGGCTCTGCAGACCTTTGTCAATAATAGTTATATGATAGTTACATAATGGATAAATAATAGTTATATACTCGTAAGATCGCAAATTTCACTAGTTTGTCAAAACTAGGATTTCTGAAGATTTCTTCACTGTCTACTATTGTTCTAATAACGCCACCCTCTGTTGTTGATGCTTTGACAAGTTTCCTTTCTGTCAGAAAAATTACAGTCTTTAGAGG
>CM044964.1:6567736-6633343 GCA_024516035.1 Bactericera cockerelli
GCGGCGGACTTGTAACCTGGAGGTCGGTAGTTCAAGTCCCGGTTTCAGCGTAGATTTAGTGAAGCGAGTTTAAGTAGTTACGATATCACAAAAGTGATTAACACATATAATTATGATAACTTAAAACTTACATTCCCCCATTTATAATAATAAGCAAAATCTAGACTTAATAATAATACTTTCTAGTGGAAGGTAAACACCACGAGGCGAGATTAATGTTCAAAGCATTTTCTACCACCTATATACTCAAATAAATGAGGCAAAATTCCTGCTTTGGGTAGGATTCGTACCATCAGATACGTACACTACCTGGATTACTAGACTAGAGCGGTAACCACTTAACCACAAATGCACTCTTAGCCTTATACCTACCTTTCAGTATAGACAGAAAAGTGAGAAGTTGTACGAGATATACATGAATACCAGAACATACCTGGACTGCTGTCTCGAAAGACCTGATCTTTTTTTTTTTTTTTTATTACATATATTTTAAGCATTTCAGTATACACTCTTGTATGTATGCTATGATATAAAAAATGGTACATGATATAAATGAATGAAAAATTTAAAATTTATATAAAATTTTTATATTAATAATATTGTCATCTGGACTAATTCATAACTATGATTTTTTTTTTTTTTTTTTTTTTTTTTTTTTACAGGTAATATTAGGTATTATTATTTTTTTTTATTATTATTTTTTTTTTGTAGTTTCTCAATTTCTAACAACTTTCAATTACCATCATTCTATCTACCAGGTGGTAGATAAAAGTGATACATTTCAGGACTAGCGAATTAAAAAAAAAAAATTGGAAAGACCTGATATTTTTTGATACAGACAAGTATGATAAGACATGAATCTACTATTATGCTGATTTTACTGTTTCTTTTTACTGTTATCATGCATTTTACTGTTTCAACTTGGTATAGTGACAATATAACTCAAATACAAGACGTTTCACAATGACAAAAAGTCTTTTGATTTCGACCACCTCTTTTGATTAAGCGCCCCACTGCATGGTCATATTTACCCTCCTTTCACTGAAAACTTACAAACCTGCTACTCAAATAATCTCATCTAGGCTGAGTGGGGCCACCATCACGAGGGTTCAAATTCGAATGGTTACCCATCCAAGTCCTAGCCTCTCTGGACGTTGCTTCACTTCAGTGACAAAGCGAGAACGGGTGCCTTCAGCGTGCCAACTGGCTCATCTGTCGATGAGCCTCATCTGTAATAAAAGCATAATAATAGTAATTGTTAATTATGAGAGCTTTTGAAAGGTGTTTTATATATTTTTTTTTTTTTTTTTTTTTTTTTTTACAGATTTTGGTCTTATCAATAGTTTCTAGGTCATTGTCAATCTCAGATTTGTCTCTTCTTCTACCTTCATTTCTTTCTTCTTTTTTGAAACTGTTCCCCCTATATTTCTTTTCGTTTTCTACACTTTCATTTTTCTTCCTTTCTTTTGCTATGTTCAAGTACACAAATACCTTCATTGGGTCCAATACATTAGGGTACTAATATCTTGGTACTTCTTACAACCTCCCAGTATTTCAGCATTTTGAGCCTTACGTTTGGAAAATTCTACTTTGGTTTGCGGAATCTCAAAACACTGCCGTTGCTCTTCTGACAGCCAGGTTGCCATTAAAAACATCTAATACGATAGCAGATATCATTTGTGCTTCTGTATACAAAGGAGGTGGTTTCTTCATCTTGTAGTTCCGGGGCATTCTGAGTGTTTTGATAAATACAAAAAAAGTTATAGGGTAAAATAAACACCCAAAATATGCGTTCGTAACTACCCCATAGCAAAAAAATGCGGGGGTAATTAAGAACACCCAAAAACTATAACTTAAAAAATGGTTAAAACAATTATTTTTGTAAAATAATAACCAAAAACATGCTTATCAATAATTAAAAGTAAAATAATGATAAAAATTCAAGTAACACTTACCTAAAAAATTGTTTTAAAAAAATCAAAACTTCAAAAAACAATTTTTTTGATAGATCTATTTTCACTAGCTTACTAACTACAACTGAAAATAAATACTATCGAAAACTCGTGTTCAACCTGTAAAAACAATTCAAAATAATAGTATTCAACCACCAGATTCGAAATATCTTATCCTGTTTAGGTACAATGACCACTGTTCGTAATTACCCCCTGTTCGTAAATACCCCCCTTGACCCTATGTGGTAAAATCTCATATGAGATGATAACTTGTCATGTCCCGGCTGGGTTTCGAACCCACGACATCTGGATTCACAGAGTGCCGCCTTTACCACTGGGTTACCGGGACAGACATGTATAAACCTGACAAAAAGAGAATCCCATTCAAATTCAAACCCTGATTCCTGGCCCCACTCAGGCCGGGTGAGATTAATTTGAGTCGCTGGTTTGTGAGTATCCAGCGAATGGAGGGTAAACCTCACGTCTAGACATGACCATGCTGTTGAAAGCGACGTTAAACCAGAAAAAAAAAAACAGAATCTATCGGATTTTTTCTTTTTTTTTTTGTGACATCGTTGTCACTTAGCTACTTGGTTTAAGCTTATATTATTTTCATGCCACCTCTGGCTGTGAAATATTACCTACTCACGCGAGTGAAAAATTGATTTTACGACACCTGAATCAACGATTTCAGAATTTATTTGGTCTTAAACAAATACTCTTATGATAAATTGCAGCCAAAAAAATCTCACACCTTTCATTGCATAGCACTTCCCTGATGGAATGATCTGTTCGCAAAAATTACTTTGACAAAATTGTTAGATCAAGGTAAGTTTTACTTCTAATATTTTTTTTTTTTTAATTGATTCGATTTTATTTTTTCACATTTTCGAACGGAGATTGTCTATTATTTCCATTCCTTGCAACGCGCAAATCTCAGAAACTACTAATCGGATTCCAACGAAATTAAATGTTTGTAAGTCATATAGAAATGAAAAGGTAAGTATTTAAGAATATGCCTACTATATAAAAATGCCATGGAAATGCATGCATAATATTTTTTTGTTATTTTTAACACTTAATTAATTGGACATAATATATGTACACTACAAATAATTATTATAACAACGAAAAAATGGAAACAATATACAAAAAAAAGGAAAAAGGATAGAAAAATATATAAATATTAACATATGTATGTGCTAACTAAAGGGCAGGGTTATTGCCTATGGCAATCTCTTCCACCCAACCCTACATTGAAAATACATCACTTGATTTTACAAAAGTATCCCTCTTCGAAAAATACAAACTTTAATATGATATGACCTCTTATAATTATGTGTTTCTAATTTTATATCTTAATACATTCTTATCAGTTGGATTATTGTAGCATCACCTAACTGACCTAACACTAAAAAAACATCTTAATATATAAATGTCATAGTCACTGACTGACTGATCATCACTGTTTCTCCGAACTGGTAACTCCTAGGAAGCTGAAATTTGGTAGGTAGCTTTGTCTTATAGTCTAGATGTGCAGTAAGACGGGATTTTTCGAAATTCCCACTATAACACCTGCCATTGGCGAAAAATTACTTTTTGCTTTCACGGCCATGCCTCGGCCCGCAAAGCGGGCGACAGCCCGCTAGTTAAATATATTACAAAATACATATTTCTAATTTTCCAGATAATCCAGAGTGAGTCATGGGCGCTTTGATCAGAAACATCTTGGTTAGTTTGGTCGTGTTTTTTGCAATGTTAAAAAGTAAGTATATAAGTTGTTACAGACCTCTCTTTAAATAAAATTTCAATAAAAAAGTATATAAGTACCCTATAATAGGTGGGTTATTGGTTATAAATCAATGTATTTATTCTACTGACTGACCTCAGTAGCTTGATGGATAAGGCCGGTCCCGGTTTCAGCGTAGACTTAGTAAAGCGAGTTTGAGTAGTTGTGACATCACCAAAGTGATTAACACAAATATGATAACTTAACTTAACTTATTTATTCTACTGAATAATGTTAGGTAATATGTCCGTATTTTTTATCATATTGTAGGTTTACTTTGTGATACATGTAAATGCAAAGAAAAAAAAAATGCTAAAGTCAATTCTGCAATTTGACGGTGGGTTTTTTTTTAATATGGCTGCACACAAAAAATGAGTGAACGCATTTCAATGTTTTGAAATGACTTTTAATTTTTTATTGGAATTTTTTCAATCCAGTTTTGGCACAGTTGTAAGATTTCCTTCTGCTGAAATGATTCATGGGCACAAGATTAAAAGCTTGACTTGTCTATATCATCAAACACCTCGGCCGAGGTGTGAAGAACGCCTATACAAAGAAAGAGACAGCCCGGCAGAGTGTAAGGTTATGGAAAACATAGTTCCCATGCATTGCATGTATAGACTTTAAAAGATTTAAAGAGCAGTTTGAGACTAGTTTCGTCCTTATTTTGAACTCATCAGTGTCATATCGTCGCGTCGGCTAGAAGGTAAAACTGACCAAGTGACAAATGGTCATTTTTCCGATTTTTTGTTACTCTGGTTGGAAATCAACCAAACTATTGGCTAAATATCAAAAGTTCGGTAGTATTCAAACAATTTTTACTTGAAAGACTGGGGGAGATTTTTTTTTTCGATGAAGAAATCAACATTTTAAGATTCATTTGGTGAAATCAATGTTGTATCGATGCAATAAAATAAAAAAATTCAATTGTGAGCGCAAAACACTCAAAACAGTCCACCGGGAAGGTTTTTTCAGGAAGGCCCGCCACGCCAAAACTTTGCGCGGCTCTCCTGAAAAATTGTCCAAATGAAGATGGTCAGATTTGCCTTTCAGCCGACGATATTATGAATATATGTACATATATTTGTTACCAAATATTCGTTAAATAAAATTCTGTTTTGTATCAGGCCCCTGCATGGCCCAAGACAAGCTGAAGGAGTACAAGTATTGTAAGTTTATTTCATTTCAAGGCATCTAAGTTTATTTCATTTCAATGCATCTAAGTTTATTTCATTTCAATGCATCTAAGTTTATTTCATTTCAATGCATCTAAGTTTATTTCATTTCAATGCATCTAAGTTTATTTCATTTCAATGCATCTAAGATTATTTCGTTTCAATTCATCTAAGTTTATTTCATTTCTAATGCTCGGTTCTACGGACCTTGAAGAACACACAACCGGAGATCGGGATTTTAAAATACGCCACCTCGGTTTGGCGTGCGAAACCCTCGATTTACTGCACTAGCGCTAATTTGACGAATCCTTTTGGAACCAACGTTCCCAATCCCCGATTTCGTGTTTTTCAGGTGTTTTTCAAGATCCATAGTGAGCTGACATTTTCTTATACAGGGTCTAACAGACTTTTCAGTAAAATTACAGTAAAATTAACAGTAAAAAATTAAGAGATTGACATTGGAATATGATGGTTGGTTAGAGATATGATATCATTATTTCTCTTAATTTCGATCCTAACCACTAAATATTGACATTATAACACAAATAACTACCTCTTTATCTTTTTCTCTTTCTTATTGTGTTTCACAGTCGGAAAACCATTCCCTGAGGCCATGTTAAAATCTCTGTGTTATAAGGCCATGTTTAACAATTTGTTGGATGCAACGGACCTCTGCATGAACGGCACAGATACGACTGCGCCAAAAATAGGCGGAAAATGCGGATATGTATGTCGCACTCTGAATCTCAAATACAAGGAGTGTTTCTCCGTACAACCAATGTTTAACGGTAAAAAAGACCACTTCTATGACGTATGTGGTTGCACGAATAGCACCCAAAAACCCTCGGAAGCCATCGACAAGTGGTATTGGATCACAGGGCAATCTATCGACGATAGTTTTGCGCTCAACAAAACCCAACAGTGCGCTAATTTACTGTCGGTATTTTTTACACTGAATGCCCCCAGAAATTAGTTTGAAGGACGAAAAAAATAGACGAAATCACCGACCTCAGTAACTCGATTGATAAGGCGGCGGACTTGTAACCTGGAGGTCGGTAGTTCAAGTCCCGGTTTCAGCGTAGATTTAGTGAAGCGAGTTTAAGTAGTTATGATATTACGAAAGGGATTTATACATATGTATATGATAACAAAAAAAACTAATAGATAATTTCGGATTTACAACTTTGAGTCAGAACATTCCCCCATTTAAAATAATAAGATAATAATACTTTCTAGTGGAAGGTAACCACCACGAGGCGAGGTTAATGTTCAAAGCAATTTCTACCACCTATATAATCAAAAATTCCTGCATTGGGTAGGATTTGAACCATCAGATCCGTACACTACCTGGATTACTAGACTAGACAAATATTTTCTATTCTTTTTCATTTTTATTGTATATATTGTTTTTTTGATTTTTCACTGTTAAAATTATTATTTATATGTACATAATGTCCTTTTGTATCTAATAAAGAATTATATAATAATAATAACTACAAATGCACTCTTAGCCCTATTCCTACCTTACAGTATAGACAGAAAAGTGAGAAGTTGTACTTGATGTGCATGAATATCAAACATACCTGGACAGCTGTTTCGAAAGACCTGATCTTTTTCTTTTTTTTAATTACATATATTTTAAGCATTTCAGTATACACTCTTGTATGTATGCTATGATATAAAAAATGGTACATGATATAAATGAATGAAAAATTTAAAATTTATATAAATACCTACATTAGTACAACCAGGTGGTAGATAAAAGTAAGTGATACATTTCAGGACTAGCGAATTAAAAAATAAAAAAAAAAAATTGGAAAGACCTGATATTTTTTGATACAGACAAGTATGATAAGACATGAATCTACTATTATGCTGATTTTACTGTTTCTTTTTACTGTTATCATGTATTTTACTGTTTCAACTTGGTATAGTGACAAATAAAACTCTAATACAAGTAGTTTCACAATGACAAAAGGTCTTTTGATTTCGACCACCTCTTTTGATTAAGCGCCCCACTGCATGGTCATATTTACCCTCCTTTCACTGAAAACTTACAAACCTGCTACTCAAGTAATCTCATCTAGGCTGAGTGGGGCCACCATCACGAGGGTTCAAATTCGAATGGTCACCCATCCAAGTCCTAGCCTCTCTGGACATTGCTTCACTTCAGTGACAAAACGAGAACGGGTGCCTTCAGCGTGCCAACTGGCTCATCTATTTTTTTATTTTTTATTTCTTCTTTTTTTTTACTTTTGACATACTTTTGCCCGATAAGGACTATTAAAGTCCCATTATTCCAGCAGTAAGCCCAAAACATATTATTATGTCGTAAAATCTCATATGAGATGATAACTTGTCATGTCCCGACTGGGTTTCGAACCCACAACATCTGGATTCACAGAGTGCCGCCTTCACCACTGAGCTACCGGGACAGAAATGTATAAACCTGACAAAAAGAGAATCCCATTCAAATTCAAACCCTGATTACTGGCCCCACTCAGGCCGGGTGAGATTAATTTGAGTCGCTGGTTTGTGAGTATCCAGCGAATGGAGGGTAAACCTCCCGTCTAGACATGAACATGCTGTTGAAAGCGACGTTAAACCAAAAAAAAAAAAAAAAAAAAAAAAAACAGAATCGATCGATTTTTTTTTTTTTGACATCGTTGTCACTTAGCTACTTGGTTTAAGCTTATAATTCACAAAAAACTACCGTTAAAAAAAGGGCCAAGTTCCAGAACTCCTATCCAAAAAGGTTTCGCCAATGAATGCAGTGGTATCTTGTTTGCGGCCAAGTTATCTTGGTACTAAACTATTTCTTTTATTAACACCCGTTTTCTGAGTTCCTCATTTTGTATGTTTTTAACTGCAAACCATCCTCTAACTTGGCCAGTTTCGCTCCTTGTGATGGTTATATTATTATTCTGTACCTGTAAATATAGTGGTAATATTCCATACAACCGATGGCATAAAACTGGCCAAGTGAGAGGATAGTTTGCATTTAAAAACATACAAAATGAGGAACTCAGAAAACGGGTGTTAATAAAAGAAATAGTTTAGTACCAAGATAACTTGGCCGCAAACAAGATATCACTGCATTCATTGGCGAAACCTTTTTGGATAGGAGTTCTGGAACTTGGCCCTTTTTTTAACGGTAGTTTTTTGTGGGATATCATTACTTTTTGTAAATGCTTCGTTTCACAGCAAGTTTCATTATTTCTTATGAAAAATTTCATGATTCTTCACTTTAATATGCTCCCTAAAACGACACCCTTTAACAGCGGAAATAGTGCGAAAGTGCCGGTTTTCAGATTTTTCCCTGTACTTTTACAATGAACCCTAGCACCATACAAAATATCAGCTTTGTAGGTAGTAGGGAAGTGCCTCATAATTTATATACATAATATAGTATACTTCCTCCCTAAAACGACACCGTTTAACAGTTTGCAGAACTTTTCGGATTTTTCCCTGTACTTTTACAATAAACCCTACCGTCATGCAAAATTTCAGCTTTCTAGGTAGTAGGGAAGTGCCTCATAATTTATATGCATAATTGAGTCTACTTCCTCCCTAAAACGACACCGTTTAACAGCAAGAGAATTGAAAAAGTTCCGGTTTTCAGATTTTTTCCAGTATTTTTACAAGAAACCCTACCAGTATGCAAAATTTCAGCTTTCTAGGTAGTAGGGAAGTGCCTCATAATTTATATACATAATATAGTATAGTTCCTCCCTAAAACGACACCGTTCAACTGTTTTCAGAACTTTTTCAGATTTTTCCCTGTACTTTTACAATAAACCCTACCATCATGCAAAATTTCAGTTTTCTAGGTAGTCGGGAAGTGCTTCATAAGCAGCCTCCGTGGCGAAATGGTTGTGACTACTGCCCGTAGTCCCGAGTTCCCGAGTTCAACTCCCGGCTGGGGCAGACTTTTCGAAGAAAATTCTGTTCCATCCAAACACGTGAGGCTGCCATTTCCGGCCCTACCCAGGCTGGGTGAGGTTAATGTGGGTATCTGGTACGATTCCCAGCAAATGGAGGGTAAAACCCCAAAACCCCCGTCCTAATCCAGGACGTTAAATCAAATAGAATCGTTGGCGTTAGGAAGGGCATCCAGCCGTAAAAAAATGTGCCAAAACCAATCAACCTCAACCATGAGGTTGAACAACGTCGACTCTGCTTGAGCGGGATAAGACAGAGTAAAAGAAGAAGAAGAAGAAGAAGAGGGAAGTGCTTCATAATTTAGATTCATAATCGATAATATATATTCCTCCCTAAAACGACACCGTTTAACAGCATAATAAATGCGAAAGTTTCGGTTTTCAGATTTTTCCCTGTACTTTTACAATAAACCCTACCATCATGCAAAATTTCAGCTTTCTAGGTAGTCGGGAAGTGCTTCATAATTTAGATTCATAATCGACAATATATATTCCTCCCTAAAACGACACCGTTTAACAGTATAATAAATGCGAAAGTTTTGGTTTTCAGATTTTTCCCTGTACTTTTACAATAAACCCTACCATCATGCAAAATTTCAGCTTTCTAGGTAGTCGGGAAGTGCTTCATAATTTAGATTCATAATCGATAATATATATTCCTCCCTAAAACGACACCGTTTAACAGTATAATAAATGCGAAAGTTTCGGTTTTCAGATTTTTCCCTGTCCTTTTACAATAAACCCTACCATCATGCAAAATGTCAGCTTTCTAGGTGGTCGGGAAGTGCCTCATAATTTTGATTTTTATTTTTATTTTTTTTATTTTATTTTTACGAATTTACGGGGTCCAACCCCATTCGCAGAAGCTAAGGAAATATCCTTTGGCAACTACTTAAGGTAAAAATGTTAATAAAAAATGTTGTATTACATTGTATTTCTTCGATTTTCCCTCTCTTTTCTAGTAAAAAACTGTTGTGGACTGGAGTGGAGTGGAAAGGTCTATGATGTTTACAGAGGTTAAAGGGAGGATAGATTTTTCAACTGGAGGATCTTGCTCTTGAAGTTGCTCATGCTATCACAAAATAAGTCGAGGGATGGGTCCAGATCACAGGCTATATTATAGAGTCTCATGAGTCTATTTATGGGTTGATGGAATGTATAGTTTTTAGATGGAATGTATAGTTTCTAAGGTTATAGATGATGATCTGTCAGTCAGTCAGTCAGTATCAAAATCGCAAATTTCAAAATTACATTCCTCTGAAAGTTTTTTGCATAGAGTCTTGAAAATTTCAATGTCTTTTTAATGATATTAGGACAATCTCTGTTCCAAATTTCATATCTCTATAATCAATTGAACCGAAGATATGAGTGTGTGAAAAACCGGGTGAATCGGTTCGTGTAAAGATACACTGCCGTGCTTGCTGGAACTTGGCCTGGCGCACTGCCGTGCGCTCAGATTATTTTCATGCCACCACTGGCTGTGAAATATTACCTGCTCACGCGAGTGAAAAATTGATTTTACGACACCTGAATCAACGATTTCAGAATTTATTTGGTCTTAAACAAATACGCTTATGATAAATTGCAACCAAAAAAATCTCACACCTTTCATTGCAAAGCACTTCCCTGATGGAATAATCTGTTCGCAAAAATTACTTTGACAAAATTGTTAGATCAAGGTAAGTTTTACTTCTAATATTATTTTTTTTAATTGATTCGATTTTATTTTTTCAAATTTTCGAACGGAGATTGTCTATTATTTCCATTCCTTGCAACGCGCAAATCTCAGAAACGACTAATCGGATTCCAACGAAATTATATAAACTATATAAAAATGCCATGGAAATGCATGCATATTTTTTTGTTATTTTTAACACTTAATTAATTGGACATAACGCACACCTAGTGCAAAAGATATGTAACTCCAAAAAATCGATTGGGAAAGAAAATTCTCAAAAATCCTAAAAATAATAATAATAAACGATTTTAATCGCTTACTGAAAAATCGTCTTTTTTGAGTTACATACCTTTTGCACTAGGTGTGCGATATTATATACGAAACAATTACAAATTCATGTACAATATAAAAGAAGTAAAAAAGAAAAAAAATAAAGATTTTTTTTTTTTTAATTTGGGTTTTAACGTCGCTTGTATGCTCAATTGCTCATATTAAGACGGGGTGTGACCCTCCATTTGCAGAAAATTCTCAAACCTTTATTCTTCACCCAGCCTGAGTTGAGCTGGAATGCATTTGACGCAAATAATCTCGCGCCAAATTTATCATAATATTTCTAATAATTTTGGTATGATATAAACAAACTAAATACTAAATAAATCGGGTAAAATAATATTAACCCTCTTTAGTGGAAGGTAACCACCAGGCGAGGTTAATGTTCAAACCATTTTCTACAACCTAACCCTCAGAGTCTTATTATTATGTGGTCACGAACTCAAATAATGAGGAAAAATTCATGCACTGGGTGGGATTCGATCCAACGGATCCCTGCGCTACCTGGATTACCAGACTAGCGCGTTAACCACTTGACTACCAGTGCACATGTCCATTATATTTTTAAATATATTTCCATTTAATAAGATGAGTGGTATTTTTTTTTTACTTTCGAAATATTTTTCTTTATTAAACAAACTTTTCTTCTTTATCAAGAAATTTAATGATAAAGAAACAACTTATTAATGAAAAGAAGAAAAATTAATATATGAAAAGTTTAAGGGACCCATAATGCAAAGCATGTGTTGGGCCACATTCTTGTGAAACATATTTTGATATACCTGAGTACGTTGAAAGATCATCACATGCTTTTACAAAAGTATCCCTCTTAGAAAAATACAAACTTTAATAAGACATGACTTCTAATATCGCCTCTGACAACACAAAGAGGCGTAAACCACAAATTTTTGAAATCGGTTTTATTGCTTGAATCGAGTCTACTAGTGCTATATTTTGTTCTCACAAATAGACGTAATCCAATTATAATCCAAAGAAAAGATGCAACAAAAATTGAAATCAGGCGTATCCTATCCCTCATTTTCTCTTTTTCAGACAAATCAAATAGGCGTAAATCGATAGTCACGGTTAAATAATCAAATTTGGCAACAGAAAAAGTTCGTATGGTCATTCACGGGTACAGGGAAGTGATGGTTTTCCTACCGTGAATAGAAAATTTATGCACAAGAAAACTCATTTTGGATCTCCTGTAAAATTTCGAAAATGTTGTTTACGCCTCTTTGTGTTGTCAGAGGCGATATATGACTTTTAATTTTATATCTTAATACATTCTTATCAGTTGGATTATTGTAGCATCACCTAACTGACCGAACACTCTAAAAAAAACATGAAATATATTATAACAAAATATATTTCTAATTTTCCAGATAATCCAGGGTTAGTCATGAGCACTTTGATCAGAAACATGTTGATTAATTTGGTCGTGTGTTTTGCAATGTTAAAGAGTAAGTATATAAGTTTTTCAGACCTCTCTTTAAATAAATTTTCAATAAAAAAAGTATATAAGTACCCTATAATAATTTAATGGTTATAAATTAATGTATATTTATTCTACTGAATAATGTTATTATTGCCGTATTTGTTATCATATTGTAGGTTTACTTTGTGATACATGTAATTGTAAATGCAAAAAAAATGCTCAAGTCAAGTTTGAAATTTGATAGTGGGGTTTTAATTTTAAATATGTGGCTGCACTCAAGAAATGACTAAACGCATTTCAATGTTTTGAAATGACTTTCAAATTTTTATTTAATTTTTTTTTCAATCCAGTTTTGGCACAGTTGTAAGATTTCCTTCAGCTGAAATGATTCATAGGCACAAGATTAAAAGCTTGACTTGTCTATACAGGGTGTCCCACCAAACTTGGACACCTCAAATTACTCTAACCCTGAAAGAGTTTTTGAAAAATAAAAAATCCTAGGGTACATGGTCTAATTATGCGGTTTCTGTCATGAATTTTTTTTTATACAGGGTGGTTCAAAAGTCAGAAATTGAGGTGTCAACTTTCGATTTTTAAATGGATCGACCTGAATTTTATTTGATAATTTTACTTCTAAATGGTTCCTGAGTACTTTTTTAAACAAAAATTTTACATACAGGGTGGTTTTTTTTCGACCAATTTTTTTTCTAAATCTCGAATAACTCAAGTTTGTTTAATTTTTTAGATAACAAGAATAGAAAGTGTTTGTGTAATGAAAACACGTACTTTCAATTGGCATCAAATTTTTTATACAGGGTGGTTCACAAGTGAAATAATGATTTGATTTTTTTAAAACTGAGTTTTTTTAATTTGTTATTTGGGATTAATAATTCTAACCTAATATTACACATTTTTTGTTAGTCATATCGAAAAACAAAACTAAAGTGTTGTACAGGGTGAGACATAATTTTTTTGTGACACCCTGTATATGGGCAGTCAAAGAGACGTAAAATTAAATATAAAACTAAATTTGCAAGAGAAATTTTGATTTTTAATGATATCAAAAAGTAATGGTGTTTTAACTAATATTGTCGCATGGACCACCCTGTAGATATTCTCTTAAACTATCATGTGGGTACTCGAGGTTGTGTAAAATTCAACGAAGACTTCGAATCTTGTAGAAAAACAAGTAAAAAACACGAATTTTGAAGCCATTTTCAATTTGGTGTACACACTGAATGATGTTAAAACTAGAAATAAAAAGTAGGTAGGTGTAGACACAAAATTGAAAATGGCTTTTTGAATTCATTTTTTTCTTTCAGATTTGGACTCCTCGTTGAATTTTAGACAATTTCGACTACCCATATGATGTTTTAAGAAAATATCTACAGGGTGGTCCATGTGACAATATTAGTTAAAACACCATAACTTTTTGATATCATTAAAAATCGAAGTTTTTCTTGCACATTTAGTCTATCTATTTCATTTTATGTCTCATTGACTGCCCATATACAGGGTGTTACAAAAAAATTATGTCTCACCCTGTACAACACTTTAGTTTTGTTTTTCGATATGACTAACAAAAAATGTGTAAAATTATGTTAGAATTATTAATCCCACATAAAAAAATTAAAAAAACTCAGTTTTAAAAAAAATCAAGTCATTATTTCACTTGTGAACCACCCTGTATAAAAAAAATTGATGCCAATTGAAAGTGCGTGTTTTCATTACACAAACACTTTCTATTCTTGTTGTCGAAAAAATTAAACAAACTTGAGTTATTCGAGATTCAGAAAAAAAATTGGTCGAAAAAAAACCACCCTGTATGTAAAATTTTTGTTTAAAAAAGTACTCAAGAACCATTTAGAAGTAAAATTATCAAATAAAATTCAGGTCGATCCATTTAAAAATCGAAAGTTGACACCTCAATTTCTGACTTTTGAACCACCCTGTATAAAAAAAATTCATGACTGAAACCGCATAATTAGACCATGTACCCTAGGATTTTTTATTTTTCAAAAACTATTTCAGGGGCCGAGTAATTTGAGGTGTCCAAGTTTGATGGGACACCCTGTATATTATCATCAAACACCTCGGCCGATGTGTGAAGAGCGCCTATATAAAGAAAGAGACAGCCCGGCAGAGTGTAAGGTTATGGAAAACATAGTTCCCATGCATTGCATGTATAGACTTTAAAAGATTTAAAGAGCAGTTTGAGACTAGTTTCGTCCTTATTTGAACTCATCAGTGTCATATCGTCGCGTCGGCTAGAAGGTAAAACTGACCAAGTGACAGTTGGTCATTTTTCCATTGTTTTTGTTACTCTGGTTGGAAATCAACCTAACTCTTGGCTAAATATTAAAAGTTCGGTAGTATTCAAACATATGCGCGGGAAAAAGCGAAAAACAATTTTTACCTGAAAGACTGGTGGAGATTTTTTTTCGATGAAGAAATCAACATTTTAAGATTCATTTGGTGAAATCAATGTTGTATCGATGCAATAAAATAGAAAAATTCAATTGTGAGCGCAAAACACTCAAAACAGTTCACCGGGAAGCTTTCTTCAGGAAGGCCCGCCACGCCAAAACTTTGCGCGACTCTCCTGAAAAATTGTCCAAATGCAGATGGTCAGTTTTACCTTCCATCCGACGATATTATGAATATACATACATTTGTTACCAAAGATTCGTTTAGTAAAATTCTGTTTTGTTACAGGCACTTGCATGGCCCAAGACAAGCTAGTGAGGTACAAGTATTGTAAGTTTATTTAATTTCAATGCATCTAAGTTTATTTCATTTCAATGCATCTAAGTTTATTTCATTTCAATGCATCCAAGTTTATTTCATTTCAATGCATCTAAGTTTATTTCATTTCTAATGCTCGGTTCTACGGACCTTAAAGAACACGCAACCGGAGATCGGGATTTTAAAATACGCCACCTCGGTTTGGCGAGCGAAACCCTCTCGATTTACTGCACTAGCGCTAATTTGAGGAAACCTATTGGAACTAACGTTCCCAATCCCCGGTTTCGGGTTTTTCAAGATTATTATATAACACTTGATTGGTCAACTACATACATTCACCAAATAGGACATGAAAAAAAAGAACAAAATAGAATATGTAGTGAACCAAGGGGCGAGGTTAAAGTCTGTGGCTTTCTCTTCCACCGAACCCCAAGATCCGTAGTGAGCTGACATTTTCTTATACAGGGTCTAGCAGACTTGGTGTGAAATCTCTTAGAATGTTACCATTTGGTAGATCTGCACATCATTCCAGAAACAACTCTCTCTCTCTCTCAAAAAAGTCATAATTCACAAATCTTACTGTCAACCGTCCCACAGAACATTCTCATTGTTTTTTTTTTTTTGGGTTTAACGTCGCTTTCAACAGGAAACTCACAAATCTGGGTCGAAATGCCAGCATTATGAAGTCTTCGACGCTAGCCACTAAGTATTGACATGATAACACAAATAACTACCTCTTTATCTTTTTCTCTTTTTTATTGTGTTTCACAGTCGGAAAACCATTCCCTGTGGCCATGTTAAAATCTCTGTGTGACCAAAAAGATTTGTTGGATGGAACGGACCTCTGCATGAACGGCACAGATACGACTGCGCCAAAAATAGGCGGAAAATGCGGATATGTATGTCGCACTCTGAATCTCAAATACAAAGAGTGTTTCTCCGTACAACCAATGTTTAACGGTAAAAAAGACCACTTCTATGACGTATGTGGTTGCACGAATAGCACCCAAAAACCCTCGGAAGCCATCGACAAGTGGTATTGGATCACGGGGCAATCTATCGACGATAGTTTTGCGCTCAACAAAACCCAACAGTGCGCTAATTTACTGTCGGTATTTTTTACACTGAATGCCCCCAGAAATTAGTTTGAAGGGCGAAAATATAGGCGAAATCACCGTCCTCAGTGGCTCAATCGATTAGGCGGCGGACTTGTAACCTGGAGGTCGGTAGTTCAAGTCCCGGTTTCAGCGTAGATTTAGTGAAGCGAGTTTAAGTAGTTACGATATCACAAAAGTGATTAACACATATAATTATGATAACTTAAAACTTACATTCCCCCATTTATAATAATAAGCAAAATCTAGACTTAATAATAATACTTTCTAGTGGAAGGTAAACACCACGAGGCGAGATTAATGTTCAAAGCATTTTCTACCACCTATATACTCGAATAAATGAGGCAAAATTCCTGCTTTGGGTAGGATTCGTACCATCAGATACGTACACTACCTGGATTACTAGAATAGAGCGGTAACCACCTAACCACAAATGCACTCTTAGCCTTATACCTACCTTTCAGTATAGACAGAAAAGTGAGAAGTTGTACGAGATATACATGAATACCAGAACATACCTGGACTGCTGTCTCGAAAGACCTGATCTTTTTTTTTTTTTTTATTACATATATTTTAAGCATTTCAGTATACACTCTTGTATGTATGCTATGATATAAAAAATGGTACATGATATAAATGAATGAAAAATTTAAAATTTATATAAAATTTTTATATTAATAATATTGTCATCTGGACTAATTCATAACTATGAATTTTTTTTTTTTTTTTTTTTTTTTTTTTTTTTTTTTTTACAGGTAATATTATTATTATTTTTTTTTATTATTATTTTTTTTTTTGTAGTTTCTCAATTTCTAACAACTTTCAATTACCATCATTCTATCTACCAGGTGGTAGATAAAAGTGATACATTTCAGGACTAGCGAATTAAAAAAAAAAAAAAAAAATTGGAAAGACCTGATATTTTTTGATACAGACAAGTATGATAAGACATGAATCTACTATTATGCTGATTTTACTGTTTCTTTTTACTGTTATCACGCATTTTACTGTTTCAACTTGGTATAGTGACAATAAAACTCAAATACAAGACGTTTCACAATGACAAAAGGTCTTTTGATTTCGACCACCTCTTTTGATTAAGCGCCCCACTGCATGGTCATATTTACCCTCCATTCGCTGAAAACTTACAAACCTGCTACTCAAATAATCTCATCTAGGCTGAGTGGGGCCACCATCACGAGGGTTCAAATTCGAATGGTCACCCATCCAAGTCCTAGCCTCTCTGGACGTTGCTTTACTTCAGTGACAAAACGAGAACGGGTGCCTTCAGCGTGCCAACTGGCTCATCTGTCGATGAGCCTCATCTGTAATAAAAGCATAATAATAGTGTTATAGTTAATTATGAGAGGTTTTGAAAGGTGTTTTATATATTTTTTTAATTTTTTTTTTTTTTTACAGATTTTGGTCTTATCAATAGTTTCTAGATCATTGTCAATCTCAGATTTGTCTTCTTCTACCTTCATTTCTTTCTTCTTTTTTGAAACTGTTCCCCCTATATTTCTTTTCGTTTTCTACACTTTCATTTTTCTTCCTTTCTTTTGCTATGTTCAAGTACACAAATACCTTCATTGGGTCCAATACATTAGGGTACTAATATCTTGG
Organism: Bactericera cockerelli; assembly: GCA_024516035.1. Classification (NCBI taxonomy): domain Eukaryota; kingdom Metazoa; phylum Arthropoda; class Insecta; order Hemiptera; family Triozidae; genus Bactericera; species Bactericera cockerelli. The sequence continues at coordinate 6,585,523 of CM044964.1, forward strand.
TACTTCTTACAACCTCCCAGTATTTCAGGATTTTGAGCCTTACGTTTGGAAAATTCTACTTTGGTTTGCGGAATCTCAAAACACTGCCGTTGCTCTTCTGACAGCCAGGTTGCCATTAAAAACATCTAATACGATAGCAGATATCATTTGTGCTTCTGTATACAAAGGAGGTGGTTTCTTCATCTTGTAGTTCCGGGGCATTCTGAGTGTTTTGATAAATACAAAAAAAGTTATAGGGTAAAACAAACACCCAAAATATGCGTTCGTAACTACCCCATAGCAAAAAAATGCGGGGGTAATTAAGAACACCCAAAAACTATAACTTAAAAAATGGTTAAAACAATTATTTTTGTAAAATAATAACCAAAAACATGCTTATCAATAATTAAAAGTAAAATAATGATAAAAATTCAAGTAACTCTTACCTAAAAAATTGTTTTAAAAAAATCAAAACTTCAAAAAACAATTTTTTTGATAGATCTATTTTCACTAGCTTACTAACTACAACTGAAAATAAATACTATCGAAAACTCGTGTTCAACCTGTAAAAACAATTCAAAATAATAGTATTCAACCACCAGATTCGAAATATCTTATCCTGTTTAGGTACAATGACCACTGTTCGTAATTACCCCCTGTTCGTAAATACCCCCCTTGACCCTATGTGGTAAAATCTCATATGAGATGATAACTTGTCATGTCCCGGCTGGGTTTCGAACCCACGACATCTGGAAATCTGGATTCACAGAGTGCCGCCTTTACCACTGGGCTACCGGGACAGACATGTATAAACCTGACAAAAAGAGAATCCCATTCAAATTCAAACCCTGATTCCTGGCCCCACTCAGGCCGGGTGAGATTAATTTGAGTCGCTGGTTTGTGAGTATCCAGCGAATGGAGGGTAAACCTCCTGTCTAGACATGACCATGCTGTTGAAAGCGACGTTAAACCAGAAAAAAAAAAACAGAATCTATCGGATTTTTTCTTTTTTTTTTTTGTGACATCGTTGTCACTTAGCTACTTGGTTTAAGCTTATATTATTTTCATGCCACCACTGGCTGTGAAATATTACCTGCTCACGCGAGTGAAAAATTGATTTTACGACACCTGAATCAACGATTTCAGAATTTATTTGGTCTTAAACAAATACTCTTATGATAAATTGCAGCCAAAAAAATCTCACACCTTTCATTGCATAGCACTTCCCTGATGGAATGATCTGTTCGCAAAAATTACTTTGACAAAATTGTTAGATCAAGGTAAGTTTTACTTCTAATATTTTTTTTTTTTTTTAATTGATTCGATTTTATTTTTTCACATTTTCGAACGGAGATTGTGTATTATTTCCATTCCTTGCAACGCGCAAATCTCAGAAACTACTAATCGGATTCCAACGAAATTAAATGTTTGTAAGTCATATAGAAATGAAAAGGTAAGTATTTAAGAATATGCCTACTATATAAAAATGCCATGGAAATGCATGCATAATATTTTTTTGTTATTTTTAACACTTAATTAATTGGACATAATATATGTACACTACAAATAATTATTATAACAACGAAAAAATGGAAACAATATACAAAAAAAAGGAAAAAGGATAGAAAAATATATACATATAAACATATGTATGTGCTAACTAAAGGGCGGGGTTATTGCCTATGGCAATCTCTTCCACCCAACCCTACATTGAAAATACATCACTTGATTTTACAAAAGTATCCCTCTTCGAAAAATACAAACTTTAATATGATATGACCTCTTATATGTGTTTCTAATTTTATATCTTAATACATTCTTATCAGTTGGATTATTGTAGCATCACCTAACTGACCTAACACTAAAAAAACATCTTAATATATAAATGTCATAGTCACTGACTGACTGATCATCACTGTTTCTCCGAACTGGTAAGTCCTAGGAAGCTGAAATTTGGTAGGTAGCTTTGTCTTATAGTCTAGATGTGCAGTAAGACGGGATTTTTCGAAATTTCCACTACAACACCTGCCATTGGCGAAAAATTACTTTTTGCTTTCACGGCCATGCCTCGGCCCGCAAAGCGGGCGACAGCCCGCTAGTTAAATATATTACAAAATACATATTTCTAATTTTCCAGATAATCCAGAGTGAGTCATGGGCGCTTTGATCAGAAACACCTTGGTTAGTTTGGTCGTGTTTTTTGCAATGTTAAAAAGTAAGTATATAAGTTGTTACAGACCTCTCTTTAAATAAAATTTCAATAAAAAAGTATATAAGTACCCTATAATAAGTGGGTTATTGGTTATAAATCAATGTATTTATTCTACTGACTGACCTCAGTAGCTTGATGGATAAGGCCGGTCCCGGTTTCAGCGTAGACTTAGTAAAAGCGAGTTTGAGTAGTTGTGACATCACCAAAGTGATTAACACAAATATGATAACTTAACTTAACTTATTTATTCTACTGAATAATGTTAGGTATTATGTCCATATTTTTTATCATATTGTAGGTTTAATACTTTGTGATACATGTAAATGCAAAGAAAAAAAAAATGCTAAAGTCAATTCTGCAATTTGACGGTGGGTTTTTTTTTTAATATGGCTGCACACAAAAAATGAGTGAACGCATTTCAATGTTTTGAAATGACTTTTAATTTTTTATTGGAATTTTTTCAATCCAGTTTTGGCACAGTTGTAAGATTTCCTTCTGCTGAAATGATTCATGGGCACAAGATTAAAAGCTTGACTTGTCTATATCATCAAACACCTCGGCCGAGGTGTGAAGAACGCCTATACAAAGAAAGAGACAGCCCGGCAGAGTGTAAGGTTATGGAAAACATAGTTCCCATGCATTGCATGTATAGACTTTAAAAGATTTAAAGAGCAGTTTGAGACTAGTTTCGTCCTTATTTTGAACTCATCAGTGTCATATCGTCGCGTCGGCTAGAAGGTAAAACTGACCAAGTGACAGATGGTCATTTTTCCGATTTTTTGTTACTCTGGTTGGAAATCAACCAAACTATTGGCTAAATATCAAAAGTTCGGTAGTATTCAAACAATTTTTACTTGAAAGACTGGGGGAGATTTTTTTTTCGATGAAGAAATCAACATTTTAAGATTCATTTGGTGAAATCAATGTTGTATCGATGCAATAAAATAAAAAAATTCAATTGTGAGCGCAAAACACTCAAAACAGTCCACCGGGAAGGTTTTTTCAGGAAGGCCCTCCACGCTAAAACTTTGCGCGGCTCTCCTGAAAAATTGTCCAAATGAAGATGGTCAGATTTGCCTTTCAGCCGACGATATTATGAATATATGTACATATATTTGTTACCAAATATTCGTAAATAAAATTCTGTTTTGTTACAGGCCCCTGCATGGCCCAAGACAAGCTGAAGGAGTACAAGTATTGTAAGTTTATTTCATTTCAAGGCATCTAAGTTTATTTCATTTCAATGCATCTAAGTTTATTTCATTTCAATGCATCTAAGTTTATTTCATTTCAATGCATCTAAGTTTATTTCATTTCAATGCATCTAAGATTATTTCGTTTCAATGCATCTAAGTTTATTTCATTTCTAATGCTCGGTTCTACGGACCTTGAAGAACACACAACCGGAGATCGGGATTTTAAAATACGCCACCTCGGTTTGGCGTGCGAAACCCTCGATTTACTGCACTAGCGCTAATTTGACGAATCCTTTTGGAACCAACGTTCCCAATCCCCAATTTCGTGTTTTTCAGGTGTTTTTCAAGATCCATAGTTAGCTGACATTTTCTTTTACAGGGTCTAACAGACTTTTCAGTAAAATAACAGTAAAATTAACAGTAAAACATTAAGGGCGGAATTAATAGACAACATCAATAACTTAAGTCGTTGGTAAGTGTCGGTTTTCCCTATCTTACACAGTACGCAATCCGTGACTTAGCGCCACAGAGGTATTACAAAAACGTCTATTAATTTCACCCTAAGAGATTGACATTGGAATATGATGGTTGGTTAGAGATATGATATCATTAATTCTCTTAATTTCGATGCTAACCACTAAATATTGACATGATAACACAAATAACTACCTCTTTATCTTTTTCTCTTTCTTATTGTGTTTCACAGTCGGAAAACCATTCCCTGAGGCCATGTTAAAATCTCTGTGTTATAAGGCCATGTTTAACAATTTGTTGGATGCAACGGACCTCTGCATGAACGGCACAGATACGACTGCGCCAAAAATAGGCGGAAAATGCGGATATGTATGTCGCACTCTGAATCTCAAATACAAGGAGTGTTTCTCCGTACAACCAATGTTTAACGGTAAAAAAGACCACTTCTATGACGTATGTGGTTGCACGAATAGCACCCAAAAACCCTCGGAAGCCATCGACAAGTGGTATTGGATCACGGGGCAATCTATCGACGATAGTTTTGCGCTCAACAAAACCCAACAGTGCGATAATTTACTGTCGGTATTTTTTACATTGAATGCCCCCAGAAATTAGTTTGAAGGGCGAAAATATAGACGAAATCACCGTCCTCAGTGGCTCAATCGATTAGGCGGCGGACTTGTAACCTGGAGGTCGGTAGTTCAAGTCCCGGTTTCAGCGTAGATTTAGTGAAGCGAGTTTAAGTAGTTACGATATCACAAAAGTGATTAACACATATAATTATGATAACTTAAAACTTACATTCCCCCATTTATAATAATAAGCAAAATCTAGACTTAATAATAATACTTTCTAGTGGAAGGTAAACACCACGAGGCGAGATTAATGTTCAAAGCATTTTCTACCACCTATATACTCAAATAAATGAGGCAAAATTCCTGCTTTGGGTAGGATTCGTACCATCAGATACGTACACTACCTGGATTACTAGACTAGAGCGGTAACCACTTAACCACAAATGCACTCTTAGCCTTATACCTACCTTTCAGTATAGACAGAAAAGTGAGAAGTTGTACGAGATATACATGAATACCAGAACATACCTGGACTGCTGTCTCGAAAGACCTGATCTTTTTTTTTTTTTTTTTTATTACATAATATATTTTAAGCATTTCAGTATACACTCTTGTATGTATGCTATGATATTAAAAATGGTACATGATATAAATGAATGAAAAATTTAAAATTTATATAAAATTTTTATATTAATAATATTGTCATCTGGACTAATTCATAACTATGAATTTTTTTTTTTTTTTTTTTTTTTTTTTTTTTTTTTTTTTTTACAGGTAGTTTCTCAATTTCTAACAACTTTCAATTACCATCATTCTATCTACCAGGTGGTAGATAAAAGTGATACATTTCAGGACTAGCGAATTAAAAAAAAAAAAAAAAAAAATGGAAAGACCTGATATTTTTTGATACAGACAAGTATGATAAGACATGAATCTACTATTATGCTGATTTTACTGTTTCTTTTTACTGTTATCACGCATTTTACTGTTTCAACTTGGTATATAGTGACAATAAAACTCAAATACAAGACGTTTCACAATGACAAAAGGTCTTTTGATTTCGACCACCTCTTTTGATTAAGCGCCCCACTGCATGGTCATATTTACCCTCCTTTCACTGAAAACTTACAAACCTGCTACTCAAATAATCTCATCTAGGCTGAGTGGGGCCACCATCACGAGGGTTCAAATTCGAATGGTCACCCATCCAAGTCCTAGCCTCTCTGGACGTTGCTTTACTTCAGTGACAAAACGAGAACGGGTGCCTTCAGCGTGCCAACTGGCTCATCTGTCGATGAGCCTCATCTGTAATAAAAGCATAATAATAGTTATAGTTAATTATGAGAGGTTTTGAAAGGTGTTTTATATATTTTTTTAATTTTTTTTTTATATACAGATTTTGGTCTTATCAATAGTTTCTAGGTCATTGTCAATCTCAGATTTGTCTTCTTCTACCTTCATTTCTTTCTTCTTTTGACATTTTCATGTCTTTGCTCTGGCACATAACCAAAATTATGTGACGAAATTATGTAACGAAATTATGTAACGATATTATGTAACGAAATATCGAATTGTAAAGGGAGAGAAGTCTTCTAATATCGGATATCGATATTATGGTTTCGATATTATCGATATACCTAATATCGATATTTTCGTTTCGATATTGCAACCCTAAGAGAAGAGGGAAAGTGTGTGTCATGCGCACAATACGAAATTTGGTCAGTTGGGTTTTGGACCTTGAATAGTAAAGATGAAAATGTCGAAATGGTTGCAGACTCGTATGCAAGCGTTTTTTTAAACAAAAATTTAACATCGCTTTCAACTGCGTGGTCACATCAATAGTCACCGTGGCAGAGTGAGTTAGCGCGCTAGGCATTGTACGCATGGTGACCTGGGTTCGATTCCCAGCGGGGCAGGAATTTTTTTTGAAACTGTTCCCCCTATATTTCTTTTCGTTTTCTACACTTTCATTTTTCTTCCTTTCTTTTGCTATGTTCAAGTACACAAATACCTTCATTGGGTCCAATACATTAGGGTACTAATATCTTGGTACTTCTTACAACCTCCCAGTATTTCAGGATTTTGAGCCTTACGTTTGGAAAGTTCTACTTTGGTTTGCGGAATCTCAAAACACTGCCGTTGCTCTTCTGACAGCCAGGTTGCCATTAAAAACATCTAATACGATAGCAGATATCATTTGTGCTTCTGTATACAAAGGAGGTGGTTTCTTCATCTTGTAGTTCCGGGGCATTCTGAGTGTTTTGATAAATACAAAAAAAGTTATAGGGTAAAACAAACACCCAAAATATGCGTTCGTAACTACCCCATAGCAAAAAAATGCGGGGGTAATTAAGAACACCCAAAAACTATAACTTAAAAAATGGTTAAAACAATTATTTTTGTAAAATAATAACCAAAAACATGCTTATCAATAATTAAAAGTAAAATAATGATAAAAATTCAAGTAACTCTTACCTAAAAAATTGTTTTAAAAAAATCAAAACTTCAAAAAACAATTTTTTTGATAGATCTATTTTCACTAGCTTACTAACTACAACTGAAAATAAATACTATCGAAAACTCGTGTTCAACCTGTAAAAACAATTCAAAATAATAGTATTCAACCACCAGATTCGAAATATCTTATCCTGTTTAGGTACAATGACCACTGTTCGTAATTACCCCCTGTTCGTAAATACCCCCCTTGACCCTATGTGGTAAAATCTCATATGAGATGATAACTTGTCATGTCCCGGCTGGGTTTCGAACCCACGACATCTGGATTCACAGAGTGCCGCCTTTACCACTGGGCTACCGGGACAGACATGTATAAACCTGACAAAAAGAGAATCCCATTCAAATTCAAACCCTGATTCCTGGCCCCACTCAGGCCGGGTGAGATTAATTTGAGTCGCTGGTTTGTGAGTATCCAGCGAATGGAGGGTAAACCTCCCGTCTAGACATGACCATGCTGTTGAAAGCGACGTTAAACCAGAAAAAAAAAACAGAATCTATCGGATTTTTTCTTTTTTTTTTTTGTGACATCGTTGTCACTTAGCTACTTGGTTTAAGCTTATATTATTTTCATGCCACCACTGGCTGTGAAATATTACCTACTCACGCGAGTGAAAAATTGATTTTACGACACCTGAATCAACGATTTCAGAATTTATTTGGTCTTAAACAAATACTCTTATGATAAATTGCAGCCAAAAAAATCTCACACCTTTCATTGCATAGCACTTCCCTGATGGAATGATCTGTTCGCAAAAATTACTTTGACAAAATTGTTAGATCAAGGTAAGTTTTACTTCTAATATTTTTTTTTTAATTGATTCGATTTTATTTTTTCACATTTTCGAACGGAGATTATCTATTATTTCCATTCCTTGCAACGCGCAAATCTCAGAAACTACTAATCGGATTCCAACGAAATTAAATGTTTGTAAGTCATATAGAAATGAAAAGGTAAGTATTTAAGAATATGCCTACTATATAAAAATGCCATGGAAATGCATGCATAATATTTTTTTGTTATTTTTAACACTTAATTAATTGGACATAATATATGTACACTACAAATAATTATTATAACAACGAAAAAATGGAAACAATATACAAAAAAAAAGGAAAAAGGATAGAAAAATATATACATATAAACATATGTATGTGCTAACTAAAGGGCGGGGTTATTGCCTATGGCAATCTCTTCCACCCAACCCTACATTGAAAATACATCACTTGATTTTACAAAAGTTTCCCTCTTCGAAAAATACAAACTTTAATATGATATGACCTCTTATATGTGTTTCTAATTTTATATCTTAATACATTCTTATCAGTTGGATTATTGTAGCATAACCTAACTGACCTGGTGTTGTGTCTTTTTTGATTTCTCCGCAAATTTTTCCTTGAAAAAGCTTAAAATCAAATTATTGAACAGTTTATATTATCTTTGGACTTTTTAAAAGCCTTTTTCTTGTGTTTTTCTACATATCTGTGCTAATTTGATCATAATATAAAGTGCCCTATTAAGATTTTGCCCCTTTCTTTGAACTTTTTTTTGTGATTTAGAGTGACGTCACTGCCATTACGTCATAGCTATTTGAACAGTTGTTAAATATAATTTGCATTTTAGCCACTAACTCTTTTGTGGATTATAAATACTTACAACTCTTCGTCTCGCCTGTGTGTCAGCTGACACGATGGGCTGTTGATAGGTTGCTAAGCAACTCCTCACGATGAGCGGCGGGTCTGATGGTGACCCCGGCGGGGGAAAACCGCCAAATATTCAAACTAACATGGACATTGAAAACACTGCGGAAAACCAAAATGAAAACACCTTGGAACCTACCGATTCAAACACGCAAAAAATAAACACTTCCGACTCTGAAAAAGCAAAAAACACTTCCGAGTTTCCTGAGAAGAAAGCCCTATTATATAATTCTGGAATGAGATGTGATACCTACAAGTTGATCATCCAAATGAAACCAAACTCAACTTCATCTGTCAATGTTGGTGGTAAGCGTCCCTATAGTTATATCAAAGGGTTGATTCTTTCAAAATTACTTGCTGAGATAACAAATAAAAGTCCTGACATTCTTGAAGTAAAGCGATTAAATCGTAGCAAGTTTCTGGTTGTTTGTGCCACATCCAAGTGCGCAAATTCAATAGTTGAAAATGAAAAGATGAAGCAGCAGTTCGTGGCTTTTATCCCTGGCAACTATGTGTCGCGCGCCGCGGTGGTCCGAGATGTCGACCTGGAAATTACTGAAGAAGAGATCCGTGACAATATTGATACGGGGGATTTTAAGATAATCCACATGCAAAGATTAAATAGGAAAACTTTTGTTGAGGGAGTAGCTACCTATGTACCTACTTCTACTGTTAAGATAGTTTTTGAAGGTCAGGATATGCCTAATTATGTATACTTATGGTACTCTAGACTTCCTTGCGAGCCTTTCATTCAGAATCCCATTCAGTGTTTTAGTTGTTTCAGGTTTGGTCACATGACAAAAGCCTGCAAAAATAATCAATTATGTACCAAATGTTATCAAGAGATATACGACAGTCAACATGTATGTAACCTAGCAGATATCAAGTGCTTGAATTGCGGTGGAAAGCATAATTCCAACAGCAAGTCATGCCCTGAGTACGAGAGACAGAAAAATATCAAGATACTGATGAGTACCCGTAGCCTCTGCTTCCCCGAGGCCGACGCTTTACTTCCCAAAGAAACAGATTCTTACTCGGTTCGTACTAAGAATTCATTTGCTGTACTCGAGACATTAGGAAATGAAAAGTTAAGCAATGTAAGTAGTAAATACAATAGTGAATATCCTGCATTGAGATCTAACCAGCCTAACAACCGCAGAACTTTTGACCGCTATGTTCCTCCTCCTCTGTCTAATATGAACAGACCTCCAAAAAGAAAAACCGAAGAATCCAACTTTAATCGTGAGAAAAACGCATTACAAAATAAAAAGAATAGAAATATATTCGAGACGATGAGTCAAATCACTAAGCCTCAGACTTATTATAAAGGCAATCAAATTTCCAGAATGATTTACGAAGGCTGTGAAAATAATAAAATAGACAAACGTAATAGTGAAAATGAAAAATGGTTTAATCTTACACAGCAGCCTGAGATTCAGTTTAGTGGAGACTCCGCTATGACGATTTCAGATACTCCAGTGCTTTCTCCAATGATGATTTCTAATAATATAGACCAGAATATTAATCTACAGACTACAAGTTCGAGTACGGGTATGGACTACCAACAGATTGGTAGCCCACACCTAGGATGTTGATTTGATTGATTTAGTTTCTAATTTGTATATAACTTACCCGTTACATAAAATTTGGTGTACATAGATTATTTAGGAAAAAAAAAACATAATATTTAATAACTTTATAAATGACAGATACAGCAAATAATAATACTTTCCTAGACAGTATTATTCAATGGAATATGAACGGGTTTAAGAACAAAAGGGACGAATTAAACGTTCTTCTAAAAAATAACTTACCTCTTGCTTTTGCTATACAAGAAACTCACCTCCTTCCTAAAGATTCAGTTGACTTCACCAACTATCAAGTTTTCCGTAAGGACTTCAGTTCCGGTCGGATAGCTTGTGGCGGTGTTATGATTCTGGTTCACAACTCCTGCCATGCACAACTCATCAGTGTTAATCATTCAAGTAATTTACAAGTGATTGTGGTGCGTATTACTTGTAATAAACTTAAACAAGATGTAACCCTGTGTAATTTGTATGTTCGCCCCGGCAACAGTAGCAGCATTGTAAAGGAAGCCGAATTTTCTCAGTTGATATCTCAGCTAAGTCAACCCTATATAATATGTGGTGATATGAATGCCCATCATTACCTTTGGGGAAGCGAGAAAGTGGACACTCGTGGCAAGGAATTAGAAAAATTTATAAATATGAATGCTGTATACTTACTCAACACTGGATCGCCCACACATTTAAATAATTCTTATGGTACCTTATCAGCCATTGATCTCACCTTCACATCACTTTCCTTAGCCACTGAGATAACTTGGTCTACTGCAGAAGATACCCACTCTTCTGACCATTTTCCAATTATTATTAAATTTAATCTAGATCAAGATTCAAGCCAAACTGATACCAGATGGTTGTTCAATAAAGGCAAATGGGATGAATATCAGTCTCTTATAACATTTCACCTGAGATCTGAGTATTCATTAACTACAACAGGTAACAATATTGATCAGATATTTTTAATGATAAACCAAAATATTTTGGATGCCTCTGACAAAGCTATTCCTAAATTTCATATGATCCCTAAGAAAAAGTATACTCCGTGGTGGAATAATGACATAAAAAATCTCATTAAACAAAGAAAAAAATGTTTAAGAATCTACAAGAAAAATCCCATACCCACTAACTTTATTGAATATAAGAAACTTAGAGCTCAAGTTCGGCTGAAAATTAAGGAGAGTAAGAAAAAGAGCTGGATAAATCTAATGGATACAATTAAGTATAACTTAGATAGTAAAACCATGTGGCAACATATGAAACGTTTCAAAGGTAAAAGGGCCTTTAGCTCAATTCCAGCACTTCTGAATAGTGAGGGAGAAAAAATCAAAGATCAGAAAGAAATGGCCAACATGCTAGCGAAACATTACGGTGATATTTCGTCAGATAGCAAATACTGTGCCAGTTTTAGAACTTATAAGACCGTGAAAGAAAGCAAACCTATTAATCCTGGCTTAGGTAACCATCCCCAAATAAATGTACCATTCACAATATATGAATTAAAATTTGCCTTGAAAGGATGCAAATCTTATGCCTGTGGTCCTGATGGCATCAGCTACCCCATGCTAATTAATCTACCAGAAGCAGCGCTAGAATTCTTGCTTGAAATATTTAATATTATTTGGTTAAATGGTCTTTTCCCAGAATCATGGAAAGCTTCCTACATTGTGCCAGTACTGAAGCCTGGTAAAAACCCCCTTGATACTGCCTCATACCGACCGATCGCTTTGATGAGCTGTTCTTGTAAAATTTTCGAGAAGATGATAAACAAAAGACTAACTTGGATATTAGATACTTTCCATCTTATTAGCGATTTTCAAAGCGGATCGAGGAAAATGAGATCGACCATTGATAATTTAATATTGCTTGAAGATGAAATTAGTAAATCTATTCAAAACAGACAAATAACCGCTGCAGTGGTACTGGACATCGAGACCGCGTACAACAGAGTATGGGGAAGAAAGGTACTAGACAAACTGGCTGAGTGGAAAATAGGAGGACCCCTCTTTCAGTATATATCCCATTTTCTCAAAAACAATTATATCATTGTGAAATGTAATAGATCGTATCATTCTTCTCTAACTAAAATTGATAACGGAATTAAACAAGGTTCATCGCTAAGCTGTAGCATTTTTAGTATTGCAACATGTGACTTAGCTGATAACCTGCACCCTTCAGTAAAGCATGTCATGTATGTAGACGACTTTGGAATATTTATAAGTGGAAAAGATATTGAATCAGTAAGGCAGCCTCTTCAAGAGTCCCTTTTAAGTCTTCAAGCTTGGACAAGAATTAATGGTTTAGATTTTTCTGTTTCTAAAACATGTGGTTTGATTTTTAGTAGATGTAGAAAACAAAACACTCGACCACCTACATTAAGATTTAAAGATCGACACATCAATTTCGTTCAATCTGTTAAATGGCTGGGCGTCATACTTGATAGTCGATTTACCTTTGAAGAACACATAAAATATATTAAATCCAAAAGCCTAAAAGCACTGAATATACTAAAAATATTATCACATTCACAATGGGGATTAAATAGAAAATTAATATTACAACTGTATCAATCATATATTCGTCCAATTTTAGATTATGGCTGTGTGTTGTACAATTCTGCTACTGATTCCTGCTTATCAAAGTTGGAACCAGTCCAAAATGCAGCTCTCCGATGTATAACTGGAGCTTTTCGGTCGTCACCAGTCGTCAGCTTACAAGCAGAATCCGGACAAATGCCTCTCAAGTATAGAAGACAAGTTCTTATTATTAACTATGTTTCAAGACTTAGATCTAATCCAGACAATCCCGCCTTCCACCTAGTTTTTTCAGATAACCCTGCTTTATCAGCTATGTCTAATAATAAACCTCTACCCCTAGCTGCTCGAATAAATAAAATTAATTTATTTCCGATACATGAATTAACATGTATGAAGGTTATTAAAAATATTCCCCCATGGACTCTTGTAATACCGGAAGTTGAGTTTCTCTTTAAAATCCAGAAAGAAAATATATCACCAACTGAATGTCATCAAAAATTTCTTGAGTACCAGAGTGAAAATATGGAATATCTTCCTTGCTTTACAGATGGCTCTAAAAGTAATAATTCTACAACTTGTGCTTTTACATATAAAAATGAAACACAGAAAATCAAACTAAGTTCTGTATCATCTATATTTTCTGCTGAAATGTTTGCTCTATTTTATTGCCTCAAATATATAAATGAAAAAACTGATCAACTCAAACTCAAAATTGTAATATATTCAGACTCAAAAAGTGCACTTGAGTGTATTCAGCAAGTTTTCCCGAAAAATCCAATCTGTATAAATATACGCAGTTTGCTAGTACAACTTCAGAAGGATCGCGGAGTGGAAGTTAAGTTCACCTGGATACCCAGTCACCTCGGCATAGCCGGTAATGTCCGTGCTGACTCTGCTGCTCGGGCCGCTCATGTATTTTACGACTATTCATACCTATCCGTTACATCAGATGACATCAAGAGTGCTCATAAAAGTATTACTCTGAATGAATGGAAACATGACTGGCAGGGAATCCCAATTCATAATAAGTTGAAAAGAATTAAAGAAGACGTCCATCTGTGGAGTACCTCGAATCGACATAATAGAAAAGAAGAAGTTGTATTATCAAGACTTAGAATTGGGCACACGGCCCTAACTCATAAATACTTACTAGATAGGATAGACCCGCCCTTGTGTACAGTTTGTGATGTCCTCATAACCATAAAACATGTTTTATCTGAATGTCCGGCTCTGGAAATCTATAGGAGAAAAGTAGGTTTCATTTCTAATTCTTTGAAAGATATCTTAACTAATGAAAATAATAATGCGGATAAAGTTATTCGATTCCTTAGAATTGCTAAACTATTTAGTAAAATTTAATTTTTACATTCTTGAATTTAAATTTTTAATTATTCTTTATTATCTATATTTCAAAGGGGATACTACATACTTGAATTTTTATTGTGTTCTGTTTATACTTTATACATTGTTTGATTCACCCGTTTATTTAACTTTTAATACCATTGCCAATTATGTGAAATAATCAGAGTTCTTGATATAATATTGTTATAACTCTAATCTGTTATAATGTAATTTTTATATATAAATAATTTCAATTAACTTTGTGTGTTGCGCGATGCAACTAAATACTTAGAGGAGCAAGGACTCTGATTGTTAAGTCTCCTCTGTAAATAAATATCATTAAAAAAAAAAAAAAAAAAAATAAACTGACCTAACACTAAAAAAAACATCTTAATATATAAATGTCATAGTCACTGACTGACTGATCATCACTGTTTCTCCGAACTGGTAAGTCCTAGGAAGCTGAAATTTGGTAGGTAGCTTTATCTTATAGTCTAGATGTGCAGTAAGACGGGATTTTTCGAAATTTCCACTACAACACCTGCCATTGGCGAAAAATTACTTTTTGCTTTCACGGCCATGCCTCGGCCCGCAAAGCGGGCGACAGCCCGCTAGTTAAATATATTACAAAATACATAATATTTCTAATTTTCCAGACAATCCAGAGTGAGTCATGGGCGCTTTGATCAGAAACATCTTGGTTAGTTTGGTCGTGTTTTTTGCAATGTTAAAAAGTAAGTATATAAGTTGTTACAGACCTCTCTTTAAATAAAATTTCAATAAAAAAGTATATAAGTACCCTATAATAAGTGGGTTATTGGTTATAAATCAATGTATTTATTCTACTGACTGACCTCAGTAGCTTTTACTAAGTCTACGCTGAAACCGGGACCGGTTTCAGCGTAGACTTAGTAAAAGCGAGTTTGAGTAGTTGTGACATCACCAAAGTGATTAACACAAATATGATAACTTAACTTAACTTATTTATTCTACTGAATAATGTTAGGTATTATGTCCGTATTTTTTATCATATTGTAGGTTTACTTTGTGATACATGTAAATGCAAAGAAAAAAAAATGCTAAAGTCAATTCTGCAATTTGACGGTGGGTTTTTTTTTAATATGGCTGCACACAAAAAATGAGTGAACGCATTTCAATGTTTTGAAATGACTTTTAATTTTTTATTGGAATTTTTTCAATCCAGTTTTGGCACAGTTGTAAGATTTCCTTCTGCTGAAATGATTCAAGGGCACAAGATTAAAAGCTTGACTTGTCTATATCATCAAACACCTCGGCCAAGGTGTGAAGAACGCCTATACAAAGAAAGAGACAGCCCGGCAGAGTGTAAGGTTATGGAAAACATAGTTCCCATGCATTGCATGTATAGACTTTAAAAGATTTAAAGAGCAGTTTGAGACTAGTTTCGTCCTTATTTTGAACTCATCAGTGTCATATCGTCGCGTCGGCTAGAAGGTAAAACTGACCAAATGACAGATGGTCATTTTTCCGATTTTTTGTTACTCTGGTTGGAAATCAACCAAAACTATTGGCTAAATATCAAAAGTTCGGTAGTATTCAAACAATTTTTACTTGAAAGACTGGGGGAGATTTTTTTTTCGATGAAGAAATCAACATTTTAAGATTCATTTGGTGAAATCAATGTTGTATCGATGCAATAAAATAGAAAAATTCAATTGTGAGCGCAAAACACTCAAAACAGTCCACCGGGAAGGTTTTTTCAGGAAGGCCCGCCACGCCAAAACTTTGCGCGGCTCTCCTGAAAAATTGTCCAAATGAAGATGGTCAGATTTGCCTTTCAGCCGACGATATTATGAATATATGTACATATATTTGTTACCAAATATTCGTTAAATAAAATTCTGTTTTGTATCAGGCCCCTGCATGGCCCAAGACAAGCTGAAGGAGTACAAGTATTGTAAGTTTATTTCATTTCAAGGCATCTAAGTTTATTTCATTTCAATGCATCTAAGTTTATTTCATTTCAATGCATCTAAGTTTATTTCATTTCAATGCATCTAAGTTTATTTCATTTCAATGCATCTAAGATTATTTCGTTTCAATGCATCTAAGTTTATTTCATTTCTAATGCTCGGTTCTACGGACCTTGAAGAACACACAACCGGAGATCGGGATTTTAAAATACGCCACCTCGGTTTGGCGTGCGAAACCCTCGATTTACTGCACTAGCGCTAATTTGACGAATCCTTTTGGAACCAACGTTCCCAATCCCCAATTTCGTGTTTTTCAGGTGTTTTTCAAGATCCATAGTTAGCTGACATTTTCTTTTACAGGGTCTAACAGACTTTTCAGTAAAATAACAGTAAAATTAACAGTAAAACATTAAGGGCGGAATTAATAGACAACATCAATAACTTAAGTCGTTGGTAAGTGTCGGTTTTCCCTATCTTACACAGTACGCAATCCGTGACTTAGCGCCACAGAGGTATTACAAAAACGTCTATTAATTTCACCCTAAGAGATTGACATTGGAATATGATGGTTGGTTAGAGATATGATATCATTAATTCTCTTAATTTCGATGCTAACCACTAAATATTGACATGATAACACAAATAACTACCTCTTTATCTTTTTCTCTTTCTTATTGTGTTTCACAGTCGGAAAACCATTCCCTGAGGCCATGTTAAAATCACTGTGTTATAAGGCCATGTTTAACAATTTGTTGGATGCAACGGACCTCTGCATGAACGGCACAGATACGACTGCGCCAAAAATAGGCGGAAAATGCGGATATGTATGTCGCACTCTGAATCTCAAATACAAGGAGTGTTTCTCCGTACAACCAATGTTTAACGGTAAAAAAGACCACTTCTATGACGTATGTGGTTGCACGAATAGCACCCAAAAACCCTCGGAAGCCATCGACAAGTGGTATTGGATCACGGGGCAATCTATCGACGATAGTTTTGCGCTCAACAAAACCCAACAGTGCGATAATTTACTGTCGGTATTTTTTACATTGAATGCCCCAGAAATTAGTTTGAAGGGCGAAAATATAGACGAAATCACCGTCCTCAGTGGCTCAATCGATTAGGCGGCGGACTTGTAACCTGGAGGTCGGTAGTTCAAGTCCCGGTTTCAGCGTAGATTTAGTGAAGCGAGTTTAAGTAGTTACGATATCACAAAAGTGATTAACACATATAATTATGATAACTTAAAACTTACATTCCCCCATTTATAATAATAAGCAAAATCTAGACTTAATAATAATACTTTCTAGTGGAAGGTAAACACCACGAGGCGAGATTAATGTTCAAAGCATTTTCTACCACCTATATACTCAAATAAATGAGGTTCCTGCTTTGGGTAGGATTCGTACCATCAGATACGTACACTACCTGGATTACTAGACTAGAGCGGTAACCACTTAACCACAAATGCACTCTTAGCCTTATACCTACCTTTCAGTATAGACAGAAAAGTGAGAAGTTGTACGAGATATACATGAATACCAGAACATACCTGGACTGCTGTCTCGAAAGACCTGATCTTTTTTTTTTTTTATTACATATATTTTAAGCATTTCAGTATACACTCTTGTATGTATGCTATGATATAAAAAATGGTACATGATATAAATGAATGAAAAATTTAAAATTTATATAAAATTTTTATATTAATAATATTGTCATCTGGACTAATTCATAACTATGATTTTTTTTTTTTTTTTTTTTTTTTTTTTTTTTTTTACAGGTAATATTATTATTATTTTTTTTTTATTATTATTTTTTTTTGTAGTTTCTCAATTTCTAACAACTTTCAATTACCATCATTCTATCTACCAGGTGGTAGATAAAAGTGATACATTTCAGGACTAGCGAATTAAAAAAAAAAAAAAAAAAAAATTGGAAAGACCTGATATTTTTTGATACAGACAAGTATGATAAGACATGAATCTACTATTATGCTGATTTTACTGTTTCTTTTTACTGTTATCACGCATTTTACTGTTTCAACTTGGTATAGTGACAATAAAACTCAAATACAAGACGTTTCACAATGACAAAAGGTCTTTTGATTTCGACCACCTCTTTTGATTAAGCGCCCCACTGCATGGTCATATTTAACCTCCTTTCACTGAAAACTTACAAACCTGCTACTCAAATAATCTCATCTAGGCTGAGTGGGGCCACCATCACGAGGGTTCAAATTCGAATGGTTACCCATCCAAGTCCTAGCCTCTCTGGACGTTTCTTCACTTCAGTGACAAAACGAGAACGGGTGCCTTCAGCGTGCCAACTGGCTCATCTATTTTTTTATTTTTTATTTCTTCTTTTTTTTTACTTTTGACATACTTTTGCTCGATAAGGACTATTAAAGTCCCATTATTCCAGCAGTAAGCCCAAACCCCTTAAACAAAAAGGTGTCTCTGATCTACTAACTCCAATATAGTAGTCTCGGAGATTGATACGAGAGAGTAAAAACAGCGTGCTCGGAAACATCTTTCTCTGGGAGTACTGCGGGAATGGATTGAAACTCTCCCAGAGAATGTTTAACCAACTTACTCGGAACCTATCCCGGATCTATGCCCGAGCTAATTCGGGACAAGATCCAAGCTAACTCGTCCCGAGTAATGATGGGTTCTTCACTTACAAAAAAACACCGTGTTTTTCGAAAAATGTTAGTTCCAAAGGATTCTTCAAGATAGCGCCAGTAGAGTTTTGCTCTCGCGAAACGGAGTTGGCGTATTTTTTGTGATATACGCCAAAGGTAGAAAAAAAGTAAAAGCGCCAAAATTTAAAAATTCAAGAACATAAACAGAAAGCATAAAAACAAGAAAAGCTAATGTACCTGAAGCTACCAACGTCTTGAAATTTTTATCGAAATTTCTACAGGGTACGGCAAAATATTTTCTCTTATTGCTGAAGTCACCAAAGAGGTACTAATAATACATACCTCAGTCACAAGATTTTTTTAACTAAGATGTTTTTTTCTCGCAGAGTAAATATAATCCCACTACTAGCAAAAGTCATTTGCGTTCTATTTTTATGATATAAATTTTTAAATCAATTTTGTAATTTTTATAAACTTACACGCGCACTAAAACTTTTTTTATTATTGTTGCAAATACAATTGCCTGTAATTAAAGGCAAAATAACTCGATTATAACCTAACGGCACGCAGTCATATCCGACATTGAAGGAACCAAAAGGTCTGTTGTAATCGTCTGTCGTAATCTTAGTTCCTTCAATGTCGGATATGACTGCATGCCACCATCTATAACATTCAATATTATTTGCAACAAGAATATAAAAAATTTTAGGGCGCGCGTAACTTAGTAATAATTACAACAAAAAAATATTTTACAAATAGTATACAATTATATAATAATAATTCCGTGTCCGTGAGATAGGTATTGATACCTAAATCACGGTGGTGAGAGGATTATATGGACGCCCAAATCCAATGTCTAGGCTCCTTTCATGTCCATAGTATACAATTGATCACAAGCTAGATTACGACAGACCTTTTGGTTCCTTGACATTCGTATATATTATATATATGACTGCGTTCCGCCAGGTTTAAAGCAATAATCTTTTAGAGCGTTCCGAATTTCGTTGAAACAAAATTCGATTTCGACGATTTTAAATTTATGCACAAAAATAGACCAAGTGCCATGCGCGATCTCCAAAACATTAATCTCAGCGACTTCACTTTACCTCATCGCCCTCATCGGCAAGTTAACAGATGAAGAAATATAAAAAAAAATGAAGCTGGGAAGCAATGACTGTACTAAGGTAAAAGAGAAAAAGGGATAGTTTAATGAGAATTAAAAATGAATTATTCTAGAGAATTTTTCGTAAATAATGTTCATGGTTGTTTGTTGAACCCTGTTGAATAATCAAATTCGTTGTTTATTTCTATAGAGTAAAGATTATTATATTTAATTATTTGACAAATGATCAAACACCAAATACGCCTCAATTTCACATAATGAAGGTTTTTTTTTAAATTACCGCCACAATAGGAAAATCCGTTTTTGCTCGTAACTTAGCACTTTTCTTTATTTCACTTTGTAATAAAGCACCCATCACTTCACCCAATTGCTCTTTTTTTAATGAATCTTCTATACTTAATATGTCCGTAGTTAATGATAATCTTTTATCTCAGTCTGACATTCATAACAGAAGTACAAAGAATGTGGAAGTTTTTTCAATTCCTTCTTTAGATGTAGATAGTTTCCCTCCTTTAAACTCTTTCAACGGGGGAGGAACCTCCATAACCTAATTACTGTGACTCATTCTGTTTCAGCTTCTACTACTCAATCAGCTCCTCATAACCACTCTAATAGTTCTGCCTCTCGCACTTCTGCTTCAACGCAATTTTCTATTTTTTATCAAAACGTCCGAGGCTTACGGACAAAGCTCAGTCTAACACGATCAGCTTTGCCTATCGACAGCTGTGACGTGTTTGCATTTGTTGAAACTAATCTTACATCTTCTTTCTTCTCCTCAGAACTTGGTTTTGCGAATCATGCTGTCTACAGATGTGATAGAAATCTTAGGCTCTCCAGTAAAAAAAGCGGTGGTGGCGTCCTTCTTGCCATCAGTAA
The DNA here is from genome assembly GCA_024516035.1 of Bactericera cockerelli. NCBI lineage: Eukaryota > Metazoa > Arthropoda > Insecta > Hemiptera > Triozidae > Bactericera > Bactericera cockerelli. Next base: position 6,606,230 of record CM044964.1, read on the forward strand.
CAGCTTTTCTTCATCATCGATCTCGTTTTCTTCTGACGGATTTGAACAACTTTTTATTCGTATGACAGCTAGTAACTGCAGGGATAATTTTATTATTGGTGCAATTTATATACCTCCCACTTCTCCCCCTCAACTTTTCTCCTCCCATTTTGACGAAGTAGACCGTCTTCGCAATCTTTATCCCAATGATACTTTCATCTTGCTGGGAGACTACAACCTACCTGAGCTCTCCTGGTCCCATTGTAGCCCATTGCCGGCCAGCTCTACACCTCGTAGTTGTATTTTTTTAGATCAGGTCTCTTTCTTAGGTCTTACACAGTTAAACACGTTTCGAAATGATAGTGATAGAATCCTAGATCTTGTTCTCTCTTCTTCTCCAGAGAGATTAACTGTTGAGCCCTCTGAATCTTACTTGCCAGTTGATAAGCACCACCCTCCTCTTCTAGTCTTTTGTTCTCTTGTCAGCGAAAATGTTTCTGGTACTGATGACTTTGTTGGTTATAATTTTCGCAAAGCACCATACGTTTTCATGAATAATATCTTCTCAGGTTTTGATTGGTTATCTATTTTAAATTCTCCAAATGTTGAGGACAATGTAAATCTCTTCAATAAATTTATCAATGACTTCATTAAGGTATTTGTTTCTCCTATTCGCCTCAAGCGTAATTCTTTCCCTGTCTGGTTTTCGCACGACCTGAAATCTCTCATTTTTCAAAAGAAATATTTCCATAGGATGTATAAATCTACTGGAAATAACTCTTTTTACAGGGAATTTTCCCGACTTCGCGAGCTTTGCAAAAATGAGTCTTCCCGTTGTTATTCTTCGTACATTTCATCAGTATCTCAGAATATCAGAGATAACCCACGTTACTTCTGGAAATATGTTCAAAATCTTCGTGGTGGTTCAAGTCTTCCTAAAGTTCTTAAATATAAGGAAATTGTATCTTCATCTGTTTTATCTTCTGCAGATTTATTTGCCAAGCATTTTCATTCAGCTTTTGTTGACGCTCCTCTCTGTTCTCCTGAGTTTTGCTTTGAGTCATCTGATAACATTTCATCTATATCTCTTACACCTTCCGAAATCCTAAAGAAGCTGAAATCTCTCAGTGTTCACAAAGGTATGGGCCCCGATTCAATTCCTCCAATTTTTTTAAAACATTGCTCACATTCTCTAGCCTTTCCCCTTTCAATATTATTTAATCAATCTCTTGAGCAAGGCGTATTCCCGACACTTTGGAAAAGTTGCTTTGTCACTCCTATACCCAAAAAAGATGGTTCTAAAAATGATGTCACGAACTATCGTCCTATATCTATCCTTTCAACGATCCCAAAACTTTTTGAATCAGCAGTTCTTGACAAACTTCTTCCCTTTTTCACACCTTTAATAACTTCTCGTCAACATGGTTTTATACCGCATAAATCTGTATCTTCAAATCTTCTTTGTTACCTTAATTTTATCTCTGAGCACATTCATGATTCTCAGATTGATTCCATTTATTTGGATCTCACGAAGGCTTTTGATCGCTGTAATCATAGAATTCTTCTCGACAAATTATCTTCTTTTGGTGTGTCAGGCTCTCTTCTTTCGTGGTTCTCAAGTTATCTCTCAAATAGACAGTGCATGGTTCGCTTAAGTTCTTCTTCAATTTCTCAGCCTTTTGTAGCATCATCTGGAGTTCCTCAAGGTTCTCACCTAGGTCCCATACTTTTTCTTCTTTTTATTAATGATGTCATCAATTGCTTATCACAACATGATGTACAATTTCTTCTATATTGTGATGACCTCAAAATCTATCGCCAAACTCGCTCTGATGAGGACTCAATTATTCTTCAGTGTGCTCTTGATTCTCTTAAGCATTGGTTCGATCTAAATCTTCTTGATGTTAATCCCTCAAAATGTAGTGTGATTTCTTTTACGCGATCTATGTCCCCTCGCTTTTATCCATACACTCTTGAAGGTAGTCCACTTTCACGAACCTTCTGTGTTAGAGACCTCGGAGTTCTGCTTGACAGCAAACTCAATTTCATCTCTCATATTGACCATATATGTTCAAAAGCGTCTCAAATGCTAGGTTTCATATCTCGCTCTACTAGGGACTTCCCAGACTGTCACTCCTTCAAAATCTTATACTGCTCATTGGTTCGAAGTGTCCTTGAATTTTCATCACCTGTCTGGAATCCTGCGTTTAACTTGCACTCATGTAGAATCGAAAGAATTCAACACAAGGCTTTGAAGACTATGAGCAGTAGGAATAGAACTCCTGACCTTTCCTATTCTACAATTGAAAAGACTTTCCACTTACTTCCTCTTTCAATACGTCGAGAAATGTTCGATATGATCATGTTTTCTAACATTCTTAATGGTAGGGTTGACACACCTGATCTTCTAGAATCCATTAATATTCATGTACCTGGCTACAATGCCCTTCGATCGTATCTACCTTTTAGACCTCCATTTGTAAGAACAACTTATCTACAAAATTCACCTCTAATACGCTTTCAGAGGACAGCTAATTCTATAAACAACCATGTCGACCTTTTTTCAGCCTCAGTATCAAGCATCAGGCATTACTATGATACCAAGCCTGAGGAATGATAATGTTTCTTTCATCTTTTATTTTATTTACTCCTTTCACTTAATGTAGCTTTTTCATCAATACTTTTAAGTAATTATTATTATTAGCATGAATAAGACTTAGATATAATGTTTTTAGTTTTAGCTTTTTAAATAATATAGCTTTAATTTTACCTTTTTTAGACATAATAGGTTCTACTGTAGTTAGGGAAAATGTTTGTAAAAGTTAGTACTGGGTACGCCCGTTTAAATGTATAAATAAATAAATAAATAAATAAATTTTGTTTATATTCTTGCCAATCCCTGAATTTGCAAAAAGTAAGCGTATTTCGAGCGAAACGCTGATTTTGAGGTTAGGTGGTTCGTGTTTTTGGCAAAAATGAAGAATCGGGCCTAAATGTTCTCGGAACATTCTCCGAACGAGATCCGGAACACTGTGGCAACACCGGAAATTGAAAGTAAAATTTGCAAAACATTTTCTAAATCGAGTGAATTCTGCAATTTGAATAAATTAATTAGTTTTCCTGAGATAATTAGTAAAACTCAAATACATAAGAGGTAAAGATATTTTATACAGTATTTTGAGAAACTACCGTCAATATTATGTGTAATCTCATTCCTAAGATAACTTCATAAGTAATTTCGCATCAGTGACTTCTGCTCATCCAAATAAGTGATTTAATAAAACGTGTTTTAAGTAATTTAAGTAATGGTCAATATCCCCCAAAAATACACTTCGTGTGCAAAAGACGCCAAGAAAATTAGAATCCTTCAAATATAATTAATTACCTTAAACTATTTCTAAAAAGGAACTGATATCAAATGAATGCCAAGTTCTCCTAAACTGGAAATCATTTGCCCAGAAAGAAGTCTCAAGCACAGAAATCAAACTGAGGATTGGACATGACATTTCCCATTAATCTACGATTTACCAACGCTAAAAGTTAACAAAAATCTTGGCAAGTTTCAAAAATTAAAAAAATGCTTTCAACTTGCCAAGATTTTTAATGTTATTGTGCACAATATAATTTCGATTAGAGTACCTAATGTTCTCCGAGTATCAGAGCTCAGGGATTCCTCAAATGAAATATACTTAATGGCTGTGTTTGCTGCCTTTCTTTCTTCGATCTTTTATAGGTTATTTGGTCTTATAGATGAATGTATTTTTCTTCGTCCAGCTTTTTTTAAAGATATGAGTGAGATTATTCAATAAAATATCTAATATCTTTAACAATATCATATTGAAAATACCTACTTGATCTAATGCACATAATAATTATGTATGATTTTATTTGTGGTGAAGCAGGCCTCTTTACAATTTTTTGTGGGTAGCGCTGCATTACTAAGAGCCTCCTTCACATTTCGAATTATTCTATTACATTAATTTCTTTTTACTCTGGTAATGCCGCCACTGGTCGTTACTCATACAAGTAACTACTTATTTTTCCTCACGAGATATGAGTGGACCCCAAACATCCAAGTACAGAGCAGAAAAATTCCTGCCCCGCTGGGAATCGAACCCAGGTCACCATGTGTGCAATGCCTAGCGCGCTAACTCACTCTGCCACGGTGACTACTTAATGTACATAATATAATTTGTAATGTATAAAAAACTAAAACAATTAGGTATAGAGTACTCCATTAAAATAATGTACGATGTACGAGGCTATAAAAAAAAACACACACACAACGAGTATTTACTTGTTAAAGTCATCTTAAGTTTTAGTATATTGAAAATATGTAGGCCTGCAAGCCGAGATTCGGCGATTTGAGTTTTGTTTAACAATATCGCATCAACCATAGGGAAAATTCAGATCCTCGGAGAATTGAGATCCTCCCTAAGCAATCTAAGCATGCATACATAACACACATACATAACGGGAATAGTTAATGTAAAAACAATTTCACCAAATTTCGTTGTTACGCATTTGATTTCTGAGAATTACCGATCCATAAAAATGCTTGACTTTACATAACTAAACACAAGAGAAGGGTAAACAAATCATAAAAGATTATTCCAATCGGTATCTGTGTAGTACCTACTTTTTTACGAAAAAACCAAAAGAGAACTGGTTTTCTTTTGTTGTTTCATTGACCGATGATACTATAGTACAGCGGTCGGCAACCTTTTGAACTTCCCGGACCCCTAGCTTATCTCTAAATTTTTTAAGGGCCCCCCACCTTACAAAAGCGTGGGGGGGGAGGGGGGGTGTACGAAACAAAAGTAGGTAGATATGTAAATGGTTATTAAGATTCTTAATGGATTTGGTTCTTCATTGAAACAAGAAAACGAAAACAAAAATAAAACGAAAAGAAAATTAATCACTGACCTACCACCTACCTAACGCACAAATCAAGGAGAACTAAACTTAAAAACATTCACTATGAATTGGGATTATTGGGAGTCCCGACACTCGGGAGAAACAAGAGAAAATTCACGTTTGAACTTCTTCTTTTTTTAAATCCTGAAATGGCTTCGTGGACCCCCAATTTAGCTCTCGCGGACCCCCGGGGGTCCGCGGACCCCAGGTTGCCGACCGCTGGATAGTATCCATTTCATTATGATAGTTGAGAATCATCACGACAAAATACGAGAACCAATCAGATTCCAGAACATCTTACAATGTTGCAGTCTTAAAAATATCTATTTTCAGTACACTCTCTCACTCGTTGCGATTAAAAGGAGCTCTACTATACAAAGGTCGGAAGGGTACGTTTGGTGCAGGTAATATTTAAAAGGTTTCGCAAATGTTTGACTTGGTTCACAGTGCATGGTTTACATAATAAATATAATATTTACTTCTTCATTTTTCTATTGTTTATATTTAGATTGTTTTATAAACATGTAGCTACCTACTACCTAAATAATTAATCTGGTTATGATCAGTAGATCAGTCAGTTCTCACTTGTATTTGATATGAGGATTGGGCTAATAGCTTTATCCCTCTTATGGAGTAGGTAAATCATTTTTGTACGTATTATCTTTATTAAAAAAAAAAAAAAAAAATGTGGTTTGGTTTTATTATTAATTTATAGGTAAATGAAAAAATAGTAGTCAAACCTATTAGGAAAAATACAAATGAATCACTTCGGTGAAAATCAATGGTTGGGGAAATACACGCAAAATCATGCTGGTATTATTCAGTATTTTAATAATAAAAATCACAATTAAAATCATCATACTTATATGTACTGCATCACATAATATTATTACCTAGGTACTTGGTTATCGATCAGAAATTTATGATTTTGAATGTTTCTACATAATATCTAGATATGTACATAATTATATTGTATCAACCTTAAGGTTGAAAGAAAATGTACAAGGAAGTATTGTGCGATGCACCTACCTGCACTTAAGATTCTTTACTTCTGTAGTCTTTGCAGTTTTGGCAACCCTGCCTACGATTTTAATAAGTCATAGCTATCATAATGAAAGGATATACGATAGTTGAGTTATTTAGGGTGAACGTGTGATATTCAAAACAATATTGATAAATCATAAGAGAGTGTACCTACTCTTTCTATTTTAAAGAATTTGCTTCATGCGTGTACAGCGCTGTACACTGTACATAATTTTTAAAAGTATTTGATTTCCGAATTCATGCAATTTTTTACTTTCCTTATCCTATAATATACATTCCTTATTGTCGAAAATTTGGTCTACCCTGTATTTCACATTTCTGGACGAATCATAGCCTCAGGATACCATGAAAATTGTTTTCGTCCATTGGTCCGTGCGTCCGCCTGTCTGTGAACGAGTCGGTGAACGTCAAAAATCAACAAAATATGTTATAACTCATAAATTTTTCTGCTCTGTACTTGGATGTTTGGGGTCCACTCATATCTCGTGAGGAAAAACGTGAAGTTACTTGTATGAGTAACGACCAGTGGCGGCATTACAAGAGTAAAAAGAAATTAATGTAAAAGAATAATTCGAAATGTGAAGGAGGCTCTTAGTAATGCAGCGCTACCCACAAAAAATTGTAAAGAGGCCTGCTTCACCACAAATAAAATCATACATAATTATTATGTGCATTAGATCAAGTAGGTATTTTCAATATGATATTGTTAAAGATATTAGATATTTTATTGAATAATCTCACTCATATCTTTAAAAAAAGCTAGACGAAGAAAAATACATTCATCTATAAGACCAAATAACCTAAAAAAGATCGAAGAAAGAAAGGCAGCAAACACAGCCATTACGTATATTTCATTTGAGGAATCCCTGAGCTCTGATACTCGGAGAACATAAGGTACTCTAATCGAAATTATATTGTGCACAATATATTATAATTTCGATTAGAGTACCTTATGTTCTCGTGAGGAAAAACGTGTAGTTACTTGTATGAGTAACGACCAGTGGCGGCATTACCAGAGTAAATCAATTATTAAACCAAATTTCTCTAGTATATCCATTCCAATGAGGATATCAAAAAACGAATGAAAGTCAAATATGTGATATTTTACTAAAGTATTTACATTAGGTCTGAATTCTGTTGGAGCTGAAACTACCACACTGTAATTTTCATAACTAATACCATGAGGAGTTTTAATCATAAAATTATTTGTTCTTATCTCTTTAGAGAAATATTTCTTGGCTATATCCGGCCTGATAAATGACCTGGTACTGCCTGTGTCAATCAAGCAACGTAATTTACAGGAATGCAGATTAATGAACGGTAGCTTATCGCTATCGTCTGCAATATTCAGGAGCTCAATGTTCCTTAAGCTTGTGTTGTGTTGTCCGAGGCTTCTATGAGAAAATTTTCGGGATCATCCGGAAGTATGTTTGATTCAGGATTACTGTCCTGTTCTAGTTGTGTCGAATAACCATTGTAATCAGTATAGTACATGTAAGGATTAGCAGAATAATATTCTTGCATGGGCGGTTCGTACTGAAGATACTGAGTTCCGAGGGTTCGATCCTCGAAATTGTCTATTTGTGGGTTATTATCTGATGTTTCTAAACTATGCAAATTATTATTGCGAATTGTTTCGACACCACTCATTGGTGTAGGGGCTGTGCGTGGTGTAAATCTGTTTTGTCTGTTTATGCCTGAAGTTGAAGGCCTGTTTTGAAAGTTATGATTATTATTTTGATTATTCTGATAGTTTCTGAATCGGTTTGGGTCAAACAGAGGTCTATTTACGGGGTGTTGAGGTCTGAATGGAACAAATGGTCTAGTCGGTACAATTCCCAGTAAATTCAGAATAAAATGGCCCAACCCAGGCTCGGTGAGCTTAATGTGGGTAACAGGTTTGTGAGTTTCCTGCAAATGAGGGTAAAACCTCGGTCATGATATGACTATGCAATTGAGGTTAAACCCACTTTAATCAAACAAAAAAAAAATCTGGAAGACTGTTCTTTTTTTTATGAATGCCATATTATAGTCAAAATTCTCTCTGGGTTCTATTTCCTAATTTCATCTTTAACAATCTCAACTTCTGTTCTGGTATTCTTTGTCTTCAGGCAGCCTGCTGCTGGGCAGGAAGATGGCATTTCAGCACATCTCTCTCTTAATTACCTATATGTATAATAGATTTAGATTAATTAAGTCCACTTGTCTTAATTTATCTGCTGATTCTATGTATTATATTCTATTTGTTTCATGTTTTTGTTTGTTACATATTTTTGCTTTTAATTCTTTTACCATGAAAATGGAAAAATATAAAACTGAAAAACACAAATTGTCTTCTTATTTATTAATGTTAGCATTTCATCAACAGCTTTTCATCATTGTAGAACCAAATTGCCTTGAAATAGTATATTTTTCATTAAATCCAAATTAATTTTAAAAATTTCCTGTGAAATCACAATTTTCAATTTTTTCCGGGCAATGGCGGTGGTATGAAATTCAATATGGAGCCCCTTAATTAATAAGTAGGTATTCAATTTCCAAAACCTTGTAAAAATAAGCTTAATAAAATGCTCAGGGGGAGGAAATAGTAAGCTTATAAAAGTGTTTCTAAAATGTTAAGCCTTGTCAAAATAAGCTTTATAAAATGTTTGAATCTTGTCAAAATAAGTGTTTTTAAAATCTTTTTAAACACTTTCTGTGCCGTCTGGGTAGTCTGCTGTGACTAAAGATAGAGATACTTTTAAGATGTGAACTTATGTGATACTTTTATTTTCATGTCAATTTTTTTTCTAATGTTTCTAAATTGATTGCATAAATATATTGATACCTTAGATTCCTTGGGTCAAATAAGCATGGATTATCTCTATCAACTAGGGGTCAGAAATGGACCCTAACTGAGTTAGAACTGACTTAAACTCGAAAAATTAATATTAAAAATTGAATTCGTATCCAATGTCCTATACATATGTCCTAACTAAAGGGCGGGGTTATTGGTTATTGCCTATGGCAATCTCTTTATTCCAATTGTTCCTAGTCTTTTATTGGGATTTTTCATTCTTTAACACGTTCGTTACCGAACGGCCATATGTGGATGTTTTTGTGTTTTTCTCTGGGACCGAAAACACACATGTGGCTGTTATCAAAATTTTAACGAGGGACCGGACATCCATATATGGCCTTTTTGAGGTAGGTTGTTAGTATTAGAACAGATATAGGATCGATTCTTGTACAAATACGATGCCAAATATGCAACAACAAAAAAATTTTGGTCCCCAGGATGCAACATTGCAACAGCGACTTTACCGCCCGGTCCCTACGTAAAACTTGAAAAAATTGGCTTGGTAACGAACGTGTTAAGGTGTATTCTTCTTTTTTTTTGTTTTGTTCTTAATTATTTTATTTTATATTTCACAATAAAAAAAATGTTCTATTATAAAAATGTGTCGTATTATTTTTAGGTGGTTTTACAGCTAAAATTCCCAGGGTATTTAAAACGGTCTGTGGTCTAGAAGAGACAGTTCCGAGAAGTTTCGGAGACAGTTCCGAGAAGTATCGGAGACAGTCCCCGAGAATGTTCTCGGAGACGGTTCCGAGAAGGCTCGGAGACGGTTCCCGAGAATGATCTCGGAGACAGTTCCCGAGACCGACCTTGGAGCAATCTCGAGCACCAGCAATCGACGCTACGGTGCGGACGTAGACTGTCCCGCAGCAGTCTCCGAATGGTCTCCTAGGTGTCTCCGATATCATTTTTTGGGATCCGAGACAGGACGATACAATCTCGTTCCTAGATCTCGGAGATGGTTCCGAGACTGTTTTTTGTTTAAGGGGAAACATATTATTATGTGGTAGAATCCCATATGAGATGATAACTTGTCATGTCCCGGCTGGGTTTCGAACCCACGACATCTGGATTCACAGAGTGCCGCCTTTACCACTGAGCTACCGGGACAGACATGTATAAACCTCACAAAAAGAGAATCCCATTCAAATTCAAACCCTGATTCCTGGCCCCACTCAGGCCGGGTGAGATTAATTTGAGTCGCTGGTTTGTGAGTATCCAGCGAATGGAGGGTAAACCTCCCGTCTAGACATGACCATGCTGTTGAAAGCGACGTTAAACCAAAAAAAAAAAAAAAAACAAAAAAAACAGAATCTATCGACGATTTTTTTTTATTTTTTTTTGATATCGTTGTCACTTAGCTACTTGGTTTAAGTTTTATTTTGTAGTTTAAGCTTACATTATTTTCATGCCGCCACTGGTTGTGAAATATCACCTACTCATGCGAGTGAAAAATTGATTTACGACACCTGAATGTTGATTCATGTTGTATTTCAGAATTTATTTTAAGGTCTTAAACAAATACTCTTATGATAAATTGCAACCAAAAAAATCTCACACCTTTCATTGCAAAGCAGTTCCCTGATGGAATGATCTGTTCGCAAAAATTACTTTGACAAAATTGTTAGATCAAGGTAAGTTTTACTTCTAATATTTTTTTTTTTTTTTTTAATTGATTCGATTTTATTTTTTCACATTTTCGAACGGAGATTGTGTATTATTTCCATTCCTTGCAACGCGCAAATCTCAGAAACTACTAATCGGATTCCAACGAAATTAAATGTTTGTAAGTCGTATAGAGATGAAAAGGTAAGTATTTACGAATATGCCTACCAGATAAATATACCATGGAAATGCATACAACATATTTTTTTGTTTGTTGTTTTTAACACTTTATTAATTGGACATATTATTTATACAACACGGATAATTACAATATAAGATAAGTAAATAGAGAAAAAAAATAAAGATTTTTTTTTTTAATTTGGGTTTTAACGTCGCTTGCATGCTCATATTACCACGGAGGTGTGACCCTCCATTTGCAGAAAATTCTCAATTCTTAACTCTTCACCCAGCCTGAGTTGAGCCGGAATGCAAATAATCTCGCGCAAAATTTATCATAATATTTCTAATAATTTTGGTATGATATAATCAAACTAAATACTAAATAAATTGGGTAAAATATGTTAACCCTCTTTAGTGGAAGATAAACCACCAGGCGAGGTTAATGCTCAAAGCATTTTTTACCACTTAACCCTCAGGGTCTTATTATTATGTGGTCACAAACTCAAATAATGAGGAAAAAATTCATGCACTGGGTGGGATTCGAACCAACGGATCCCTACGCTACCTGGATTACCAGACTAGCGCGTTAACCACTTGACTACCAGTGCACATGTCCATTAAATTTTTAAATATATTTTCATATAATAAGATGAGTGGTATTTTTTTTTTTTACTTTCGAAATATTTTTCTTTATTAAACAAATACTTTTCATCTTTATCAATAAATTTAATCATAAAGAAATAACTTATTAATGAAAATAAGAAAAATTAAAATATGAAAACTTTAAGGTACCCATAATGCAAAGCATGTGTTGGGCCACATTCTTGTGAAACATAAATATTTTGACACACCTGAGTACGTTGAAAGATCACATCACATGCTTTTACAAAAGTATCCCTCTTAGAAAAATACAAACTTTAATATGACATGACTTCTAGTGTATGACATTTAATTTTATATCTAAATACATTCTTATCAGTTGCATTATTGTAGCATCACCTAACTGACCTAACACTCTTAAAAAAACATAAAATATATTATAACAAAATATATTTCTAATTTTCCAGATAATCCAGGGTTAGTCATGGGCGCTTTGATCAGAAACATCTTGGTTAGTTTGGTCGTGTGTTTTGCAATGTTAAAAAGTAAGTATATAAGTTGTTACAGACCTCTCTTTAAATAAATTTTCAATAAAAAAAGTATATAAGTACTTACCTTGTAATTGGTTATAAATTAATGTATTTATTCTACTGAATAATGTTATTATGTCCGTATTTGTTATTCATATTGTATGTAGGTTTACTTTGTGATACATGTCAAATGCAAAAAAAAATGCTTAAGTCAAGTTTGAAATTTGACAGAGTGGGTTTTTTTTTTTTAATAAGTGGCTGCACACAAGAAATGACAAAACGCATTTCAATGTTTTGAAATGACTTTCAAATTTTTATTCAATTTTTTTTTTCAATCCAGTTTTGGTACAGTTGTAAGGTTTCCTTCTGCTGAAATGATTCATAGGCACAAGATTAAAAGCTTGACTTGTCTATATATTATCATCAAACACCTCGGCCAAGGTGTGAAGAACGCCTATACAAAGAAAGAGACAGCCCGGCAGGGTGTAAGGTTATGGAAAACATAGTTCCCATGCATTGCATGTATAGACTTTAAAAGATTTAAAGAGCAGTTTGAGACTAGTTTCGTCCTTATTTTGAACTCACCAGTGTCAAATCGTCGCGTCGGCTAGAAGGTAAAACTGACCAAGTGACAGATGGTCATTTTTCCGATTTTTTGTTACTCTAGTTGGAAATCAACCAAACTATTGGCTAAATATCAAAAGTTCGGTAGTATTCAAACAATTTTTACTTGAAAGACTGGGGGAGATTTTTTTTTTCGATGAAGAAATCAACATTTTAAGATTCATTTGGTGAAATCAATGTTGTATCGATGCAATAAAATAGAAAAATTCAATTGTGAGCGCAAAACAGTCTACCGGGAAGGTTTCTTCAGGAAGGCCCTCCACGCCAAAACTTTGCGCGGCTCTCCTGAAAAATTGTCCAAATGCAGATGGTGAGATTTACCTTCCATCCGACGATATCATGAATATAATGATAATAATATAATGATAATAATAATATCGCCTTATTTATACTGCCCGATTAAGACTTTTAAAGTCCCATTGTTCCAGCAGTAAGCCCAAGACATATTATTATGTGGTAAAAATCCCAAATGGGAGAATAACTTGTCATGTCCCGGCTGGGTTTCGAACCCACGACATCTGGATTCACAGAGTGCCGCCTTTACCACTGAGCTACCGGGACAGACTATATACATACATTTGTTATACTTACATACATTTGTTACCAAAGATTCGTTTAGTAAAATTCTGTTTTGTTACAGGCACTTGCATGGCCCAAGACAAGCTAGTGAGGTACAAGTATTGTAAGTTTATTTCATTTCAATGCATCTAAGTTTATTTCATTTCAATGCATCTAAGTTTATTTCATTTCTAATGCTCGGTTCTACGGACCTTGAAGAACACGCAACCGGAGATCGGGATTTTAAAATACGCCACCTCGGTTTGGCGAGCGAAACCCTCTCGATTTACTGCACTAGCGCTAATTTGAGGAAACCTATTGGAACTAACGTTCCCAATCCCCGGTTTCGGGTTTTTCAATATTATTATATAACACTTGATTGGTCAACTTCACCAAATAGGACATGAAAAAAAAAGAACAAAATAGAATATGTAGTGAACCAAGGGGCGAGGTTAAAGTCTGTGGCTTTCTCTTCCACCGAACCCCAAGATCCGTAGTGAGCTGACATTTTCTTATACAGGGTCTAGCAGACTTGGTGTGAAATCTCTTAGAATGTTACCATTTGGTAGATCTGCACCTCATTCCAGAAACAACTCTCTCTCTCTCAAAAGTCATAATCCACAAATCTTACTGTCAACCGTCCCACAAAACATTCTCATTGTTTTTTTTTTTGGGTTTAACGTCGCTTTCAACTGCATGGTCGTATGACGACGGGGGTGTTACGCTCCATTCGCAGGAAACTCACAAATCTGGGTCGAAATGCCAGCATTATGAAGTCTTCGACGCTAGCCACTAAGTATTGACATGATAACACAAATAACTACCTCTTTATCTTTTTCTCTTTTTTATTGTGTTTCACAGTCGGAAAACCATTCCCTGTGGCCATGTTAAAATCTCTGTGTGACCAAAAAGATTTGTTGGATGGAACGGACCTCTGCATGAACGGCACAGATACGACTGCGCCAAAAATAGGCGGAAAATGCGGATATGTATGTCGCACTCTGAATCTCAAATACAAGGAGTGTCTCCCCGTGCAGCCAATTTTTAACGGTAAAAAAGACCACTTCTATGACGTATGTGGTTGCACGAATAGCACCCAAAAACCATCGGAAGCCATCGACAAGTGGTATTGGATCACCGGGCAACCTATCGGCGGTAGTTTTGCGCTCAACAAAACCCAACAGTGCGATAATTTACTGTCGGTATTTTTTACACTGAATGCCCCTGGAAATTAGTTTGAAGGGCTTAAAATATAGACGAAATCACCGTTCTCAGTGACTCAATCGATTAGGCGGCGAACTTGTAACCTGGAGGTCGGTGGTTCAAGTCCTGGTTTCAGTTTAGATTTAGTGAAGTGAGTTTACTGTTTACTGTTCACACATTTTACTGTTTCAACTTGGTATAGAGACAATAAAACTACAAAATAAGACGTTTCATAATGACAAAATGTCTTTTGATTTCGACCACTTCTCTTGATTAAGCGCCCCACTGCATGGTCATATCCCGACGGGGATTTTACCCTCCATTCGCTGAAAACTTACAAACCTGCTACTCAAATAATCTCATCCAGCCTGAGTGGGGCCACCATTACGAGGGTTCAAATTCGAATGGTTACCCATCCAAGTCCTAGCCTCTCTGGACGTTGCTTTACTTCAGTGACAAAACGAGAACGGGTGCCTTCAGCGTGCCATCTGGCTCATCCTTTTTTTTCTTTATTTTTTCTTCTTTTTTTTTACTTTTGACATACTACAAGATCTTTGCGTCTGTAGTTATGTCAGAGTGCATGATGATAACTAGAAAAATTCGAAACTCGTGGGTAGATCTGGATAACTATAACAAAAAATATATTTGGTGCGTAATATAAATATAAAAAAATACACGGTACATGCAAGAAGATTTAAATACAAATTAATTAAACTTAGAGTCTGTTCAAATACCACAAACACAACTTTTTAGATCCGTTATTAATATCACAAATATAAAGTATTTGGTAAACGATGAAAAAAACCAAAGTTGCCCAGGAGGTTATGAAACGTCTAGAAATATGAAAAAAAATTGAAGTCGGAGCAAAAAAAATGTTTTTTTTTTTTTTTTTTTTTTTACAAAAACGAATAATATTAGACATTTCTTGGAAGTAATAGAATTAATGATATTTGTATGAATGATTTTTTTATGTTCCTTTCTAAAAAGTACAACAGTACTTAGAACGTAACACGCAAGAGACAAAAACATGTAGAGTTTCGACCAATCACAGAGCACTATAGTCCGACTCAAGGTACGTTGTTGTTTATCTTTACTGTAATCTCATTTTATAATATTATTGTGCCTTTCATCATCATTATCATCTTCATAAGGTGGCATCATCGTGGACGATGGTAGTGGAGGAATGACTCATCTACCACTGTCTTTACAAGATGGCTAATAATTGACAAGGGCCCCCAGAACCAAGCCAATGCTGTTCTACTTCCTGTTTATAGTCCCCCAGCCTGACTTCTGGTCTACTCCCTGTTTATAGTCCCCCAGCCAGACTGCTGGTCTACTCCCTGTTTATAGTCCCCCAAACAGACTGCTGGTCTACTCCCTGTTTATAGTACCCGAGCCAGACTGCTGGTCTACTCCCTGTTTATAGTCCCCCAAACAGACTGCTGGTCTACTTCCTGTTTATAGTCTCCCAGCCAGACTGCTGGTCTACTCCCTGTTTATAGTACCCCAGCCAGACTGCTGGTCTACTCCCTGTTTATAGTCCCCCAGCCAGACTGCTGGTCTACTTCCTGTTTATAGTCCCCCAGCCAGACTGCTTGTCTAGTCCCTGTTTATAGTCCCCCTTTATGCCTTTAACATTCTATATATTTTTTTACTTTTTTTTTCCAAACAAGAGTTTTCATTAGAACTTGATTTTCTTCACAACTGGCTCACAAAGTGTTGTTGTTTCAAAAGTTTCTTTTGGATTTCTTTCACTATTATTTCGATTAAGTTTTCTTTCCTGATTTCTTACATATTCCAGAACCATTTTTTTGTCCGAAAGATCCTCTATGGTGTCTAGCAGTATCTTGGTTTCACTTTGGTTTGAACTTGAAAGGTTATTCGCATGTGTATTGGAATCAGACAATATTTTTTTTGAAAGTGCTATCAAGTTTTCTTCACGTATACTGTGTTTTTCATCATTAATTGGTTTTTTAAATTTTCCTGAACTATGTTCATTATTTGGTTCCCTAATCTTTCTGATACCCTTTGCATAAGTTGAATCTTTGATTTTTTCCGTACTTTGTTCATTATTTGATTCCTTTTTCACTATACTATATGTTTCATTAAATGTTTCCTTACTTTTTCCTACCCTTGTTCTATTATTTACTTCCTTAAAATTTTCTATACAATGTTCACTGTGTGATTCTTTTTGTGGCTTGCCTAACTCACTATCAATTTCTTTACGGTCTGATTCATTCAAAGATTCCGTAACTTCAACTTTACAGGATGGGCCATTCAGTCGCTCTGACAAATCATCCTTCAGTTCTTCTTTTATACAGGGTACCTCACTCACTCGTTCTGACAATTGACTTTTCAAATTTTCTTCTATACTGGATGGCTCACTCAATCGCTCTTTAACTCTCATACAGCGTTTTCCAGGTGACTCACTCAGAAGTTTTCCGTCTCTCAGTTCCTGCTTACCAGTTATCTTTCCCTGTATACAGGGTAACTCAACCTTAACCTTTCCTTCTTGCATACCTAATGTCTCAATCTTAAGTTTTCCTTCCTCCATTCCCGGTGTCTCAATCTTCTTTTCTTCCTGTATACCTGATGTCACAACCTTTCTTTCTTCCTGTATACCTGGTGTCTCAACCTTAACATTTCTTTCCTCTATTCCTGACATCTCAATCTTCTTTCCCTCTTCTATACCGGGTGTCTCAACATTCTTCATTCCCTGTATACCTGATGTCTCAACCTTAAGTTTTCCTTCCTGCATACCGGGTGTCTCAACCTTTTTTCCCTCTTCTATACCGGGTGTCTCAACCTTATGTTTTCCTTCCTGCATACCGGGTGTCTCAATCTTCTTTCCCTCTTCTATACCGGGTGTCTCACTCAACAGCCCCTCAAGCTCGACCGCCTCGAACAAACTATCATCTCCTTCATCCTCCCGAATCTTGAACAGCACCTCCGGAGGCAACCCCCACTCCTGACTCTTATACTCAGCACACTCCACATCGTGACACTTCTGATAGTAAACGCCTCGCTTGACGTCGGCAATGAGTTTGATATTCTGACTTCGATGCCACCGGCCGATATTCCCGCAATATCGATACCCCTTGATATCGTACACGGTAATGTTGGTCGACGGGAAATGCACGTTGCGGTAGATGCTGCCGTGCGGTTTGACCCGCGTGCGGATGTAATCGTCCAGTGCGGGATAGGGCGACGTTTTGGTCGGCGACAGTTGACCGCTGTGAAGTTTCTCCATGCGGCGTAGGTTAACTTCGGTGCTGTAGAGGGGATTCAGGAGAGGCTTCTCGAACTCTTTGATGAGTTCTTCCGTCGGAGGAGCGGTGAAGAATGTGATGAGAGAGGACAGAAAGATTTGGCGGTCGAGTTGGATTGGGTCGGGCGACGGATTTGGCGGCTGGAATTTGTTGATGCCGCTCAGTAGGAGGGGGGATTGGCGCCCCTGTTTGGTGGAGCGGTACAGACGGAACAGGCGGTTCTTGGTGTACACTCCGAGGTCCACGAATAGCACGCGGGTCTGAAACCAGACGAGACATTAGTATGTTAGGGTTGGGTGGAAGAGATTGCCAAAGGCAATCTCTTTCAAATAACCCCGCCCTTTAGTTAGGATATATATTATGTATATGTTTATTTAGATGAAGAAACCAATATTAGACAGATATGGCAACACCAACCTGAAAGACAAAGACCAAAAAGAAGAACCAAGAAGAGATGGATATGCATACAGCAGGCGTCACTGAGGAGGATGCACTAGACAGAACCAAATGGAGACAAATGTGTGGCGAGGCTAAATACCGACTCGGGTATAAATGGCCATGGGAGTAAGAGTAAGTAAGTATATGTTTATTTATTTTTTCTTTATTTTTTTTCTTCTATTATATTGTATTTTGATTTGTAATTATTTGTGTTGTATATAATTTGCCTATTAATAAAGTGTAAAAAAAAAAAAAAAAAAAAAAATGTTATTATTTTTGCCAGCCTCGGTGACGTAACAGTAGTGACTACTGCCCATAGTCTCTACAGATCCTAAGTTCGATTCCCGGTTGGAGCAGACTTTTCAAACAAAAATCTGATTCTATTTGTAGCATACTGTGCCTTATTTTTTTTAAAAAATATCACCTCTCAAATAACGTAGGTTTGCAAAAAAAGTAATAAAAAAAACAATATTTCACGCCTCAAACACCCAGAAATATGAAAAAATTGAAATCGGAGCAAAAAAAAATATATATATAAAAAAAAACGTTTTTTTTTCCATCAACTATTAGAAATTTATCAGAAGTAAAATCTACTGTTTCGCTCTCACCTGTTTACTGTTCACGACAAACAGATCCTTGATGGCATAGATATTGATCGTGGTCTCCTTGAAAATATCAAACTTCAACTGCTCCTCATCCGAACACACGAGGTCAATATTGCCCATCTCTCCGCACACATACTTGACGAAATGACCCGCGTCGATATTCGTTCGAAACACGAGCGGCGTTTGAAACACCAAGTGAGCGCTGAACTTTTTCTCCGTGCTCGAATCGAGAATCAGCACGTCTTTCATTTTGTACTTGACGTGAAACAGCTTGTGAATGTAGTAGAGCACCACTCGTATGAGCGTTCTGGTCATTTCATTCCCGTCGGCGTCTTTGTTCAGCGGCCGCTCGAATTCGAGATCGAAGTACAGTTTGCTGACAGCGTCGGACGCGATGATTTCGTATGTGTTTCGGAGGTGCGGCCTCTTCTGGCAATCGCGGAACCAGAAAACGTCGGGATGGGCCGCGAGGAAGAGACGCTCTTGGTTGATGGACTCGTAGGAGAAGGGGAGGAGGTGGCCGGAGAGGCCGAGAGAAGAGATGAGGGAGAGGGCTTCGGCCTGCTTGCGGAAGATTTTCCACACCTGGGAATCAAGGAAAGGGTGAGTAGATTTTTTTTAATTTTATGATATAGGTAATACTTCACCTGGAAATAAAGGAAAGGGTGAGTAGATTTTTTTTTAATTTTATGATATAGGTAATACTTCACCTGGAAATAAAGGAAAGGGTGAGTAGATTTTTTTTTAATTTTATGATATAGGTAATACTTCACCTGGAAATAAAGGAAAGGGTGAGTAGATTTTTTTTTAATTTTATGATATAGGTAATACTTCACCTGGAAATAAAGGAAAGGGTGAGTAGATTTTTTTTAATTTTATTGGAATACTTCAATCTATTCAAATTGTTTGTATGTTACATAATTATAAAAAAAAAAAAAAAACAAACAAAAGGGAGGGAGGGAGAGAGAAATGGAGAAGAGAGAGAGAGAAAGAAAAAGAGGGAGAGAGAGACTGAGAAAGAAAGGGTGAGAGAGAGAGAGAGATAATGGGTGGGTTGTTGTTGGGAATATAATGGTAATGGTAATGGTGCTCAAAGGAACTTGTATTTACGGAAAGAGTCCATTTATAAACATGTAACAAATAACAAAAGTTAAAAAATAAAGTACAATACAAAATTAGAAAATAACCTTTCAAAATTTAAAATATGGGTGGTAAAAATATGACAAAATACAAAGTAATAATTCTAACATTTAAATATCAGAAAAATAGTCAGAAATAAAAATACTAAACAAAAATTAGATATTATAAGATTCAAAATTAGGGTAATAAATGTGACAAGAAAGTAATAATCAGAATATAAATATACATAAAGAACAAAATATTATCGAACAAAAACATGACTAGAAACATAAAGAATACAATATAATATAATAACACCCTTTAGTGGAAGATAACCACCAGGCGAGGTTAATGCTCAAAGCATTTTCTACCACCTAACCCTCAGAGTCTCATTATTATGTGGTCACAAACTCAAATTAATGAAGAAAAATTCATGCACTGGGTGGGATTCGAACCAACGGATCCCTACGCTACCTGGATTACCAAACTAGCGCCTTAACCACTAGACTACCAGTGCACAGTGAAGAACATGTTATGTCAAAAATAACAAGAGAAAAATTAATTCTTTTTATTGAAACTTTAACTATAAAACAAACACTTCATTAAGCGAATTTGTAAAAGGGAATGACCCCGCAATGCTGGCTGCATTCCCCCTCTAAATGGCCAGGCTCAAATGTTGGATGAGGTATTATCTCCAGTCTCTTCAACTAATTTGCTTCCTAATTCTTGAATAAATTTAGTGGTTTCCTCTCCAAATGTCCCCATGGTGTCAAATGACAATCCTTTGAAGATGTATCCTTGGTCTTTGATGTTACAATATTTTTCATGTTTCCTCTGGCTTGCTAGGTTGGCTGCATATCCTGCTTTAGTCACAGTTTGTTGGAGGTATGTAGGAGCCAAGGTTTCCACTTTTCAGGAGATTCAATACTACATAAACATTACTATGCTGTAGGTTTCCTCCACTCAAAATATGTTTAAACCTATGCTGACCTTGATTTTAATGGTTTCTTAACAAGTCATACTTCCAATTATTAAACAAGTTTTATTTACATAGAATATATACAATAATATACATACATAGAAATGAACATTAATATAACAAAATTTGATCAAGGGCCGTGCTAATGAAAACGGCATTCTCTTCCTATGTGTAATGCCTCTTTTGCTAATATAGCATTTTGGACGTTGAAAGAAAAAACTTGTGTCAAAATTACTCAAACCCAGGCTGCTAATTTTTTACCAAACTTGAGTATTGAACCACCAACATCCAGACTCCAAGTTCACTGCATTATCTATCAAGCAACTGAGGTCAGTTAATGTAATTTAAAAATGTTTCATCTCTTTCCTCCACTCTAAAATATTTTTTTTTCCATAGTTGTAGGAGATATTTCTCATCTCTTTCCTCCATTCTAATTTTTTTTTCCAAAGTTGTAGGGATATTTCTCATCTCTTTCCTCTACTCTAAAATATTTTTTTCCCAAAGTTGTAGGGGATATTTCTCATCTCTTTCCTCCACAAATATTTTTTTTTTTTTAAACATATAACGGTAAATGACTTCTTTACCTTGGATGGTCCCAGCAATGGATCAGACAGATATGGGGGCAGCACTGGTTCGGCAGCAGGTAGTGGTTCATTGCTCTCGATTAGTTGACTCCGGTTTTCTCCATAGAAAGATGAAGATGCAATGGGTTTAGAAGTGGCCATTGCCATGACTTGATCCAATTATCTGGAATAAAATTGAAAATGACACTTGAAACGCAATAGGTCAGGAGATTGTCAATTATAATGGTAAATGGCTAGTTTGAACAGCAAGCTTAATATTATCATTTCACCTTCTAATGTGCTAAAGAGACCAATTCTGCAGGCAAAAAAATCACTTAAAAGTACATTTTTCATATAGTTTTTATCTTGTAAACCGTGACGTTCTCTATACATGTTGAAATTAACATCTCTTGGAAGCTGTTGAAAAACTTCAAAACAAAGAGATCTTTATGAAACTCTCAGGAGCTGCTGGGAAGCAGTTCAAATGGCTGCTCAAACAATGCCTTAATGCATAAGAGGCTGGGCAAAAACCATAGAGCCACTTCCCAGTAAAGAAGCACCAAAAAGAAGCCTTGTTCAGAAGAAACCACTCCAGAGCATTAGAGTGAGAAGCTAACAGAGCATAAGAGGTAGAAGTTGCCAACAACCTCAACAATACTCTCTTGTAGAGTAGTCACTGTGGCAGAGCGAGTTAGCGCGCTAGGCATTGCACACATGGTGACCTGGGTTCGATTCCCAGCGGGGGAGGATTTTTTCTGCTCTGTACTTGGATGTTTGGGGTCCACTCATACCTCGTGAGGAAAAATGAGTAGCTGCTTTAATGTGAAGCAGCGACCAGTGGCAGAATCTTAGGCAAAAAAATAATACAAGATATTGTAAATTAAAGTGGTAAAGTCCTATGATTCTGCGCTACCCACTAAAATGGTGACATAATAACACAAAGAAAAAGCATTATTATTATTATTATTATACTCTCTTGTAGAGCAGATAGTTTAGAGGTAGCACTTGAAACCCTAACTGCTTTTCAAAGCTTTGTAAACACCCTGAAGTCTTTGAAATTGGGAGTAATTGAGAAGAACTTCCCAAATGAGTCCCGGCCACAGGTAAGAAAAAATGTTCATAACTCATTTGCCCAAAAGACCAAAAGAAGTGCTCTGTCTGAGTAAAGAGGGATTATCTTTAAGGGCTTTTTAACAGGCCACTGTAGTGACTTTGTTATTGTCTTACCCATGGTAATCAGAAGACACTAACTTCATAGTAATAAAAAAAAAATACACACAAATAAATAGATACATAAATACACATTTATCTGCTTTAGAAGTAGATTTTTGAATAGTCTGCTACACCCTTCATAAAATATAGGTTCATACCCTACAGCCTACAATGAATTGACTTAAAAATTATTGCCATAGAGAAAAGTAGATAGGTACCTTATTCTAATGATTAGTAAGGGATGAATTATAAAACAGGATTATGTTTAAGATAAGCCAGACCCTCCTTTAAGTGATAGTTTTCATGAATGACAGCGCACTATAGCCTGACTTGAGGAACAGCCTGGCTTATCTTATCTTTAATCCTGTTTTGTAATTCAGCCTCAAGAGTAAAGGTGTACTTGTTTGTGATAAATATTCTCAATACTAACATGAACTTCACTAGCTCGAAGTAATGAACTCAAGAGATCTGCAACAGTGTAGAAGTAGTCTCTAATCACTATAATTTACATTATCACAATGGACAATCAAATCTCAATCAAATAATTATTTATTATCAGATTTATCAGTTGTTATCAATAATGTAACAAGAAATTGAAGAAAATAAAATTCCCGCTCTTTTAATTTTTAAATTTTTATTGATTAATGTGAAGCTAGCATGAAATATAAACATGTCGAGTTTAATCACAGATACCTACACTTGTAGTATGTCCGTTAAAATTCAAAATTATGATTATTCAATACTCCTTCAAACGGTTAGGTATTTAGGTTTTTATTTATTTGTAGGTACTTTAATAATTTATTATTAGGTGTTTATTATTCTATTTTTTTTTTCTTCAAAGATGAGTGTTTCACAGGCTTTTTTTATGAAACAGGAGGGAGCTACTGTAGACGCTTGTTGTGTGTGTTGTAGCCTACCCATCCCGTAGTAGGTATATGTCTCCCCTCTGATGAGCGAGAAGTGAAACAATAATATTTCCCATTTAGCTGTAATAAAAATTTTAATACAATTTTTTGTCGGCGCGGGGCTTCGAACCCTTTCGCATGACAAGCGAGTGCTTAACCAGTGAGTTATTCATGTGCTTCTAATTAGGAAAATAATCCAATTAATCTGGAATCTTACACAGTACGCAATCCGTGACTTAGCGTCACAGAGGTATTACAAAAAACTCGAGGCAAAATGTTGCGCAGCGTAGCGCAAAAAAATGGTGCACTGAGTGGAATCCTGGCTTTAAGAAAAATCGGTAACTATACCGTCCTCAGGAGCTTGATCGATAAAATGAGAGACTTGTAACCTGGAGGTCGGTGTTTCGAGACCCAAGTTAAGCAAATATTTAGCCAAGCTAATATTAGTTTGTGATCAGTCGTGATTAACACAAATATGATATCTTTATATTCTATTTTATAGTTGTTAGTACTTATGGATTTTTAATCAATAATTTAGATCTGATCAAAGACAAAGTAAAAAACATGTTAAATCTGATTTAACACAGTAAAGAAAAATTTCTAATAGAACTCGACCTCTAGGTCGGCACTTTATCACAGATTTGTGTTTGTATAAATCTGTGATAACCTCATATTCAATTCTCCTCTTTTTCCCCTTCAATTTCAAAATTTAAAAACAAATTAACAAAAGAAAAACGGTGGAAAAAAACTGAAAACAGAAGAAATCAAGAAAATTAATAAAAATAATTCTTCAAATTTGTTTTATAAGTTATTTATATATAGAGATTAGATACTTATTGCTGAAATACACAATCAATCTATAACCGTGCAATGGTTTTATTCCTTCATACCAATCAATTTACTCTTTCTTGATTCTTTTCAATCGATCGCAGTCAAATTCAAAACGAAAGCCTTTGTTATTTGACCATTGGTAACATATTGTTCTATACAAGGAACCATCTATTGTAGCTCAAAAGAGGTATGTACCTAATTAAAGTTAGAGAGTATAATGCTCTGTTTATCCTGAGTAAACAGTCAGCCAGGTTTCCTAGCATGTTGAAAATACCAGTTCTGTTAGATCACTAAAGTTAAGCAACAACCAGAAAATTGGCATGTCCCTTCCGGAATTCAATAATGTTGGTCCCCTCATAAGTTATCAACACGCCCACACTTAGGGCAAAATTTGTTGAACAACATGTTCTGCACCCGTGGGGATGAACCTTGGCTGCAATTTGATCATGTGACACTAAATCTACATGAACTGGAACCCAGCAGTTGAGTCTAGACCTGGCCATACATGCATTGTCCCTGATTAAATAAGGGATAAAAAAAATAACTTGTGATTAATTAATGGTTTATAACTTTCTTCATCAGATTCTAGATTTAATGCTGTAGGTACCTAATTTTGCCCTTGAACATTACTATTTTGTAATATTTCTTACAGTTCTATAAAAAATTCACAATGCCGAGAACAAAGCAACCTAAGATGAGCAAGAAGATGAAGAAACAGAAAGATCTCAACAACACAAGTATTGCATCTACCTCTGGTTCATCACAAGTTTTTCGATCCCGCAAAGAACTTGTCAAAGCTTTGGATGAAAGTCTTGAAAAACAGTTGAAGGACTACGATGATGAAATGTTGAGAGTAGAAAGAAACTTGGAAAACCAGATCAAACTAATGCAGACACAAAACAAGGGTGTTTGCAAGACCAAAACAATGAAGGACTTTATTATTATTGCAACAAAAGGAGCAGAAGAAGGATCAGAATATGCCAAAGTACTGAAAGCATGTCTAAGTGGAACCTACGTACCTCCAACTCCCTCTGCAGCAGGTTTGTTGTCTTGGATTTAGTTTTGTAGTTCTATTATCAGATTGATGGAAAACCAGTCAGAGCAATGTTGTTGAGGTTAAAAGAAACAAGGCAGATGTTCAAAACAGCTATGATTGAGAATGGACTATATTTATCAATATTATGTGTATAAGTATTTAGACTGTCAGTGCAAGACAGATAGTCCCATTATGCCAACAGTTTAAGTTTAACAAAGCACCTCTTTATTTATTTCAGTATGAAAATAATGAAAATATAAATAAAAAAGACAGTTAGATCATAAGGAAGATGGAAAATATTGTTGTGAATGAAAATTAGAGCTGGTTTATTTTCTTTTTCTGTTTTTCACAAATGAAAAAAGATGTAAAGAGATTCAACAAATAGAAAAAAAATGTATTATACTGTCACAACTTTACTAGATTGAGATTCTGAATCATATATCAGGTTTGCCCTCATCATTGCTTGAATATTGAATGCCATAACTTTTTGGTGTCCATTAAAAAAAAAACATACCTCTATTACCTTCTCAATTTTGTTCCTAAATTTTGTATATGAATCCTCCAAAATACCAAAAAAAAAAAAAAAAAAAAAATGTGCCACGGAAAGATTCAATGAAGGGTCACCTGTATATATTGTATTTTTTTTCCTTTTTGTGTACTTTCTTCTTATTTTTTTTTTTTTTTTTCATCATAATTCTTCTCATGTATCAATTTTATGTGTTTCATGTACAGATTCCAACAAAACAGGATCCTCTCACAACTCTCTCATGTCCACGATGAGTTCCGCTAGTGGCTCACGTAGGCCTCCATCTTCTGCATCATCAGCCAGGTCCGGTCATTCTAGACCAGGTAATTATTGAGTTAAAATATGGTCATTATTCTCAACCTTCTTCTTTTAATTTGTCTTATCCCACTTGAGCAGGGTCAACATTGTTCAACTTCTTGGTTAAGGAAGGTTGCTTTTGGCACATTTTTTTTTATATATTTATTTGGCTAAATGCCCTTCCTAACACCAACAATTCTATTTGATTTAATGTCCTGGATTAGGATGGGGGTTTTCATATCAGCTGGAAATCATATCAGCTACCCACACTAACCTCAAAAAAACATTATTGATATTTTTATTTTTGATTTTTAATACAGGAGTTTAGAATACTGCCTATTGTGAACAATTATGTTATTTGCTCCAGAGGTTGTGAGTTGAAACTCCGAGAAAAGTGTTACTACAGTAATGTTACTGAGGTTCTGGTGGGATATCAACAAAAAAACAAAGAGAATGGTGGTATGAAAAAAAATATATTTATAGTTTAAGAAAAATTCTATTACTTTTCTTATTAGAATAGGGAAAGTAAAAAATATATGACAAAATATCCTCAGATATGATCAGAGGTGAGCAAAAATTGATATGCATAAACCTGTATCCCACCAACCACAACATTTTGTCTTGAACATTGAACGGGAATTTTGCAGAGCTTTGTCATGCAATTTTTCAGTCAGTGAGATTGAAGGCGGAATTAATAGACATTTTTGTAATACCTCTGTGGCACTAAATCTAGATTTTGAGTACTGTTTTACATGGGGAAAATAATGCTCAAGTCATTACTTAACTCTTGATTTTGTCTATTAATTTTGCCCTCAATTTTATTTGTTTCTAAATGAAGAGTAAAGCATAAAACATTGTAAAACAAAATAATTTTTTTCTCAGTAGAAAACAGCCTTAAGTGTAATATAAGTTCAGTTGAACCTTGACATAAGAGAACAATTTCCCGGTCAAATTTACCTCTGTGTAAGGGTATTCTTGCTCTCTAAGAGAAACCTGGAATGAATAGAAAAATATTCAGGTCTATTGAGTTCAATTTTTTACTTTTTGTAAATTGTATTTATTAAAACTGATCATGTAGAAGTAGAAACTTCATCTTAATGTCAAAAAAACTTACATAATATCCAGGTTTGAATGTATTATGATTTCGTGTTTCTCAGGTGTGCCATATCCAATGGGCAGTGCCCACAGATCCCGCAGTGTTGTCAAGAACTCTCACTCAGTTCTCCCGGGCAGTGGAATGAAAAGAAGGAGCATG
>CM044964.1:6633443-6646293 GCA_024516035.1 Bactericera cockerelli
CCAGGAAATAGTCCACTGCCTATCAATAAAGCTACTGAGGGGTCTATTAATTTATTTATTTATTTAGAAACTCTTTATTAGCAGAACATATATATTACAGACAAACAATGGTAAAAGTTAAATATAAAATTGACAGTATTAAATTATTAATATTATAAACAAGAAAAAAAAATAAAAAATATATACTATGTGGGTCATTTTCATTTATCTTGGGCAATTGGATTTTTTCAAGTCATGAACGTTACCTTTTTCCTAAACATTTTTTTTTAGGCTCAGAAGACTAAGACCAAATACCTTTGAGTAAAGCTTTCATTTAGAATATTTCTAGCAGCTACCTCTTCACACAAAATTACAAAAACTTAACGTACCAGGTAACGTTCATGACCACGGGTAACGTTCATGACGGTAACGTTCATGTAGTAACACGCCACTAAAAACAATCTTTTCTCAATAAAAGAATATTCACTTTACAAAAAAAATATTTGATTGGAAGAGGACATGCAGAAGAATTAAAGAAATACATTATATATTAAAGGAACTTACAATTTATTTAAAAAAACCGCGTAACGTTCTTGTCAAAAAAAATTAAACCCACCATTGTCCCTCACTGTACTACATCCAACATCCAACTGACAGGAATTTCAAAACAAAACAAGTCATCTGTAAGAAGCAAAATGGCGGCAGCTGCTAGCTTCTCATTCTAAGGGTTTTTCAAAATGGTTTACATTTTTTTGGGGGTAACATTTATGACGGAGTTTTTTTTTCTTCGTTAGGGACACAACTTTACCGTCTGTAGAATGAGATGAACATTATTATTTTTATGAAAACTAATGGTCACATCCTAAAATAAACTGTATTTTTCTCATTTATATTGGATTTTGGTGAAAATAATGGGGATAGATGCATTTTTTTCTATCAGACACAGTAAAATCTTAGACTAAGGGACACCTAAAATATCATGAACGTTACTTACATAACTGGCAATTTTGAGTCTCCACATTAGTTTCAAAGACAATTTATTATTGTAATTTTTAAAAAAAATTGTTTCCTATGTGATCAAATAGATTTTAGTCATATATCCCTATTATTTTCACATTTATTAAAGGAGAAAGGTTGCGTACTTGATATGCCCAAGATAAATGAAAATGACCCATGTCCTAACTAAAGGGCGGGGTTATTGCCTCTGGCAATCTCTTCCACCCAACCCTTATACTACTCTTAGGGCGGAATTAATAGACGACATCAATAACTTAAGTCGTTTGTGAGTGTCGATTTTCCCTATCTTACACAGTACGCAATCCGTGACTTAGCGCCACAGAGGTATTACAAAAACGTCTATTAATTCCGCCCTTAGTATCGATACTCTGCTTCCGATACTACTGGATACCGGAATCGATTTTTCACATTCGATACTTCTATGGTATCGATACTTTTTTCCGATACCAAAATATTTCGGTATCGAGTCCTTTTTCAGCGTTTTTTTTTATTATTTTTTTACTCAAGTCGAAAATCGCAAGAATTGCATCAAATTTGCAACACAATTTCTTTTTCTTTCAATTTTCAAGTTTAAGTTAAGGTTCAAGTTAAAACAAGACAAGTTAGACCGATTCTATTGCTATTTAATACTATAAATCTAAGTTAGAATTCTAGTGTCCATACCGCATCCTTAAAGCCAACCAAGTACTTTTATCAATACTCTTGGTCTGATATTACTCAGGAGTACGATACTTTTGATTCGATACCACATCCCTACGGGTGAGTCATGTGCACTGGGAGTCAAGTGGTTAAAACACTAGTCTGGTAATCCATGTAGCGTAGGGATCCGTTGGTTCAAATCCCACCCAGTGCATAAATTTTTCCTCATTTATTTAAAATTTTGAACACAAAATGATAAGAGACTTTTAGATTTAGGTAGTAGAAAATGCTTTAAGCATAACCTCGCCTGGTGCTTACCTTCCACTAAAGAGTGTTATTCTTATAAGATGTTGTAAACCATTTATAAGGGTTGGGTGGAAGAGATTGCCACAGGAAATAACCCCGCCCTTTAGATAGGACATAAGTTTTATTTTCTTCTTTGTAATGATTTTGTTCAATCTATTCTTTATTTTATATTGTAATTATTGTAATTATCCCACAAAAAAACTACCTACCGTTAAAAAAGGCCCAATTTCCAGAACTCCTATCCAAAAAGGTTTCGCCAATGAATGCAGTGATATCTTGTTTGCGGCCAAGTTATTCCTTTTATTAAAACTATTTTTTTTATATATAAAAACCCGTTTTCTGAGTTCCTCATTTTGTATGTTTTTAACTGAAAATTATCCTCTAACTTGGCAAAATTTGTAACATAGATCAATTTTTTTTTATTATTGTGGATTGTATTTCAGATGCTGGCCATTCTACCCACTGAGAGGAACACCATGGGGGGACCCATGGACTTCAGTCCCAACACCAAGCACAACCTGCAACTCCTCAAGCAAAACCTCAACTTCCTCATCGATGATTAGGGTGCTGGCTTTAGGGCCAAATTACAGGGCCATTACTATAAAACTAGGGCCGTTTTTTTTTAATGTGACTTTAGGACCGAGTTTTTTAATGTGGCTTCAGGGCCGAATTATATTAATAGGGCTTTGGGGCCGAATTATATTATTGTGGCTTTAGGGCCAAATTATGTTAATGTGGCTTTAGAGCCGAATTATTTTAATATAGCTATGGGACCATATTATATTAATGTGGCTTTAAGACGGAGTTATATTAATGTGGCTTTAGGACCGAGTTTTTTTTTAAATGTGGCTTTAGGGCTGAATTATATTAATGCGGCTTCTTTAAGGCCGAATTATCTTTTTATAGCTATGGGGCCGAATTATGTTAATGTGGCTTTAGGACCGAGTTATATTAATGTGGCTTTAGGGCCGACTAATGTTAATGTGGCTTTAGGGCCGACTTATGTTAATGTGGGTTTAGGGCCGACTAATCTTAATGTGGCTTTAGGGCCGACTAATGTTAATGTTAGGACCAAGTTATATTAATGTGGCTTTAGGACCGAGTTACAAAACAGGGTTATATTTAAGATAAACCAGGTGGTGTTTGCGAATCCCTTGAGTTCGGAGCTTCAATCAACCAGTCTGGCTTATCCTAAATTTTAATCCTGATTTGTCATTGGGCTTAGGGCCGAGTTATGAAACTGGCTTGAATTTTAGTCTAAGCCTGACGCGCCTTTTTGTGGAAATTTAGTGCCCTGTGATTGGTTGAAATTCCCACCAGAGGGCTTGTCTGACTTGAATAAAAATATAAGCCTGTTTCATAATGCGCCCCCTATAGTCCATTGGGATAATATAGTTCTACTTATTTCTGTCATCATCTGCTGAAGGCAACGCCTTGTCGTGATAGCCACTCTGTCCTGTTCATGGCAATGGACTTCATAGTTGAGTAGGAGTTGACTTTCAGTATGCTAATCAGATACATTATTGGTGGTTTCACTGTTTTGTTAAGGTAACGATCAGTATAAACAGAAAAGTGAGAAGTTGTACTAAGTGTACATTTTTAATCAAATGTACAAAATACAAAAAAAGAGAAGTTGTGCGATATTTTAATTTTTTTTTCACATTTTGTAAAAGTATCTTGGCCTAATTGATGAGATAGATAGATTTATGTATAGTAAATGGGAGGATAACATAATTTTTGTACAGATAATTTGCTTGGCTTCGTATTTTTGTTTAGCTATCGTGGCCTCCCTGATGATTAAGTTAGATTTATAGTTTATGGGAGGATAACATAATTTTACTTAACTTATTTTTGTACAGAGAACTTTCTTGGTTTCGCATTTTTGTTAAGCTATAGTGGCCTCCTTGATGATTAAGATAGATTTATTCTACTTTTTTTTTTCTTGATATTCATTCTAGTTTTATGAACTTTGCTATCAAAAGTAGTCGAATAATAGTGTCTCGGTTTTAGGTATTTTCTATTTTCCTGTGTGAAATAATAATAATAATATCGCCTTATTTATAATGCCCGATTAGGACTATTAAGTCCCATTATTCCAGCAGTAAGCCCAAGACGTATTGTTATCTGGCAAAAATCCTAAATGGGAGGATAACTTGTCATGTCCCAGCTGGGTTTCGAACCACCCGCGATCTCTAGATTCACATAGTGCCGCCTTTACCGCTGAGCTACCGGGACAGACTGGTCATAATTGGGTGCTGGACTGAATACCGGAAGTGGTTTTTACAGAAATTCGTCGGAAAAAAACACCCTTGACCACATCGTCAGAGATGCGTTGAATGCACCGGTTCTCGTAGAATCTCCGAAGTTAAGCAACGCCCAGCGAGGTGAAGACTTCGTGATGCTGGCTTTCCGGCCCAACCCAAGCCTGGGTGAGATTAATGTGGGTAGTAGGTTTGTGAGTATCTTGCGAATGGAGGGTAACACCCCCGTCGTGCTATGACCATGCAGTTGAAAGGGTCGTTAAACCCCTCTCCCCAAAAAAACACCCTCGATAGGACCTCAACGAACATTAAATTTTAAGTTTGTCACAGCCAAGGCAATCATTGTTCTTATTTCTTCAATTATCCATACCTATATTATTATTTTTTGCTTTGTATTTATATTATTTTATAATAGTTTTAAAAGTTATTAGAAATAAACAT
Organism: Bactericera cockerelli; assembly: GCA_024516035.1. Lineage (NCBI taxonomy): Eukaryota > Metazoa > Arthropoda > Insecta > Hemiptera > Triozidae > Bactericera > Bactericera cockerelli. Next base: position 6,638,087 of record CM044964.1, read on the forward strand.
TCTCTCTCGTAACTTCTTTTTTCACTGTATGTAATAGTCTCGTATTTTTTATATCTTAATGGGTGCCAATATATTTTATACATTAAGGGCGAAATGAATAGACGTTTTTGTAATACCTCTGTGGCACTAAGTCTTGGATTGCGTACTGTGTTAGATGGGAAAAGCAAAGCAATGACTTACGTTATTGAGTTTGTCTACTAATTTTGCCCTTATATTCTGTCTGTCTGTCCCGGTTGCTCAGTGGTAAAGGCGGCACTCTGTGAACCAAGAGAATCCAGATGTCGTGGGTTCGAAACCCAGCCGGGACATGACAAGTTATCCTCCCATTTGGGATTTTTACCACATAATAATATGTCTTGGGCTTACTGCTGGAATAATGGGACTTTAATAGTCTTGATCGGGCAATATAAATAAGGCGGATATTATTATTATTATATTTAACTTTCTCCTGAAGTTATGTAAAACCAGTTCTGGGACACAATCGTTATTTTATTTTATTTTTTTTTTCATGATTAGGTTGGAGCTGAAAACGCGTCGAAATTTTGAAAAGTTTAGATCTGTTTCTTCTTCTCTTTTTGAAAAAAAGGCTCCGGCCCTTCATACAAAATCACACGGCTCCGCAGCCCCAGTTTATAATATGTTCGAGGTCTACATCCATAAAAGTTTATGGATTAAACGTTGCATAAAAAGTTCTGGCAGAGTTTACAGACATTCTCAATTAAATGATATTTTGAAACGAGCATTAACTTCAATCAAAGTTCCTTCAATCTTGGAACCCACTGGAATGTCAGGGACAGATGGAAAAAGGCCGGACGGAACAACGTGGATACCTTGGAGTAGGGGCCAATGCATTGTATGGGATGCCACTTGTGTCAATACTTTCGCGTCAAGTTACATCCAGCAAGCCACAAAACTCGCGATTCCCAGCGATTGGAGGGTAAAACCCCGTCCTGACTATCTTAAAATCAGGACTTTAAAACCTAATAGAATCAACTGCCTCAACTGGTCACACTAGATCTAAATCTAATAGAGGTTGGTGTGATAATTGTGGCTTCACATGTGGAACTCCAACGATTCTATAAATAAAATTGAAATTCCACTGCACATTGCGTTTATCTTCTTTGTGAAGGCGTAACTCTTCAATCGATCTTGAATCAATTTTTTTCCAACATTTATTTGAGTGGAAGGTAGCACCAGGCGTGGTTAATGGACAAACCATTTTCTACGACCTAACCCTCAGAGTCTTATTATTATGTGGTCACAAACTCAAATTAATGAGGAAGAATTCGTGCACTGGGTGGGATTCAAATCAACGGATCCCTATGCTACCTGGATTACCAGACTAGCGCGTTACCCACTTGACTACCAATGCACATGATAATAATATGATCGCCTAACGTATATTTCATCTTTGCCGGGGTTTCTTGGAAATTTTGGGGGGGGGGGGGTGTCCCCAACCCCAACCCCCCCTGGCTACGCCACTGGTAAGCCCAAGACGTATTAAATTATGTGGTAAAAATCCCAAAGGAAAGTATAACTTGTCATGATTATCCCGGCTGGGTTTCGAAACCGCGACCTCTGGATTACCAGACCACCTTTACCATTGAGGACCGACCTTATTGTAGTACGGGTTATAATAAAAATAATGCTTCAGGTTTTACCATATTAACTATATTGTGATTCAGACCACATAATAATACATCTTGAACTTACTGCTGTAATAATGGAACTCATTCGTCTCAATAAGACAGTATCAATAGGTATCTTTAATTCAAACAATATTCGTGTCGCAAACATAGAGATGATAAACAATTAAACACATGGTACCTTGATGATGCTACACTCGCAGACAAACCAGATATTGTATTGGATAACTTTAAAAAGATCATTGAGATGGCAAAGGATATTGGTTTGAAAGTGAATTCAAACAAATGCGAGATTCTATTCTGTTCCGATCATATCAATGATGATATTGTTGACCAGTTCAATGTGGTGTCTCCTGGTATCCGTGTTGTCGACAAATCAAGTTTCAATCTCCTTGGAGCCCCTATATTTGAAGATGGGTTTGAAAATCATGTGCTACCTAAAGTTGAAGATTTGAAACTTTTGTTGAGCCGTTTAGAAGATTTAAATTCTCACATGAGTTATGTCATTCTCAAAAATTGTCTTCTAGTCCCCAAGTTGAACTACTTACTGAGGACATGCCCCTTTTGGAAATTTGAAAATGTAATGAAAGATATTGACGACCTGTTACTCCAAACTCTACAATCATTACTCAATACTAATTTGAATAAAAAAACAATGGAACTTGGCAACACTTCCTATCAACAACGGAGGTATTGGTATAAGAAAAATTAGTAGTCTTGCTCTTCCAGCTTTCCTTGGCTCAAGTTACGGTGTTCAAAATTTGGTCTCTCAAATACTTTCAATGGATCAATGTTCTGTACACCTACAACTTGAAGCTGTAGAAATGTGGCAGTCTATTTTTGGCGAACATCTACCTGAGCCAAACCAGAACATGTTCAAAAAAAATGGGATAAAATAAGTATTGAAACAACAATTGATAACACCAGTTTTCAGAATGATATTGAAAAAGCCCGTTTTCTAGCACTTCAAGAAAAAGAATCTGGAGCTTGGCTTCAAGTTTATCCATCTAAAAACATCGGAACCTTGATGGAAAATATATCATTCAGAACATGTGTTGGTATTCGCCTGGGTTGTTCTATTTTCAAGCGTCATATGTGTGAGTGTGGAACAGAAATCAAGGAAGATGGTTTACATGGTCTGAGTTGTTGTAAAGGGAAAGGTCGCTTCCCTCGTCATGTAGAACTGAATGATATTGTTCAGCGGGCTCTATCTTCCATCCATGTTCCCTCAACTTTAGAACCCTGGGATTATCCAGAGATGACGGCAAGCGGCCTGATGGCATGACCTTGGTTCCCTGGTCGAAAGGTCAAACCTTAGTCTGGGATTGTACCTGCGTCCACACATTAGCAGAAACTTATCTCCCCAAAACTCGACAGGAAGCTGGGTCTGCTGCAGAGGAAGCCGACAAAAAGAAGGTCGCCAAATACAGCTTCATCCGAAATCAGAATTATATTTTCCAACCATTAGCATTCGAGACATTTGGACCGTGGAGCTTGAAGACAAAACAGTTTTTCAGGAGAGTTGGCGACGTTTTAGCCCGAGTGACAGGAGACATGAGAGCGGGCATTTTTCTCACACAAAGATTGTCTCTAGCAATCCAGAGAGGGTAACGCAGCAAGTGTTCTCTCTGGATTGCCAAAGTCAAAAACTTTGTGTGACTTTACTTGAATAGTATGTGAACAAAATAAAATATAAATATAAAGTTTGTCATAACTACCAAATATTTTTCTTTTACCAGCACGGCCATGCTCGGTAAACTCACCGCACCGCAGGCCTGACCGCAAAGCGGCTAGTACACACATATGTCCTAACTATGGGGTTACTGCCTATGGCAAACTGTATGTTCAGCTTAATCCCTTTTTATAGTTTGTCCCTTAGAATCGGAAGTAAAATTTTTTTTGAAAAAACACTGATAGGACAACCAACATTGGTGAAATGCAGATAATCTGTTCGTATTACTCAGCCGTAGATTGATAATAATAGTTATAATAATGTGTTTCTTTGTGTTATTATATCACAATTTTAGTGGATAGCGCAGAATTTATAGGACTTTTCCTTATTTTTAATATCCCAATATCTTATTTTTGCCTATAATTCCGCCACTGGTCGCTGTTAACACTAAAGCAGTTACTCATTTTTCCTCACGAGGTATGAGTGGACCCCGAACACCCAAGTACAGAGCAGAAAAAAATCATGCCCGCTGGAATCGAACCCAGGTTTACCTTGCGTGCAATTTCCAGCGCTCTAATCACTCTGCCACGGTTTTACTTAGATTGATAATAATAAAATATAAAAAATTAATTTGCAGACTCTTGTAGATCCAGCTAGTCAAAGACCGGCTTGACATTGGAATGTTTTAACTGGCATAGCATAATTTGACTCCCCCTTTTCCTGTATATTTTTTCTATAGTAATTTGGCTATAAAAAGTATACTGTGTAGTTCAATAAATTCCTGAAAAATATGCACGAAGTGTGAGACGTCAAAAAAAAAGATGTGTAGTATACACTGTATACAGGGTGACGCCAGCCTCCGTGGCGTAATGGTTGTGACTACGCCCTTATTCCAGAGATCCTGAGTTTCGATTCCCGGTTGGAGCAGACTTTTCGCAAAAAGAAAATTTTTCCCTCCGAACATGTGAGGTGGCATTTTTGGCCCTACCCAGGCTGGGTGTGGTTAAGGTGAGTAGCTGTTAGGATTCCCAGTGAATGGAGGGGAAAACCCCCGTCCTAGACGGGACGTTTAATCAAAAAAAATTTCTTTTGGCGTTAGGAAAGGTCATCCAGCCGTCCAAATGTACCAAAAAACCAACCAACTCAACCATGAGGTTGAACAACGTCGACCCTGCTCAAGGGGATAAAAACAGAGTAAAAGAAGAAGATACGGGGTTGTCAATGTTTTTCGTTCTGGAAAATATATACTAAATTCCGAGTAGATGGTTGTGTTCTTTTTTTGTAAGAATTTTAGAGAAAAAAATCGTCTGTCCCGGTAGCTCAGTGGATAAGGCGGCACTCTGTGAATCCAGAGATACCAGAGGTCGGGGGTTCGAAACCCAGCCGGACATGACAAGTTATCCCCCATTTGGGATTTTTCCCTCATAAATATTTGTCTTGGGCTTACTGATGGATAATGGGTTTTTAATAGTAGGTACTAATCGGGCAGTATAAATAAGACGATTATTATATTATCTTGTTATAAAGATACCACTAAAGAGTGTCATTATGTTTTAAAAAAACCACCCTGTTTAAAAAAAACACAACACGGGGGACGGGTAATTTTTTTTGCTGAATAATTACCCCTCCAGTCTTTCTCTCTCTCTTTTACCCACCTGTCAGAGTGCTGATATTGAATAGCAACCGGTCCAGGGGTTCCAGAATGAAAGCGGACGAACACTGGACCAGAGAAAGTAGCTTCAGAATTAAACTTACCAAAATGCCCCCCCGCCTTTAAGTTTTTGTATTACACACGAGATCATTTTAACATAGAGGTAACCCGATGTTTCAAAACCCGATTTTTTCAAAATAAACATCAGTTGATTTCAAAATCAGTGCCGTACGTGTAATTTTTCTTTCGCGAAGGAGAGGGTACCTAATTCTTCTAAAATAATATTTTTACTTTAGATACTTACCTATTGGTTATTTTTTTGTCTTTGCTCCCTCTTTTACTTTTCCTTATTTTCTACGTATTGTGTAGTAATATAAAATTTGGTATAGACCTGAAAATTAAGGGATGTTTAGTTATCCTCGTGAATTTAGTGGGTACCTAAATTTTTCTAAAAATAATATTTTTACTTTTTAGTATTTACCTTTAGTTTTAATATAAAATTTGGAATAGACTGAAAATTAAGGATGTTTAGTTATCCGCCATGCATGAGGTAAACAAAAAATTCAATTAAATTTTTTTTTTTTTTTTTTTAATTGGGGTTTAACGTCGCTTTCAACTGCCATGGTCATATCACGACGGGGGTTTTACCCCCCATTCGCAGGAAACTCACAAACCCCGCTTACTACATTGAACCTCACCCAGCCTGAGTGGGGCCGGGAAAAGCCGCGTCACGAGAATTAGAATTTGAATGGTCACCCATCCAATCTTAACCTCGCTGGATGTCGCTTAACTTCGGTGTTCTGAAGGGAACCGGTTTATTCAAAATGCCATCGACGCTGGCTTCAAATTAAATTGAACCAATTTAGAGGTCGGGAGTTGTTGAAAAGAGGACGGGCGACGGACCATCAGCTGTTCAAAAATTGGACGCACAATGTTGTTTCAATTCGAGATAGGTACTAAGGTTTTCCTATGTATGTTATTGATCTCAGTGGTTTTTCAGTAGAATGTCAACTCGAAATTTTAAAAGACAGAAGCTTTATTTCGAGTTATTCGAGATTTCAAGTAAGGAGCTATGTTCGACAAGATTTCTTTCTTTCGACCTATCGTCTGGGCCTGGTAGCTCAGTGGTAAAGGCGGGGACTCTGTGAAATCCAGAGGTGTGGGTTCGAAACCCAGGCCGGAACATGGGCAAGTTCTCTTCCCATTTGGGGTGTTTACCCCATAAGAATATGTCTTGTGCTTACTGTGGGAAAAATGAATTTTAGCCTTATCGGGCTATAAAAGGCGATTTTTGTTATTATATGGGGATTTCGGCCGATTCTTCTATATGAAGAAAGCTCGTTGATCGCCCCCTGGCTCCCCCCTCACTTCCCGCGGCCCAAAAAATTAAGAAGAGAAAAAAAAAGTTTGATTTAGGGCGGAGAGAGAAAAGGGGAGAGAGGGTTTTCCCTGATCCCCGGGGGAACTATCTTCGGAATATGCCTGATTGGTGCCCCTCATAAATTATTTTTTTTTCCCCCGACCTAAGACGGGTGATAAGCGGGGACTTTTAAGAAGAGGTGGGGTTTTCAACCCAATTTTGCTGGATTTAGTGAACGAGTTTGAGTGTTGTGACATCACAAAAGTGTTTAAAAAAAATTAACATTTCCTGCATAAAAAATTTTTTTTCTGCCCCGCCAAAAATAGCTGACGATATAAGGCGGGGGGACTTGTAACTTTTCGAGGTCCTTTAATCCCAATTACGGAAAAAAAAAAAATATTTTCGGAAAATTTATTTTGAGGTTTTTATGTTTTTCTTTACTTGTATTTTTTATGTGTATTTTTTTTTGCGGGAAAATTTCCTGGGTTAACGCGGAATGCGCCTCTGTATGTTTGGGAACTTCCAATGTCGTGGTTGGCAAGTATACAACTTAAAATAGATTTTGTTATATTAACAAAGGTTTTTTTTAAGTTCGAGTAGAAACCCCTTTGGCCTGGGGGGAGAAAGCTTTGCTTACACTCCGGGGGGCCCGGGTTCGAATTCCGGCGGGATTTTTTTTTGGGTCTCTTTGGGAAGCACTTTATCGGCTAATTTTAAAAAAAGGTGGCCCCCCCCTGAAACTTTTAAGCGAAGGTTTTTTTTTTCTGAAAAGTTCTAAAAATAGGGTACTCTTGGCCCCTATGGGGGGTCATGCTTTTTTTTGGGGAAAAAAAACCCGGCCCTTTTTTTCCCTTTTTTTTTTAAATTTTTAAAAGAATGACTATTTTTTTCTTTTTTTTAACGTTTAAATTGGGGTGAAAATAATTAGAAATTAAAAAATTTTTCAAAAACCTTATACGGAAAGTTACTTTGGAAATTTTTCAAAACTTTCCCCCCTTATTTCAGCGATTTATCATTTTTTATTCAATTTATTACAGGGGGAGATAAAGTTCACCCCCCCCCCGCTTCGGAATGGTAAAAACAAAAAAAAAGCAAAAAACCAGATTTCCTTAATTTTTGGGGGCATTAATTTTAGAAAAAAAAAAATTCCTCAGGGCCCCCCGTCAGGCTGGGATGGACCAATTTTAAAAAATTTAAATAGAATTTATTTTTTGGGGAAATTTGTTTTAAAGGTTCAGGATGAAATTTTTTAGGTAAAATTCTGAGAAAACCTCTTTTTTTGCTTTAAAACCAAAATGAGAATATTTAAATAAAAAAGAATTTTTTTTCAAGATTTTTTTTTTTTTTTAATTTTTAAATTTGGTTTTTTTTTTGGAGGAATTTTTAAAATTTTTAACCTTGGGTTTCCAGGTTTAGATTAAAAGAAATAAAAAGTAGATTGTTGGGAAGAAAAAAATTAAATTTTTTTTTAAATTGTAAACAAAAAATAAATAAAAAAATTAAAAAAACAAAAAACCCAAAAGGAAACAAGAAGAAGACCAAATCCCTCAGTGTTTTTTTTTTTGGATTTTTTTTGTTTTTATAAATCAAACCTTTAACCTTTTTCCTATATAACCTTATAAAACAATAATCAAAAACCTAAAACCCCGGTCTGGAGCTTAATGCACCGGTTTCGTTTGGGTCACCGAAGTTAAGCAACGTCCGGAGGTGAAGACTTCGTGATGGGCTTCCCCCCAACCCCCGGGGGGTGGGTTAATGGGGTAGCAGGTTTGTGATTTTCCGCGAATGGGGGAAAAAACCCCCCTCGTTATGCCAAATGCAGTTGAAAGCGGTTAAAAAACCAAAAAAAAAAAAAAAAAAAAAAAAAAAATAAAAATA
>CM044964.1:6646393-6672572 GCA_024516035.1 Bactericera cockerelli
ACACACATATGTCCTAACTATGGGTTATGCCTATGGAAAAATGTATTTTCAGCTTAATCCCTTTTTATAGTTTGCCCCTTTAGAATCGGAAGAAAAATTTTTTTTAAAAACACTGATAGGAAAACCCAAAAACATTGGTGAAATGCAGAAAATCTGTTCGTATTACTCAGCCGTAGATTGTAATAATAGTTATAATAATGTGTTTCTTTGTGTTATTAAAAACACAATTTTAGTGGATAGCGCAAAAATTTATAGGATTTTTCCTTTTTTTTAAATATCCCAATATCTTTTTTTTGCCTAAAATTTCCCGCCACTGGTCGTTTTTAAACCCCACTAAAGCATTTTACTCATTTTTCCTCCGAGGTATGAGGGGCCCCCGAACACCCAATTACAGAGCAGAAAAAATCATGCCCCGCTGGGAATCGAACCCAGGTTACCTTCCCGTGCAATTTCCAGCGCTCTAACCCCACTCTCCCAGGGTTTAAATTACTTGGGATTGATAATAATAAATATAATAAAATTTAAATTTGCAGACTCTTGTAGATCCAGCTAGTCAAAGACCGGCTTGACATTGGAATGTTTTAACTGGCATAGCATAATTTGACTCCCCCCTTTTCCTGTATATATTTCTATAGTAATTTGGCTATAAAAGTATACTGTGTAGTTCAATAAATTCCTGAAAAATATGCACGAAGTGTGAGACGTTCAATAAAAGATGTGTAGTATACACTGTATACAGGGTGTACGCCAGCCTCCGTGGCGTAATGGTTGTGACTACTGCCCGTAGTCCAGAGATCCTGAGTTCGATTCCCGGTTGGAGCAGACTTTTCGCACAGAAAATTCTCTTCCCTCCGAACATGTGAGGCTGGCATTTTTGGCCCTACCCAGGCTGGGTGTGGTTAATGTGAGTAGCTGTTAGGATTCCCAGTGAATGGAGGGGAAAACCCCCGTCCTAGTACGGGACGTTTAATCAAAAAGAATCGTTGGCGTTAGGAAGGTCATCCAGCCGTCCAAATGTACCAAAACCAACCAACCTCAACCATGAGGTTGAACAACGTCGACCCTGCTCAAGCGGGATAAAACAGAGTAAAAGAAGAAGATACGGGGTGTCAATGTTTCGTTCTGGAAAATAATATACTAAATTCCGAGTAGATGTTGTGTTCGTTTTTGTAAGAATTTTAGAGAAAAAAATCGTCTGTCCCGGTAGCTCAGTGGATAAAGGCGGCACTCTGTGAATCCAGAGATACCAGAGGTCGCGGGTTCGAAACCCAGCCGGGACATGACAAGTTATCCCCCATTTGGGATTTTTACCTCATAATATTATGTCTTGGGCTTACTGATGGAATAATGGGATTTAATAGTAGGTACTAATCGGGCAGTATAAATAAGACGATTATTATATTATCTTGTTATAAAGATACCACTAAAGAGTGTCATTATGTTTTAAAAAAACCACCCTGTTTAAAAAAAACACAACACGAGGACGGGTAATTTTTTTTGCTGAATAATTACCCCTCCAGCTCTTTCTCTCTCTCTCTACCCACCTGTCAGAGTGCTGATATTGAATAGCAACCGGTCCATGGGTTCCAGAATGAAAGCGGACGAACACTGGACCAGAGAAAGTAGCTTCAGAATTAAACTTACCAAAATGCCCGCCGCCTTTAAGTTTTTGTATTACACACTGAGATCATTTAACATAGAGGTAACCCGATGTTTCAAAACCCGATGTTTCAAAATAAACATCAGTTGATTTCAAAATCAGTGCCGTACGTGTAATTTTTCTCTCGCGAAGGAGAGGGTACCTAATTCTTCTAAAATAATATTTTTACTTTAGATACTTACCTATTGGTTATTTTTGTCTTTGCTCCCTCTTTTACTTTCCTTATTTTCTACGTATTGTGTAGTAATATAAAATTTGGTATAGACCTGAAAATTAAGGATGTTTAGTTATCCTCGTGAATGAGTGGGTACCTAATTCTTCTAAAATAATATTTTTACTTTTTAGATATTTACCTATTAGTTTTAATATAAAATTTGGAATAGACCTGAAAATTAAGGATGTTTAGTTATCCGCCACTGCATGAGGTAAACAAAAAATTCAATTAAATTTTTTTTATTTTTTTTTAATTGGGGTTTAACGTCGCTTTCAACTGCCATGGTCATATCACGACGGGGGTTTTACCCTCCATTCGCAGGAAACTCACAAACCTGCTACTCACATTGACCTCACCCAGCCTGAGTGGGGCCGGGAAAAGCCAGCGTCACGAGAATTAGAATTTGAATGGTCACCCATCCAAGTCTTAACCTCGCTGGATGTCGCTTAACTTCGGTGTTCTGAAGGGAACCGGTGTATTCAACATGCCATCGACGCTGGCTTCAATTAAATTGAACCAATCAGAGGTCGGGAGTTGTTGAAAGAGGGACGGCGACGGACCATCAGCTGTTCAAAGTTGGACGCACAATGTTGTTCAATTCGAGATAGGTACCTAAGGTTCCTATGTATGTTATTGATCTCAGTGGTATTTCAGTAGAATGTCAACTCGAAATTCAAAAGACAGAAGCTTTATTTCGAGTTATCGAGATTTCAAGTAAGGAGCTATGTTCGACAAGATTTCTTTCTTTCGACCTATCGTCTGTCCTGGTAGCTCAGTGGTAAAGGCGGCACTCTGTGAATCCAGAGGTCGTGGGTTCGAAACCCAGCCGGAACATGACAAGTTCTCTTCCCATTTGGGATGTTTACCACATAAGAATATGTCTTGTGCTTACTGCTGGAATAATGAGACTTTAATAGTCCTTATCGGGCAGTATAAATGAGGCGATATTATTGTTATTACTATCGGGATTTCGAGCGCAGATTCTTCTATATGAGAAGAAAGCGATCGTTGATCGTCCCGTGTGCATCCGCCCTCACATTCCAGACGGCCCAATAAAATATAAGAAGAGAAAAAAAAGTCCAAGTTTGATGTGAGGGCGAGAGAGAGAGAAAGAGGGAGAGAGAGGCTTTCTCCTCAGTGATAGCCGGGGGCAACTATCTTCTGGAAGTATGCCTGCATTGGTGACCCACTGCATAAATTATTTTGTTTCGCCCCGACCTAAGCAGCTGGATCGATAAGACGGCGGACTTTTAACGAAGAGGTCGGTGGTTCAAGTCCCAAGTTTAGCGTGGATTTAGTGAAGCGAGTTTGAGTAGTTGTGACATCACGAAAGTGATTAACACAAATATAACATTTCACTGCATAAACTATTTTGTTCTGCCCCGACCAAAGTAGCTGACGATATAAGGCGGCGGACTTGTAACTTTTCGAGGTCCATTTGAATCCCAATTACGGAAAAAAAGAACTATATTGCGGCATATATTTTGAGTGTATTTTATAGTTTTTCTTTATCTTGTATTTCTTTATAGTGTATTTCTTGTTGCAGAGAATTTCCATAGGGATTCAACGCGGTAATGCAGCCTCTGTATGCTTGGAACTCTACCACATGTCAGTGGTATGGACCAAGTATACAACATTCAATAGATGTGTTATATTAAACAAAGGTTTTCTTTTAAGTTCGAGTAGAAATCACCTTGGCCTGGCGGTAGCAAGCTTTGCTTACACTCCAGGAGACCCGGGTTCGAATTCCGGCGGGAGTTTTTTGGGCTCTCTTTGGAAGCACATTTATACAGGACTAATGTTTCAGAAAAGGTGGCCACCCCCTCGTAACTTTTGAACGCGAAGGCATTTTTCAATTCTGTAAAGTTCTAAGAATAGGAAGTACTCTATGGCCCATCATGTGGTCATGCTTATTTTGCGGAAAAACCGGCCCTTATTTTCCATTTTTTTTGGCAAATTTTAAATAGAATGACATATTTATTTCTTTTTTTTAACGCTTAAATTGGGCTGAAAATAATTAGCATTTAAATTTTTCAAAAACCTTATCACGGACAGAGTTACTTGTGTGTAAATTTCAAAACTGTTCCACCCTGTATTTCAGCGACTTTATCATTTTTTATTGCAATTTATATACAGGGTGAGCATAAAGTCTCACCCCACCCCCCGCATCTCGAGAATGGCTCAAAATACAAGAAAACGCAAAAACCAGTATTTCCTTAATTTTTAGGGGCATTAATTTTCAGCCAAAAAAAATTGCCTACACGGCCCCAGTCAGGCTGGGCATGGACCAACTTTAAAATCTTAAATAGAATTGTATGTCTTGTGGCATATTGTTTTAAAGGTCTCAGGATGAAATTTTTTCAGGATGAAATTCTGCAGTAAACCATCTTTTTTATGCTTTAAAACCAAATAGAGAAGTATTTAAAATCATAAAAAGAAGTATTTTTTTCACAGATTTTTTTTGTTGTTAATTTGAAATTGATGGATTTTTTTTGGAGGAACTTGTAATATGATACCTTGGGATTCTCACTGGTTTAGATTAGAAGAAATAAAAATGTAGACTTGTTGTGAAGAAAAAAATTAATATATTTTTTTTAAATTGTAAACAAAAATCAAATCAAACAAATTCAAAAAAAACAAAAACACAAATGAGAACAAGAAGAAGAGCCAATCTCCTCAGATGTTATTTCTTAGGAGGTATTTTTTGTTTTTCATAATATCTATAACCTTTAATCCTGTTTCCTATATAACCTATATAAAACAATAATCATAAAACCATAAAAGCCAGCGTCGATGGAGCGTTGAATGCACCGGTTCTCGTTGGATCACCGAAGTTAAGCAACGTCCAGCGAGGTGAAGACTTCGTGATGCTGGCATTCCGGCCCAACCCAGGCTGGGTGAGGTTAATGTGGGTAGCAGGTTTGTGAGTTTCCTGCGAATGGAGGGTAACACCCCCGTCGTGATATGACCAATGCAGTTGAAAGCGACGTTAAACCAAAAAAAAAAAAAATAAAAAAAAAAAATAAAACCATAAAAAAATAATATAAAATCATAAAAGAAAAATAAAATAACCAATATATTCAATTCAATCCCATTCAGAATCTGAACCTCGTCCCGAATCGGAACCTCGTCCAGAATTTGAATAAGGTTTATATGTCTTTGGTGGGTGGCCCTTTATTTGGAATTTCTCCATGCCTATGCCTCTGTAAAACGGTTTTACCTGATTATTTGAAGAGGAAGTCGAAACTGAACGACTAGAAGGAGTTGATGGATTTTTAGCCTCTTGTTCAGCCTTAATTTTTTTCCATTCAGCAAAATTTTTATACGGTTTTGTTGCCTTATTTCTGTTGTATTCCAATTGTGCCGCCTTCTTCTTTGCAATTTCCTGATCGCTCGTGATCTTGGGTTGCTTCGCAGCATGTTGTTCGCCCTGCGAATATTTTTTTATTTATTTATTTACACTTTATTTATTTTTACAAAACAATCATCATCGGCGCGAACGACCTGTCCAATACAGTGTTAAAGTGCCTTACAAGGAAAAAAAAACAATCATCGACAAAGAATTAATAACAATAAATTAAAAAAAAAAAACTTAGAAGTAGGTATGTACAAAAAAAAATTATATTTGTGGAAGGATTTTATACAGTTTTCTTTTTATACGAGGTCTGTTCAAAAACTTCCCGAACTTATTTTTAGTTTCTCCCTCCCAGAAGATGCCACAGACTTCCAACACAGGGACTTGTGTTTGTGGAAGCCTCCCGAGTGACCTGCATTTTCCAGATTGGTGTTTTCTTATCTGATAGCCGAGAAATACCTGTTTTGGTGGTGGCATCTCCTTGACAGTCGGCGAATTTCGCTACGAGTTCGCGAGCAACAGACCTACGCGAACAGCAGTGTGCAATTGAATTTTGCGTTCAATGGTTTGAACGGATTGAAATGTTGGCCTCTTCGGCAAGTTCCCAAACGGTCCGTCGTCAATATTTACGAACTAGTCAAAAACTAAAATGCACCCTTAAAAAAGGAAAAAGGTTCAGTTCAAGAAAGTTTCCCAAAGCCAGCGTCGATGGCATGTTGAATACACCGGTTCCCTTCAGAACACCGAAGTTAAGCGACATCCAGCGAGGTTAAGACTTGGATGGGTGACCATTCAAATTCTAATTCTCGTGACGCTGGCTTTTCCCGGCCCCACTCAGGCTGGGTGAGGTCAATGTGAGTAGCACGTTTGTGAGTTTCCTGCGAATGGAGGGTAAAACCCCCGTCGTGATATGACCATGGCAGTTGAAAGCGACGTTAAACCCCACTTTAAAAAAAAAAAAAGAAAGTTTCCAGAGATCCACTTTTCAAAAATGGTCGACGCATTTAAAAATAAAAAGTTGACACCTCAATTTCTGACTTTCAAATCACCAACTATACTCGGATATAAAAAATTAAAAATGCAACCTTAAAAATGAAGAAAGGTTCAGTTCAAGATATTTTTCAGAGATCTATTGGGACGGTCTTACCATTAATAAGTACTTTTGAGTTGTCCAATAAGCTTTTAATTCTTCATCTGGTCTAGTAGGAGAAGCTTGTGATTCTTCATCTGATCTAGTAGGACTGTCAGGTGTCACTGGCTAAAAACAAAACAAAAAACACTGCCAATTATGGACACAATACTTCCTTGTGCTTGTTTTTAAGAATATTTTTAATAGACCGACAGACGTACAAAAAACCAATGTTGCTCAGGAGGTTATGAAATATGAAAAAAAAATGAAAAATAATATTTTTTTTACAAGTAAAATGATCTGTAACGTTATCAGCTCTAGTAAAAACGACTGTAACCACCAACAACTTACCCTTCATTCGCAGGAAACTAACAAACCTGCTACTCACATTATACTCACGCAGCCGGGGTTTGGCCGGAATGCCAGCATCACAAAGTCTTCACCTAGCTGGACGTTGCTTACTTTGGTGATCCTACGAGAACCGGTGCATTTAAGGCACCATCGACGCTGGCAATACCTACTTTTTTAATTGATGTTTTTCATATCAAAATCACTGGTTACCATCGTTCACGATGACGCCACCCTATGATGATGATGAATGTATCGGACGTACGGTATGTTCAATTCTTTGGACCAGCGGTTCCCAACCTTTTTAGCTTGGGGGCCCAATAACATTTTAAAAACAATTTTGCGGCCCACCTCGATTTTATAATATACTTATTTTGAACTTTTTTAATATTATTACTTGAGGTTTGGCCTGCCTCCGCGGCCCACCAGTTGGAAACCGCTGGAGAATTACCTGTAGTAGCATCAGCAGCAATAGCAGCGAACACCCCAGCTGTGCAAATCTCATGAGAGGCGTCTGCACACTCATTTTGAAGGTTACCTTGCGCTGAGAAAGTTTCAAAAATTTATCTGTAAAAAAGGATTTTTTTTTAATTAATAAATTTTACAATCATTGTCGATTGTAAAATTTACAGATAAGTAAATTTAATGGGGGTGATTGAAAGGAAGGAGAAGTTAATAATAATAATAATAATAATAAATTAATAATAATAATAATAATTTTTTGAATCGATGGCAGGAAAAATCCTTACATGGCCGTTTCAAAAAAGCACTCGACAACAACCATCTTTCATCCAATGCATGGCTAAAAAAAAGTTCTTTGTATGGAGAAACTGAAGGATTTGCTCTAGCAATTCAAGATGAAGTCATAGTGACCAAAAATTACATCAAACATATTGAGAAAAAAGACATCAATGATAAGTGTAGACTATGTAATAGAATGCCAGAAACAATTCAACATATTACATCAAGTTGTTCCATACTGGCAAACACAGATTACTTACATCGCCACAACTCCTCGGCCAAAATAGTCCATCAATTCATTGCTCTCAATTTTAATCTGATTAAATATAAAACAGAATATTTCAAGTACCACCCTGAACCTATTTTGGAAAATACAATAGCAAAATTATACTGGGACACAACAATTATAACCGACCGAAGAATCGAAGCAAACCGGCCAGACATTGTTTTCCTTGACAAAATAAACAAGAAAGTCAAGTTGATCGACATCGCTCATCCTGCGGATCACAACATCACCACGACCACCGCTGTCAAGATCCACAAGTATCAAGATCTGGCCATAGAGATCTCCAACATGTGGAATGTGGAATCTGTCGAAACGATCCCAGTCGTCATGTCTACCAATGGTCTGATTCACCCAAGCTTCTACATCCACTCGAAGAAAATTGCACTACCACCTTCCCTTGTCCATCAGATCCAGAAATCAGTTCTTCTTGAAAACTGCCGTCTTGTTCGCAAATTTCTAACCCATTCTCCTGACTCCTGACTCAAATCAAATAATTTAATCTATGTCTGCTATGAAAATAGCCCATAGATTCAAAATGTACCATACCATTGTAATATGAGAAATAAAATGAAATAATAATAATCGGTTTTTTTTTTAATCTGTAGTAATAATAATGATTATTAATAATAATAATCTCTGTACCGGATCTCCAATGTTTCGATGAAAATATTGAAAGTAGGTAAATAATAATAATAACACTCTTTAGTGGAAGGTAACAACCAGGCGAGGTTAATGCTTAAAGCATTTTCTACCACCTTAAAACCCTCAGTCTTATTATTAAGCTTTTTTTCGTGTTTTATTTAAAATGTAAAAATATTGAAATATTTTTTAAAAGAAAAATAGTCGAGCTCGCTTTGCATGCTTTTACTCTGAGGCATGGTGTTTAAAACAGCGTTCGGATTTCCCCTTTGGTTCGACAAAGATATTTTTTGTCTAAAGATGACGTGTCTAAAGATTATTACGTGGTCACAAACTCAAATAAATGAGGAAAATTTCGGGTGGGATTCGAACCAATGGATCCCTACGCTACCTGGATTACCTTGCGCCTTAACCACTTGACTACCAGTGCACTGCTAGAAGTTGCCCAATGACTGAAACACTAACGGCAAATTCCGTCTGCAAGTTTTTCCACAAGTCTCGTATCACCACGTATGTCAGGTGAAAAGAACACGTCATACAATTAGACAGTTAGCTATTAGCGTGTTCAAACTATATAATTTAAACAAAGATATTGGAAATATGACAGATTTCCAGTGGCGAAGGTTTACGACACCAATTATAAAATAGAATTACAACAACAACAACAACAAAATCTGGTGTGAATGACTTTTCTTATCACTCAAAAAAAAGTCCAATGCCGCCACTGGTGACTCAATGGTAACAGATAGATAAAAATCAATGTCAAATTCTCAATCAACATCTCAAAATCATTGGATTTGATATGTTACAACCCCCATCTAGTATGAATAGTAAAAAAGTTAGTTCAAGCGGGTGGGACCCCCCAAAATACCGGTAAATTTGGGCGGCTTCCGAATAGTTCAAGTCATCAGGATAAATCCCTATTATATCCCTACACAACGTCCAAACGCCGCCAAATGGCGGTCGAAAGGTCGCCCGGGGCGGCACCGATTTTTTTTTCTCAAAAGTTTCGTGCTGCGTCCTCTATATAATTATGGCAGAGTGAGTTAGCGCGCCAGGCATTGCACGCACGGTGATCTGGGTTCGATCCCCAGCGGGGCAGGAATTTTTCTGCTCTGTACTTGGATGTTCGGGGTCCACTCAAACCTCGTGAGGAAAAACGAGTAGTTACTTGTATGAGTAACGACCAGTGGTGGCATTACCAGAGTAAAAAGAAATTAATGTAAAGAATAATTCGAAATATAAAGGAGGCTCTTAGTAATGCTGCGCTACCGAGAAAAATTGTGAAGAGGTCTTGTGCTTCACCACAAAGAAAATCATACATACATAATTATGACCCCTGTCCTTCTAGCTC
The DNA here is from genome assembly GCA_024516035.1 of Bactericera cockerelli. Lineage (NCBI taxonomy): Eukaryota > Metazoa > Arthropoda > Insecta > Hemiptera > Triozidae > Bactericera > Bactericera cockerelli. The sequence continues at coordinate 6,656,120 of CM044964.1, forward strand.
ATGCCGTTCTTGAGATATTCTGTTTACAGACAGACAGACACACGGACCAATGGCTGAAACTTTGTATTTAGGCTCTGGGGACCCTCAAACGTATTTTGTCACTGAAAAGTGACTATCGAAAATTTCGGGCGATTCCATTACTTTCCTTTTTATAGGATAAGGAAAGTAATAAAAAAAGATAAGTTACTGCAGACTTTCACCTCGAAAAAGGCCATTTTCTAAAGGGCACTAAAAGATCACACCCAAAAAAGACGTGAAAAAAGAAATACTTTTTTAAGAAAACTCATCTACGGCTCTAGTAAAAAGCCAACCAGAATATTTTTTTTTTTTTTTTTTCATACAGTACAAAACAATATAATATAAACCTATGTAAATACAAAGTGTTACATTTTCCACAGTAGCACTTCCCCCCCTAATAAGGTTAAAAAAAAATATCTTATTATTCTCATCCCGATTTAGGATTTAATATCGCCTTATTTATACTGCCCGATTAGGACTATTCAGTCCCATTATTCCAGCAAACCCAAGACAATTTACTATGTGGTAAAAATCCCAAATGGAAGGATAACTTGTCATGTCCCGGCTGGGTTTCGAACCCACGACCTCTGATATCTCTGGATGCACAGAGTGCCGCCTTTACCACTGAGCTACCGGGACACACATAATATGGCATTCTATATAAGCCTATTGTTATAGGGCTGGCTATTGTTCACTTCTTATCCTTAGAGGACAAGACACAAGGGGGTGGCCACCTTTTCAGAGACATACTGTATACAACTATATACAAGTATACATAATATGTATTTACATAATTATGTATGTATGATAATTATGTAGATAATGTAAGATAATCTACATGGTATAGGTGTATGAATATCAACCAGGATAGGTATATCCAGAGTGACCTATTGCCCAAGGCAGATCTACAACAGCTCTCTGGTGCTGAATTGAGAGATAGAGAGAGTCAGAGAGAGAGAGTCAGGGAGAGAGAGAGAAAGAGAGAGAGAGAGATAGAGAGAGAGAGAGATAGAGAAAGAGAGAGAGAGAGAGAGAGAGAAAGAGAGAGAGAGAGATAGAGAGAGAGAGAGATAGAGAAAGAAAGAGAGAGAGAGAGAAAGAGAGAGAGAGAGATAGAGAAAGAGAGAGAGAGAGAGAGAGAGAAAGAGAGAGTGAGAGATAAAGAAGAAGAGAGAGAGAGAAATAAAGAGAGGGAGTAAGAGAGAGAGAGAGAGAGATAGACAAAAGAGAAATTTCAGCAGATTTAGAAAGAATACAAAAAGCTCTGGTCAGCCAAAAAAGAGAATATTATGCCTCAAACTTTCAGTTTTGTTTGCCAAATAAAAACTCAACAAAAGATTTCTTTTTTGCAGCATGGTTAATACAGTCAAGAGCCTGCGCGACTGTAGTTTTCAATTTTCTCTAACAAGATAACAATATTCATCGCTTTTTAGCAAGCCTGACTGGGACTGATGAGTCCCATTATTCGAGCATTCAGCCTTAGACGTTCAATTATTTTGAGAACAAAAAAAATTCGAACTTGAATCAAATTATGAATACATTTCCTTATTTTTGTGACCACATAATAATAAGACCCTGAGTAACCCTCAAACCCTGAGCACTAACTTCATCAGCTAGTGCAGTTTAATCTTCTATAATAGTTTATAGTGCATTGTTAGTTAAGTGGTTAAGGTGGGATTCGAACCAACGGATCTCTACTCTACCTAGATTACCAGAGTAGTGCGTTAATCACTTGACTATGAAAGTTCTTTAAGTATTAACCTCACCTGGTGGTTAACCTCCTAATATCAAGATTATTAGCGGTATTATTATCACACTATTTCTAAAACCACAGTTCCTACAATGTAGTGATAACAACATTTATGACTACGTAACTATACCTACCAATAACAATCTGTTTGTGCGTGTGTGATGACCTACCAAAGTTCACCTAAACGGTTCAACCATTTATCATTAAAAAATTGGCTGTTATTATTCTGGAAGATAGTTTGAAGATTGACCCGTTATGGCAGAGCTAATTACCTAATAGAATGAAATATAAAAATGGTTGGGTGGAAGAGCTCAAGCAATTTGAGAATCCTGCCATTAAAGCCTAAATAATAATAATATTATTATAGTGTTAAATAAAATAAGAATTATACTGACCCGCACTCCGACGCTCAACAACCAAAATTCTTGCTCTCCCAATTTTATAAAATTCGTAATTTTACTACAAGTCTTTGTATTTTATAAAAGACACAGATTAACATCTTTGGTGAAATAACCTTCTGAGTGGCTGTGGGCTAATAACCTACATCACTAAAAACGGAGAAAAAAATATTATTATTAAGAGACCAACAATCAACATTGGAAATTTAAGGGATTATCTGAAAGGAAGCAATTGGTGAGGAGTTCAATTTGTATGCGAGTCAATACAGTCATGTAGGAATCCGGTTGGTTGTGGGAGGTCTTGGGCCCAAGCTTTCAGAACCCTTCGACAAGAAGGAAATATTATGGTGTTGATAGTCCAATAGTCTGGCAGGGGGACTATAAACAGGGAGTAGACCAGCAGTCTGGCTGGGGGACTTTAAACAGGGAGTAGACCAGCAGTCTGGCTGGGGGACTTTAAACAGGGAGTAGACCAGCAGTCTGGCTGGGAGACTTTAAACAGACAGTAGACCAGCGGTCTGGCTGGGGGACTATAAATAGGGAGTAGACCAGCAGTCTGGCTGGGGTACTATAAACAGGGAGTAGACCAGCAGTCTGGCTGGGGGGCTATAAACAGTGAGTAGACCAGCATTGGCTTGGTTCTGGGGGCTCTTGTCAATTATTAGCCTTCTTGTGAAGACAGTGGTACCATCGTTCACGATGACGCCGCCCTATGATGATGATGATAGTCCAATCAACTAAATTCTCAGTAGACTATTTTAACCGCATTCATCATAACTATGTGTTGTCCTAAAAAAATACTTGCCTGGAATAAAAACCGCTAGAAAGCGTGCCAACTTTAAAACCCAAATTTCATATAAACGAGGATCAAAATTCATACATAGCTTCAGATGGGGCAATCATATAATTTGTATTTGAAAAAAAAAAAAAACCTGCTACCTAATACATTACCCTCATCCAGTCTGTGTTGGGCCGGAATCCCGGCATCACGTAAGTATACACTTGCCTGAACATGACCTTATGAGCAGTGGCGTAGGGGGGGGGGGGGGGTTTGGGGACAAACCCCCCCGAAATTTCCAAGAAACCCCAGCAAAGATGGAATATACGTTAGGCGAGATTTCTAAGCCCCCCTCAAACCCCCCCCCCCCGAAATCCCCTCAAAACCCCCCCTGAAATGTAGCTCTAGCTCCGCCACTGCTTATGAGACCCGGTGCATTGAACGCTCAATCGACCGCTGGCTAATTGAGTTCTTCTTATTTCATGTCCTAAGTTGCAGTATGTATTATTTAGGGCGGAATCAATAGACATTTTTGTAATACCTCTGTGGCGCTAGGTCACGCATTGCGTACTGTGTATAAGATAGGGAAAACCGGCGCTTAGGAATGACTTGTGATATAGAATTTGCGTATTAATTTCGTCCTAAGTTTGCGAATAAAGTTTAAAATAATAATAATAGTCTTGATTGTGTCAACAGAAAGTGTAAACTTGGTCTTCAAGTATATCTGTTGTTTATTGACGCAAATAGTGAAAACGAAAAGTGTAAACACTATAAACAGATGGACAGTTCACGGAGTGTCAACTTAACTTCTTCTAAGTAAACAAGGGGACCACTTGAGCGATAGTGAAAGTGTTGGTCTTCTTAAGTACCTTATTTTTACGAGATTAAATAGAAAACTTTATGAGTACCTATGTAGCTTGTAAAACTTAGGGCGAAATTAATATTAGACAAATTCTATATCACAAGTTACTGCTAAGCGCAATCCGTGATTTAGCGCCACAGAGGTTTTACAAAAACGTCTAGTAATTCCGCAGTTAAGGTGGAATTAACTGTCTATGATTGTGTACTGTGATAGAAAATCGATGCTAAGTTATGGATGCAATTACTTAAGTTATGGATTTTTCCATTATTTCCCCTGATAGCTTGTTGTACCTAATTTGATGCCCACCTCCGTGGTTCAGTGGTTAAGAGCATTGGTTACTGATCCAGAGGTTGTGAGTTCGAATCCCGGCCGGGGTGGAAAATTCTGAACGAGTTTTCCTTTTCCAGAATGGCATGGATGTAGAGGTAAAGTGCCCTGAAGTAATGCTAAAACGGTTCCGGGGTACATTAAATAAAAATATAAAAATTGTGTTCATGTGTTAACGTAATGCAAATACATAAGATTTTTAGTTTTTGCTCCTTGCGGTGGTTGAATTGGCATTTCTATTTAAGTATTTATTTTACACTAAGTAATACCTATAATGATAAAAATGTTTTTCCTTTGTGTTATTATGTCACAATTTTGTGGATAGCGCAGAATCATAGGACTTTACGATTTTCAAATGCGCAATACCTTGTTTTTACTTTGCCTCTAATTTCGCCACTGGTCGCTGCTCAACATCAAAGCAGCTATACACAGTTTTCCTCACGAGGTATAGCAGCTATACACAGTTTTCCTCACGAGGTATGAGTGGACCCCGAACATCAAAGAAGAGAGCAGAAAAATTACTGCCCCTTATTGTTTACACTAAACAATCTTCATCTGTACTTATTGTTTAGTGAGCACGTGCCAGTTTTCATGTTGGTCTTGAACTTTGTCTAATATACAGGGTGTATATACATGAGTCTGTACCTACTATACAGGGTGTCAAAGTGAAAAAATTTAGAACCAACTCCTGGAGACATTCTAAGACTAAAATTATCTGAGGCGAATTTCGCAAAAAAAAATTATTCGAAAAAAAAGTTTTCACCTGAAAAATATACCTGAACTTATTGAAAATAAGTGATAATGGTTCTCATGTCTTTGTGTATGATAGTCATCTCATTACCTAAGTAAATTTCCGAAGTTAATACCAAATACCGAACATTTTGTACCTATCTGTATTCAAAACAGAGTTATTATATTTTGTTTACAATCTGCGTTAGTTGGCATTTTTTAAAAAATGATCCAAGATTTTTATAGTATTAGAATGTTCCCTAGAATTAATTCTGATTTTTTCTATAAAAAGATTTGGATACCTTGTATACAAACAATTTTACTTTTGGCATTGGTAGGTTCTTGCCACAAACAAGTTCGAATTATAAACAAACTATCTCACTAAATTTTGTTTGTTTTATCAACAAACCGTAAAAAAACAGAAAACAAACCATTGAACTAGTCAGCTTGTCTTCAGGTGACGCAAGTGACGCTTAAATCAAATATTGTTTCCTCATTTACTTCAAACTACCAGAAGTTAGAGGTTTTCCCAGGTTGTTTATTTTATAATAATATACGATTTAACTTTATAAAATAAAAATAAAATACTTTTAAACCAATTTAGAATAAATTTATTTGAATTTGTGATAAATATTTTAGAAATAATCAACAGAACATTGTGAAAGAATTGTTCTTTTCCTCAAAAATTTGCACCTGCAAGCAAATCATCGCAAAATAAACATAATATATCGTCGATGGCGCCTGGCGCGTTGGATGCACCGGTTCTCGTAGGATCACTGAAGTTAAGCAACGTCCAGCGAAGTGAAGACTTCGTGATCCTGGCATTCCGGCCCAGCCCAGACTGGTTGAGGTCAATGCGGGTAGCAGGTTTGTGAGTTTCCTATTAATGGAGGTTACCACCCCCGTCATGATATGACCATGCAGTTGATAGCGACGTTGAACCCCCCCCCCCCCCCCCAAAAATACCTACCTAAATTTCGTTCAAGTATTCTTTCACAATATCTCTCTTTTTGAAATTGATTCTAAAAAGAACATTTTTTTATATAATGAAACAGTTTGTTTTTTTTTTTAACGTCGGCGTCGCTTTCAACTGCATGGTCATATCACGACGGGGGTGTTACCCTCCATTCGCAGGAAACTCACATACTTGCTACCCACATTAAACTTACCCAGCGTAGATTGGGCTGGAATGCCAGCATCACGAAGTCTTCACCTTGCTGGACGTTGCCTAACTTCGGGGATCCTACGATAAACACACCATTGACGCTGGCTACAATTTTATTTTTACTTCAAAGCAAAATATCGATGAAACCTGGAAGAACTTTCCAATTTACGACCCTTTAACAAAAAATAAATAATAACAAAACAAAGTTTTACCTGAAAATATAAAAGATCCTGATAATATAAAAGCAGGTAAAAATGAAGTTCGTAACAATCACAAGTTTCCTACTTTTCACACTCTCCGTTGAAACACTCGCCGTCAAAACAGACCCTCTGACCGACAAGCTTGATGAATCGAAATCCACCATTTCGCTGACCGACAAACTCAAAGAAATAAAAGCTGACAAACTGGCAGAGTCAAAAATCAACAATGTCTTGACTGACAAACTCAAAGAGTTAAAAGCAGACAAACTGGCTGAATCAAAAATCAACATCGACAAACTCAAAAATTTGAAAGCTGAAAAACTCGCTGAATCAAAAATCAACAATGTTTTGACTGACAAACTCAAAGAATTGAAAGCTGACAAACTGGCTGACTCAAAAATAAACAACGACAAACTCAATAAAGAGTTGAAAGCTGAAAAACTCGCAGACATGAAAATCAACAACTCTCTCAGCGAGAAACTCAAAGAATTGAAACTCAAGTTGAAAAAGCCGTTGAAGAAAAAGTACTCAAACAGATTGCCGCCATTTTTGAAAATCTGCTCCCGAAATGACCCGAATCTGAACGAATGTATCCGAGGAAGCATTGAGCACCTGCGCGAACATTTGGCCAATGGGATTCCTCAATTGGGTAAGATCCTAACTTATTATTACCTATCTTTTTTTTCAATAACACTTTCCGTGCCAGAGCGAGTTTTCAAAATTTTTGCCAGGGGCCAAGCTACATTTCTCCGATGTTACAAAAATGGTAATTCCACGTATGGTGTTACACTAATGTAACACCGAGGCAAATTCTGGTGTTACATTTTTGCTAATCATGCGCAAGTTCATTCATTACATCTTACATTCTACCTTATTCTTCCAGGGTTGGAAATCAAAAAACCAACAAACAAAAAAACTACCAATTATGGACACAATACTTCCTCGTGATTGGTTAGGTGGTTGAGAGCTTTTAGTTATCCCTATAGGGTTCATTGTAGGGTGGTTCCGATCTTGCTATAGGGAATAATTCGACCTTGACAATAATTTATCAAAGAAACATCTGAATGCGCATGCGCAGAGGGACAAATGACCCAGGCATCCCTACAGTGAGGACTCTGCATACCACCCGAATATATTGTTTTGTAGATTGCAAAATTCTTTCAGGGGTTTCTTAAAAAATTGAAGGGGCGGTTTCCCTGCCATAGCCCTCCTTTCTGGCTACGCGCCTGCGTACACATTATTTCCTCAACTTCCTGTCAGGAGTGTTGTAAATCATTCATTCTCTTTGACAGATAATATAGGTACCTATAATAATCTTTTATTAAACGAAATCAGAAATTAATATAATCTTTCGAATATCTTGGAAGACACTATAGCATTATCAAGCGAAACAGTCATTTTGCGGAGAACGCCCTCCCAGAAACTACAGTGCTTGTTTCAATACTCGAGCATTTATGGCCATAAATCATTCTTCATTATATCTCACGAAAAATTATAATTATTAAGTCATTTTGAATAGAATATTGTGTTTATACTTTCTTAAAGTACTTAATAACAAATGGGTACATGGTATGTATTAAAAGTACCTATTCGTTTTTATTAAACAATTATTTTAAATATTATCCTCTATGCTCTTTTTTTAAAAAATAATAGAAATAATTCCTACGCTAGAACAGTGAAGCCGCCGACACACGTGGTATGTATTAAAAGTATTCGTTTTTATTAAACAATTATTTTAAATATTATCTTCTCTGCTCTTTTTTTAAAAAAAATAATATAAATAATTCCTACGCTAGAATAGTGAAGCCGCCGACATACGTAGAACATCTACCGCGACGTCGCATCGCGTCACTGTTTAGTGTAAAATGTTGTGTGTTAGTGTAGAGCACCGTTTAGTGTAAATGCTGTGTGTAGTGTAAAGCACCGTTTAGTGTAAATGCTGTGTGTAGTGTAAAGCACCGTTTAGTGTAAATGCTGTGTGTAATAATAAAATCGCCTTATTTACACTGCCCGATTAAGACTACTAAAGTCCCATTATTCCAGCAGTAAGCCCAAGACATATCATTATATGGTAAAAATCCCAAATGGGAGGAGAACTTGTCATGTCCCGGCCGGATTTCGAACCCACGACCTCTGGAATCTCTGGATTCACAGAGTGCCGCCTTTACCAGTGAGCTACCGGGACAGACAATGTGACAGTGTGTAGTGTAAAGCACCGTGTAGTGTAAATGCTGTGTGTAGTGTAAAACACCGTTTAGTGTAAATGCTGTGTGTAGTGTAAAACACCGTTTAGTGTAAATGCTGTGTGTAGTGTAAAACACCGTTTAGTGTAAATGCTGTGTGTAGTGTAAAACACCGTTTAGTGTAAATGCTGTGTGTAGTGTAAAACACCGTTTAGTGTAAATGCTGTGTGTAGTGTAGAGCACTGTTTAGTGTAAATGCTGTGTGTAGTGTAAAGCACTGTTTAGTGTAAATGTTGTGTGTAGTGTAGAGCACCGTTTAGTGTAAATGCTGTGTGTAGTGTAGAGCACCGTTTGGTGCAAACCCGTGACTGTTAAAAGTTTAGGTCTGTTTCAATCCTCCATTTTGTGGAAACTCACAAACCAGGTACCCACATTAACCTCACCCAGCCTGAGTCAAGCCGGGAACAGCATGACGAGGGTTCAAATTTGAGTGGTTTCTGACTTCGGTGAACGTTGCTTAACATCAGTGATTGGGTGGAAGAGATTTCCACAGGCAATAACCCCGCCCTTTAGGTAGGACATTAACTTCATTCTCTTTTTTTTTCTTGTATATTTGCTAAATCTTTTTGTTTTTCTTTATATATTTCATTGTATTCTACTGTATATATTTTTTTGTTATACCTAATTAAGCTTTCTTTAATAAAATAATAATAATAATAATAACTATTGGTGTATTCAAAATCGACGCTGGCTTTGAACTTAAAAAGAGTAGGTATTAACTTATTTTACTTCCGATAATAATTTCGAATATTAGAAATCGCCAGTATGGTGTTCGGAGCAAAAACGGATTCTTTTTTTTTTTTTTTACAAAAACGCTTTTGATGTTTTTATTCTTGGCGCCTCCGTCCAGGTCACTACCTCAAGCGGCGCTTATACGGAACGGTGAACGCCGCGTTAGAAGACTCCTCGTGTGACAGCTACCTACGGAACCAGGGCAGATTTATTGTAATTCTCAAGCCTAAAATAAAGAAAAAAAAAAGTTCCTTCCAAATTCTTCTAAAGTATTCGGTTTTGTAACGTATCCAGTACACGGTAACGTATACGGTAGTGAGAGAGTAAAAAAAAAGCTTTCCTTCTAACCCCGGGATCGGTACGGTTCGGTTTTGTAACGTATCCAGTACACGGTAACGTATACGGTACTCTCACAACCGTACTGATTGCGGGCTAAATTCTAAATTGCTTCAAATTAATTTCATATAATGATGAGTTTTGATGACTATTCGCTCGAAATAAATATCCTCAGACATTCGCCATCACGATTATTTCAAAGTTGTTTTATTTTACAAAAGTTCAAACTTTTTTTAATTCAGTATTTTTGAATTTGTCCGATGGGCTATGCTTAAATTTTATGGCCATTCAAATTATACACTGAGGAAGGAGATATGTAAAAGTGAGTAATACGAATCACTTTCTTTCTTCTTTGGATTTGTATCATGGCGTTTAAATTACTATAGGTAAGAGGTAGATACAAGTACTACAGTTTAAGAATATTAAATGTATGTACAAAATGTCTGTTTAAATTTGAAAATAAACGAGACCTTGTTTAGACTGCTGGAATACTTAAAGGGACTTTTTAGTCTCACCTCGGCAGTATAAACAAGGTAATTTCTATTCTATTTCTATTCTATTCTATATACAATTATACACTATACAATTACACATATTTTATACAATTACCTGCACTATACAATTCCCTTCCTTAAAATAAATTAAAAAAACACTGCCAATTATGAACATAATACTTCCTCCTGATTGTTTCACATTGTAAACACGTGCCAGTTTTGAGATTTTATACAAAATTACTTGTATCTCCAAAACGACTGAACTGATTTTCTTCAAATTTGGTAGAATACCTACTATTTATCGTACATTCTACAAAAAAATCTGTATTGGCAAGTGCGGTAAACTTTATTTTTTGACTTTTTTGTCTAAAATTTTGGATTTTCATATCAGAGTTAAATTATAATTAATTAAAAAATACAAACAAAATTTCATCAACATCGGGTGTACCATTCACGAGATATAAGCGTTTAAGTAAAAAGTTAGTGCTCAGGCGCATGGTCTCTTTCACCCAGAACCGCTTGTACGAATTTGATGAATTTAAAATGGGACCATAAGTATACAGAACGTCTTCTATATGTGTACAAAATTTCATCAAAATCCGTTGAGTAGTTTCCGAGATTTGCGCGTTACAAGGAATCATTCAGACCGATTAATCGATTAGAACCGAGACAGACTAAGAATTGTATAATATTATTGTTATGTTGACCCTACACCTAAATGGGAAGTATTGTGTCACTTCTCGACCATCAGAGGGAAGGCATACTACGGTATGGGCGGGCTACAGCACAGACCACAAGCGTCTACATGTATTAGACGTTTGTGGTCTGTGCTGTAGCCTCCCATCCAGTAGCTCCTGTTTCATGGCTACGAAATAAAAAAGGGCTGTAAAACAATCATCTTTTTCAATAATAAAAAAAATGCCCCCCCCCCCACTAGGTCTACCCCCCTGTGAGCCCCTCATCATCCCTGAGCTGGTCATGAACCAAGGCTCGGGTGCCGTCAACGTGCAAAGCGTCTACCGGAACATCAGCATCGCGGGGCCCAGTCAATACGTGGTGAAAGCTGTGCGTGCTGATCTGGACAAGAAGAGGATTCGAGTCAGCATCCATCTGCCTCGCCTCCAGCTCAATGCTGACTACTCGATCAACGGACGCATCCTGATGCTGCCCATAGCAGGTAATAATAATAATAATAATAATATCGCCTTATTTATACTACCCGATTCGGACTATTAAGTCCCATTATTCCAGCAGTAAGCACAAGACGTATGATTATGTGGTAAAAATTCCAAACGGGAGGATAACTTGTCATGTCCCGGCTGGGTTTCCGAACCCGCGACCTCTGGAATCTCTGGATTCACATAGTGTCTCCTTTACCACTGTGCTAACGGGATTTATTTAATAATTTTATATGAACTTCAAGCGATGGAACCTAATTAAGCGATAGAATCTAATTCAGCGATGTAATCTTTTGTTTCAGGGGCGGGGCAGAGTGAAGGCAACTACACGGATATCAACGCGACTCTGATATTGCAGGCGGAATCCTTCTTCAAGGGAGACAAGGAGTACCTGAATGTTGTACAGGTGACGAAAGTAGATTAACCCATCTTAATATACAGAGTGGGGCAAATAACTTTTGCCCCACCCTGTATAAATGTCAAAGTCACTGACTGACTGACTGATCATCGCTCTACAGTCCAAACCGTAATACCTAGCGAGCTGAAATTTGGTAGGTAGCTTTGACTTATAGTCTAGATGTGCAATGAGACGGGATTTTTCGAAACTCCCACTACAACACCTGCCATTGGCGAAAAAAGATTTTTTGCTTTCACGGCCATGCCTCGGTCCGCAAAGCGGGCGACAGCCCTCTAGTTAATAAATAAATATCAAAATTTCTGATAGAACAACTTATAGAACTGTCTAGTAAAATTCAGATGGTAGCAAATATTGTCAACATTGAGAACTGTAATGTTATAAAGTGGTAACATGTACCGTATTGAACTAACAGCTTAGAAACTTGCACTGCCTCCATCATTGCCATATGGCAACGCTAGGCGTTGATGGGTTGAATTAAATAATTATGCTTCAGTCAGCGTCGATGGGACGTTGAACGGTTCTAGTAGGATCACCGAAGTTAAGCAACGTGATGCTGGCATTCCGGTCCCACCCAGGCTGAGTGAGGTTAATATAAACAATAAAATAGAAAATATATAAATATATACATAACATGTTCTAACTAAAGGGCGGGGTTATTGCATGCCTAGAGAAATCTCTTCAACCCAACCCATTACTAGTGCTATTTCTAGAATCCTGGTATCATTCAAGGTCAAAGGTCAAACGTCTACTCTAAAGCTGTAACTATGTCTGTCAGGGGGACATTAAACAGGGAAAAGACCAGTGTCTCGCTAGAGGACTATAAACAGAAAACAGACTAGCCAACCCTTACAAGCCAGGCTAGCTTGCAGTTTCCCACAAGGGTTTAATGGCTTGTACAGAAAAGTCCAAGTCCTCATGATGGTTGATCGCACATAGAAATATGTGGTTCAGGACGAGCCAACTTTGAAATAAAGTTGGCTGGAGACCATCAATCACCCTTCCAGCTGTAGCCAAGCTGACTACAACAACAACAACAACAACAACAAATGATTGGTAATTTTGAAGTCCGCTATTTTAAGCCCAATGGTTCCTATCCCATTGGGATTTTCAACAGAGCTGGAACTAATACCCTTACCGTGCCGTCTTCGCAGGTGTTCACAGATTTCACGATCGGCCATGCCTCGCTCTACTTGAGCGGCCTGTTTGACGGCGACGCAGAGTTGGGCCGCGCTATGAACGAGTTTCTCAACGAGAACTGGCGCAATGTTGCGGCCGAAATGCGGCCAGTGTTGGAAGAGACGATCGGCGATCTGTTCCGAAGATACGCGAACTCGATCTGTCACAAGTACTCACTGCAACAGCTATTCCCGGAGTAGAGAAAACAATTGAGCTCAGTGGCGAAATTAATAGACACATTCTATAACTTAAGTCATTGCTAAGCGCCTAACTAGGGGACTATAAACAGGGAGTAGACCAGCATTGGCTTGGTTCTGGGGCCCTTGTCAATTATTAGCCTCCTTGTAAAGACAGTGGTAGAAGTGCTTTCCTCTCACTGTCTGGCTACCATCGTTCACGATGACGCCACCCTATGATGATGAAGCGTCGGTTTTCTCTATCTTACACAGTACGCAATCCGTGACTTAGAAAACGTCTATTAATTTCGCCCTAATTTACAGTTGCTTTGAAGGGATAGCTTCCCCGGTGACCTCGTGTTAATGGAGCACCTAAATGGGAAGTATTGTGTCACTGCTGGAACCGACATCAGTAGCTTGATCGATAAGCTTGCAACCGAGGTCACAACTTCAGCAAAGATTAGGCAAAGTAAAGTTTGAATAGTTGTGATCTAATTTACTAATTAGAGACTGAAACTTACGAATAATAAACTAATGCTCCAGAAGCAAACAGTCTCAGGCATCAAATACCTATGCCATACTCAATAGTTAGATGAAGTGAAAACAAAAAACAGACATAGATGCAGGGTCTCCAATGCTAGCCCTATAGGGCTAGATCTAGCCCTTTTGAGAAAAATCTAGCCCCCTAGCCCTTTTTACTCAAATCTAGCCCTTTTTTCTCAAATCTAGCCCTTTTCCCTCAAATCTAGCCCTTTTTTGAGAATCCGCCAAAAGCTAACAAATGAGTTTAATTCTAAAGTTAGCTTCTCTCGAAAAAAAAAAATCCAATTTTTTTATTTTTTGTAACGCCTACTATTCATTTTTACTGCAACAAGCCAAACTCATTTTTACTGAGAATCCTGACTCCTGAAGTGGCAGTTTATGGCAGTTTACCCATTGGCACATTATCATAGCGAATAACTAAATAATCACATTATTACTAACAAAGAACTAAAGAAAAAAATATCAAACAAAAACAATTAATACGTAGGTAAGTAAAAATTAATAAATCTACATTCAAAACGTACTCAAGTAGAGGCGTGATTTGGTAAGTTCTTTTTGCATTTATTTTTCCTACATTTTGATACACAAGAAACAGGAAATGATGAAGAATTAGCTAAACACTAACTATCCCGCTAGAGTGCGACTCGGTCTACTACAAATCAAGAGAAGAATAAATAATAAACCAAAAATAACACGTTTATATCGACTCAAAAGTACCTAATTAATAAATAAATTGTTAATAAAACGGACAGGTAAATATTACCTTAGTGAATACATACAAAAACACAGTTATTATTAGTATTAAAGGACATTTTTAAAATCTAGCCCTTTTGCCTCCAAATCTAGCCCTTTTTTTCCTCGAATCTAGCCCTATTTTAAATTGTGAATTGGAGACCCTGCATAGATGTGAAGTGTGGTGATAGGAGAGTCAGTGAAGATAATGGGAGAAGTGGTACAGAAAGAGGTCAACAGCATCATTCTTATTTATATTAAAATAAATAATGTAATTAAGTAGGTAAGCTTTTACATTTTGTAATAAAAGTACCTAAGTGATGTTACTTGTTCATTTGTCAACAGTTTATCTAAACTATCTGTCAACACTGCATAATATAGAAAGAGGAGTTACTCGATAGTATTATTATTTTATTTTTTATAGTAGATTTTTTACGTTTTTCTTTGTATTGTATTTATGGTTAAGAATATTGTGTTGAAATAAAAACATCAATTAGTTTTCTTTGAGCTGTTTACTTAATTTCTTGTATTTTAGATCAAAACTAAAGGTAGAGAGGAACTAAGGTATAGGTTATCCAAGCATATAATTGTGTATTCCTTAGTTAAATTTATGTATTTTACTTTCCCTATCCTATAATAAGGAAAGTATTGTATTCGTCGATTTTTTTTATTTATGTCCTCTAATGTACTTTTTATTTACGTGCGCAGCCTCCGTGGCGTAACGGTTGTGACTACTGCCCGAAGACCAGAGATCCCGAGTTCGATCCCCGGTCGCAGCAGATTTTTCACACAGAAAATTGTGGCAATCTCTTCCACGCAACCCTTACTCAATCATAGATTTTTTTACTATACATTTTACTTATAAACCGACCTCAGTAGCTTGATTGATAAGGCGGCGGACTTGTAACCTGAGGGTCGGTGGTTCAAGTCCCGGTTTCGGGGTAGATTTAGTAATGGTAAAGCGAGTTTGAGTGGTTGTGATATCACGAAAGTGATTAACACAAATATGATAATTACAAATTACTTATGATTGCCCTTTGGAAAAGGTAAGTTAGAAAGTGAACAGTTTATAAAAGTCGTCAGTTAAAATCGCTAAAACTAGGAAATATTTTCTTCTTCTTTTATTTATTTATTTCAATAGATCTTGAGTAATTGAGTACCTATCTATTGGAGTTAAAAGATGGTTGAATTTTTGTTTTGTAACAAAAAGTAATGTTCATTGACAGAAATTTCAATTATTTGGCCTTAAATTCCAAAAAGATCTTTCAAATTTGTGGTTTAAAAAAAATTGATTCTCTTTACATAACCACATTTTTTCCTTACAAATTCAAAGAACACTCGTAATAAAATAATAAATAATACCCGAAAATCATACTAATAGCTATTATCGTCTCATCTCATCATATCTAATAAATTCTACAAATGGACCTGAGGATAGTAAATTTACCTTCAGACAATTTATTCGCAAACAGGCGCGGTCGGTGAGAAAATGTTTTGGGGGTGCTGCCACATAAACCTGGCCAAAATGTGATTCATTATTAGAGTCCCTCTTTTAGTACCTAACGAGTTTAAGTTTGTTTACCAGGCTAATCATTATATTTTTTTTTAAAGGAAGGGCGGGGAAATTTTTATTAAAGACACCCATCAGGTCTTAGCCTGGGGTGTGGGATTTCCACCCACTAAAAACCCCCCTCTCCTGATAGTATAGGTACCTACTGCTCTTGGAACCGGCATATTTTCATTACTTCAAGAATCATTATAATTTATTAAAGTTAAGTTTAAGTTATCATATTTGTGTTAATCACTTTCATGATGTCACATCTACTCAAACTCGCTTTACTAAATCTTTGCTGAAACCGGGACTGGAACCACCGATCTCCAGGTTACAAGTCCGCCGCCTTATCGATCAAGCTACTGAGGTCGGTGAATCATTATAATTATAAATTATTTATTCTAGAAATGTGCATTAATTTTCACTAAATACGAGTTAATAGGACTTAGAAGACTTCGTGATTCGGGCACTCCGGCACAACCCAGGCTGGGTGAGGTTATTAATAATAATAATAATATCACCTTATTTATACTGCCCGATTAAGACTATTATAGTCCCATTTTTCCAGCAGTAAACCCAAGACATATTATTATCTGGCAAAAATCCCAAACGGGAGGATAACTTGTCATGTCCCGGCTGGGTTTCG
>CM044964.1:6672672-6695414 GCA_024516035.1 Bactericera cockerelli
CCTATATTAATGATGTTTCTGAAGAATATGATAATGATAATATCATAATAAGCAACATCCAGCAAGGTGAACACTTCGTGATGCTAGCATTCTGGCCCAACCCAGGCTTGGTGAGGTTAACGTGGGTAGCAGGTTTTGAATTTCCTAGGAGTGGAGGCTAAAAACCCCGTCGTGATAAGACCATGCAATTGAAAACGATGTTAATCCCAAACTGATAAAAAGAGGATAAAAATATGATAATAACAACCAACTCACGAGGAAGAATATACATAAAAACATAAAAATTAAAGTATCATAGCATTAACAATGTGTCTAGCTAGGGACTTTGAATAAGGGAGAAGACAAGTGCCTTTCTGGAGTATTACAAAAGCGGCCTAGCCAACCATAATAACCACAAATCATACATACATATTGCTAATTGTGTTTATGATAAAGCTTACAAAGATTTCTACGAGAATGATGAGACAAAACCTAATGATAAGTAAGATATCAGCATCATAGGTCAACAGCTATTCGGCTGGTATGAAGTATTAATGGTAACAGTAATATCCAGTAACAAGTATAGACACCAAAACCCCTACAGTAGACTCAAAGCATTAACAACAACAATGGAATACGTGTCTCTAAAAACGGTCTACAAATTTTGGAAATCAGTTTTACTTGAAAATAATGATCTGAAAAGGCTTTAGAATACATAGCTTCAATTTTTTTGAGAAAAATGTTTACAAGACCTTCTTATTTGAAGAGAAAAAAATCCAGACAAAAAAATTCAGGCTAGATAATCTAAACAGCTTTCAAATCATTATTGTCAAAGGAAAATGGTTTGAAAAAGATAGTTTTTCGAGACATTCAATTGATACCTACATACTATTGATGAGAAAGATTATCATAGTAAAGATAAAGATAAAAAGGATAAGAAAGATGAAAATCTAGATAAAGATAGAAATGATAATGAGAATGATGATGATGAGAGAGAACCCATTGATCATTATTATTTCTACTATAATAACAACTACAACAAATTAATAAGTTATCATATTTGTGTTAATCATACTTTTGTGATATCACAACTATACTCAAATCTACGCTGAAACCGGGACTTGAACCACCGACCTCCAGGTTAAAAGTCCGCCGCCTTATCGATCAAGCTACTGAGGTCGGTTATAATAATAAGTATCTATCAAAAAAACAACTATCTATGGTTGGGTGGAAGAGTTTCTTGAAGGAGAATTCTGCCATATAAAAGAAAGCCAAAAAAAAAAAAAAAAAAAAAAAAAAAAAGATTCTACTTGGCATCTCTAACTCGTAAACACCGAGGCAGACAGAAATAAATTAACGCGTCAAGACCCGTTGGATCGCACTCTCTCGTGGGGCCACTAGTAGAAGTAGGACACTTGGAGCCTGCTGGGATTGCTGGGGCCTCTCAAAAGTAGGCCATTTGAAACTCAAGACCCCTGCGGGCTCAGAGTGGGACTCCTCTGCCTTTTTATGGTCTTGAACTTGGCGGGTGCATCCGGGGAGACGCTTCACAATCGGTTGATGTCGATTTCAGTTTCAGTATTTTTTTTTAATTCAAATTTTGATTAAAATCGAGTGTCCCATATACAGGGTGACGCACAGCTGAGAACTCAACTCCTGTGAAATAGGTACATGGGAGATAAAAATGAAGTCTCCCATATACCTACCCATATTGACAATCATGATGAGAAAAGGTTTTTTTCTCATTATGAGTAAAAGAAGATGAAAAAAATGAAGATACCCATAGTGAGAAAAGATTTTTTTTAAGAACTGAAACCGCCCCACAAAACAAGAGGACTCTAACCCCCTAGTGTGGGGTCGCAAATCTTGAGAAAAAATAATGAGAGTTTCACAGCCTTTTTTATTTCGTAGCCATGAAACAGGAGCTACTGTAGACGCTTGTGGTCTTTGTTGTAGCCTACACATCCCTTAGTATGCCGCCCCTCTGATGGACGAGAAGTGACACAATTCTTACCATTGAGGTCCCAATTAGGTGCGACTCAGTTCAACCGAAGTGCCCAGAAAATGTTGGAAATTTATCGGAAGTAATATGGAGAGAAAAGATTCATGGAGTTATTGCCCACCCAAGTAGGGTTGGGAAAAGTGAAAAAAAGAATATATGAATATCGCCTTATTTATACTTCCCGATTAGGACTATTAAGCCCCATTATTCCAGCAGTAAGTCCAAGACGTATTACTATGTGTTAAATATCCTAAATTGGAGGATAACTTGTCATGTCTCGGATGGGTTTCGAACCCGCGACTTCTGGTATTTCTGGATTCATAGAGTGCCGCCTTTACCACTGAGCTACCGGGACATGAACAAAGACACAAGGGTGATTCTAGAAAGCAATCTCTAAAATCTGTTTCTTAAGCTCTGGTGCAGGAGACGAGGGATCAGAGAGGAGGAAATTTTTTAACTCAGAGATTAGGCATTGCCATAATCAGAGGTAATGTTGCATCTGTACTTGGCACACTACCCAGGGATGATTGTTCAAAACAAGTTTATAACATTATATAAATAAAATTGAAAAACATTCAGTTAAAAAAATCTCTACGAGCTATTTAGCTTGGGAATAAGGAATTATTGTTTGTTTTTGTATATTAAAAAAATCACATTTTTTTGTTCCGATTTCAATTTTATTCTTATTTCTTAACGTCTCATATAAGTTTGTTTTTTCAATCTATGGACTTACCAGATCGCGTGAGGAAGTTGTGTCTCACTCGCTTGGTGACTTAGGGCGAGTTCAATTTTATATTTCTGGACGTCTCATAAATTTGTTTTTTGACATTTTCATGTCTTTGCTCTGGCACATAACCAAAATTATGTGACGAAATTATGTAACGAAATATTAAATTATAAAAAGAGAGAAGAGAAAAAGTATGTGTCATGCGCACAATACGAAATTTGGTCAGTTAAGTTTTAGACCTTGAATAGTAAAGATGAAAATGTCCCAATGGTTGCAGACTCGTATGCAAGCGTTTTTTAAACAAAAATTTAAGATCGCTTTCAACTGCATGATCATATCAGTAATTACCGTGGCAGAGTGAGTTAGCGCGCTAGGCATTGTACGCATGGTGACCTGGGTTCGATTCCCAGCGGGGCAGGAATTTTTACTTGTTCAATCTAGAGTTTGTAGCACACGTTAGGCTAGCGGGTAAAGTGGTGAAAATATCGTTAAATGGTATCAACTATGAATGGGATCAAGAGGAAATGTGCACTCAATGTAATTTGAACCATCCTGAAACCCTACAGCACTTCTTCCTTGAATGCCCATTATACAAGCTTATAAGGGATAAATTTACTAAGCAACTACTGATAGATAGCGCTCATGATTTTGTTTCTCTGTTGAATTTTAATGAAAGAGTAAATATTAATAGTATATTTTATTTTGTGCGGGAGGCTTTGAAGACAAGGTCTTTGGAGCCTCTTGCATAAAATTGGATAAAATGCTATAGTTAGGTATTTAGTAAATGTGTAATACTGTTACATTGCTCTTTAAATAATATGTAAATTTATAGAGAGAAACAAATGTCATATTTATTATAAAAAAATATAACAAAGGTGCTGTCAGCATTTAGCTGATTGCCAGTACACAGAATATCCATCAGTTTAAATACATTTTTTTTTTCTTCCTAGAAACATTTTTTTTTTTTTTTTTGTTCTTCTTTTTTTTTCTGTTTTTCTTTTTAATTTAAAGCCAACATTATTATAATAATTTGATTATTACAATAAATAAAATTTACCTACCTACCTACCTACCTACCTACCTACCTATGGACTTACCAGACCGCGTGAGGAAGTTGTGTCTCGCCCGCTTGGTGACGTAGGGCGAGTTCCCCGACATCATGATGGCGCTGTCGCTGTCGCTGTGGTAGCCAGAGATGTCGCTAGAGTCGCCCCCGTCATCCTCCGCCACCTCCTTCATCAGATCCAGCACCTGTGGACACGAAACCAATGAAAATAACGATAATTCCGTGTCAGAACGAATGAAAATGATAGTAATTTCGTGTCAAAACAAATGGAAATAATAATAATTCCGTGTGAAAACAAATTTATAAACGCAGACTTAATTGGGCAGGACATATATCAAGGATGAACAATGACTCTTTAATAAAAACATCATTCCTAGAAAGATTTGAAGGACACCGATCAAGGGGAAGACCTAGAACACGTTGGATTGACAATATACGGAAGGATCTAGAAGAGATAGGAATTAATCCAAACGAATGGGAAGAGATTGCTAAAGATAGAAGAACATGGTTTCAGCTCATAGAACAGGCATATGGTCGTTGAGGCCGCAGCCACGGAAAAGTAAAGTAAAGTAAGTGAAAACAAATGAAAATAATAATAATTCCGTGTCAAAACAAATGAAAATAATAATAATTCCGCGTCAAAACAAATGAAAATAATAATAATTCCGTGTCAGAACAAATGAAAATAATAATAATTCCGTGTCAGAACAAATGAAAATAATAATAATTCCGTGTCAGAACAAATGAAAATAATAATAATTCCGTGTCAGAACAAATGAAAATAATAATAATTCCGTGTCAGAACAAATGAAAATAATAATAATTCCGTGTCAGAACAAATGAAAATAATAATAATTCCGTGTCAGAACAAATGAAAATAATAATTATTCCGTGTCAAAACAAATTAAAATAATTATAATAATTCCGTGACAGAACAAATGAAAATAATAATAATTCCGTGTCAAAACAAATTAAAATAATAATAATTCCGTGTCAGAACAAATGAAAATAATAATAATTCCGTGTCAAAACTAATGAAAATAATAATAATTCCGTGTCAGAACAAATGAAAATAATAATTATTCCGTGTCAAAACAAATTAAAATAATTATAATAATTCCGTGACAGAACAAATGAAAATAATAATAATTCCGTGTCAAAACAAATTAAAATAATAATAATTCCGTGTCAGAACAAATGAAAATAATAATAATTCCGTGTCAAAACTAATGAAAATAATAATAATTCCGTGTCAAAACAAATGAAAATAATAATAATTCCGTGTCAGAACAAATGAAAATAATAATAATGCCGTGTCAAAACAAATGAAAATAATAATAATTCCGTGTCCTTGAGTTAGGTATTGATACCTAAGTCACGGTGGTGAGAGGATTGTATATATTTATTTTTTTCAATACTCTTTATTTTTTTTTTATATAATACAAAATACAATTGCAGGAATAAATAAATATAGATAAAAGTAAAATAAAATAAATGTATAAATTGAGTTATAGAAGAGTCCATTTGTGCTTAAAGCATTAATGGACGCCAGATTCAATGTCTAGGCTCCTTTCATGTCCATTGATTCTAACGTCCTGGCTTGAGGTAGACAGGTCGGGGGTTTGACCCTCCATTCGCTGGGAATCGTGCCTGGGTAGGGCCAGAATTGCCAGCCTCACATGTTCGGAGGGAACAGAATTTTCCGTGCGAAAAGTCTGCTCCAACAGGGAATTGAACTCAGGATCTCTGGACTACGGGCAGTGGTCACAACCGTTACGCCACGGAGGCTCAAAACAAAACAAATGAAAACCTTTACTATAGAGAATTCACGAAAATAAACTGACCAATTGCTAGACAAGAAAATGTAGAAATAAATAAATACCTATTCCAGAGAAATCATGAAGAAATGAACGATTATACTAGAACCTCTGAAAATAAATAAATAGATATACATTTCTTCCAAAAGCTGGGTGAGGTTGATGTACGTAGCAGGTTTGAGAGTTTTCTGCGAATGGAGGGTAACACATCCGACATGATATTACATGCAGTTAAAAGCGACGTTCAACCCAAATTAAGAAAACTAAATAGATGAAGATGCAAAAAGAGGACAATTTGTTTCAAAGCTCAACCTGCCGTAAAAAATTAGCAGGTATCCACTAATACCTTTCATACACCACTAATCCAATGTAAATACCAAACATATTTTATCTCAATCTGATAGATAATTATTTCTTATTCCATGTATCGCCTCAACCTTGCTACCCGTAATAGCATTGATCTTCAGATTGCTGGTTTAATCTTCTGAAGATTTAAATACCCGACCTCTCAATCAAATCGTCGGATAATATCCTCAATCAAATCATCTAATTTTTCTGGGAATAATCGTGACTGAAATTCTGATTGATCTGAAAGGATCTGTCAGTGATGGTTGTTTTAATAGACATTAAACACGATATTACGAGTTACTAATTCCGTGTTAAGTATCTTTAAGAAAGGTCAAGTCAATCTAGTCATACTAATTTGTGAACACGCTTAAGAAAAAAAAAGATGAATGTTTCACAGCCTTTTTCATTTTGTAACAATGAAACAGGGGCTACTGTAGACGCTTGTGGTCTGTGTTGTAGCCTACCCATCTCGTAGTATGCCTCCTTTCTGATGGGCGAGAAGTGACACTACACTTCCCATTTAGGTGCTGGGTCAACACGAGCGCACCAGAAGGTATCCCTTACAAACAATTGTGACCAAATTAAGAGAACACATTTTTGTCGGCACGGGGGGATCGAACCCGGGACCTTCTGCATGGCAAGCGAGTGCTTAACCACTGAGCTAATCGCGCTCTATATTGTCCAAGTTCTAAAAACAAGGTCTTGGTCAGGGAAATCATATAACTTATAATTGAATCGTGATATGCAAAAAGGGCTTCAGTCAACATCTCCTTGTTGTTGGGAAATTAAAAAAAAACCTTCCAGAAAAGCATTGACTGAGGTCTGTTTTGCATAAAACATCTACACTGAGTTCTTATTATTTCAATGAAGGTGCATGTCACAGAGACCCTTTTTGTATAGAAAGATCGGCAGAGTATTAAAATAATTTTGGTGAACTTATCTCCATTTTAAATTTTTACTGACTGAAGCCCTTTTTGCATATCACGATTCAATTGAGAAATTGTCTAGAATACAAAGTAACATATGGTTAATTTCCAAGGCATTTTTGTTAATTGTAAGTTGTAAGTAGTGAGATGTTGTGTTTTCTTATCTTAGTTTTAGTTCACAAATTAAATACCACCAATATGTCTCGCCAGAGGACTGTAAACAGCAAACAGACTAGCTAATCCTAACAAGAAAGGCTAGTTTACAGTTCCCGAAGGGTTTAATGGCTTATAAAGAAAAAACTCAAGGTCTCACGATGGTTGATCGCACATAGAAATATGTGCTTTTTTTTTTTTTTTTTTTTTTTTTTTTTTTCATGTTTTATTGGTGTTTTTCAATACATAATAATTGTTAAACACAAGTCAGGGAGAACATAAAATAATACATACATAAAATAATACATACGTGGTGTGTGTGGTGTATATTTATGTGTGTGATGGTGTGTGTGTGTGCGTGCGTGTGTGTGTCTGAGTGTGTGTGTGTGAGTGTGTGTGTGTGAG
This sequence comes from Bactericera cockerelli, assembly GCA_024516035.1. Classification (NCBI taxonomy): domain Eukaryota; kingdom Metazoa; phylum Arthropoda; class Insecta; order Hemiptera; family Triozidae; genus Bactericera; species Bactericera cockerelli. The sequence goes on from CM044964.1 coordinate 6,680,096, forward strand.
TGTGTGTGTGTGAGTGTGTGAGTGTGTGAGTGTGTGAGGGTGTGTGATGGGCTGGCAAAGAGGTTGTAGACAAAAATGAAAACAATGATATGGGGTTACAAAAAGAAAATTCTAAAAAAAAAATATCAGAATTCATCAAAATCAGCCATTAAAAAATCTTTAAGAGAGTAATAAGCTTTTGACTTCAAATGGTTTTCTACCACAATTTTGAAGTTTTTAGTAGGTAAATTTCTAATGTTTGTCGGTAGCTTGTTAAATAACGAAATGCCATAGTAATTTGTCCCATTTCTTGCCTTATTTACACGATGTATGGCGGGGACCAGGTTTTTACTTGTCCGTGTGTTGTAGGAGTGAACGGCTGTATGGTATTCACTTAAATTTTCTCTCACATGCAGAAGGCATTGCAATATATAGATTGAAGGGAGCGTTAGGATGCCAAGGTCAATAAACAATGGCTTGGCATGTGGTTTGATAGGGAAGGATTTCACCCCACTGACAATGCGTATAGCTTTCTTTTGCAGAATGAAAAGTTGAGAAGCACTGGATGCATGTCCCCATAATAGTACGCCATATGTTAACAATGAATGTAGAAGGCCATAATATGCATTTTTAAGGGTAGACTGGGAAACTTGCTTCTGGAGTCTACGTAGCAAGAATATACGGCTACTCAGCTTTTTCGCTAATTTATCTGCATGGGCTTGCCATCTAAGTTGCGGGTCTAAACGAAATCCAAGCAGATCTACCGAATCTGGATTTTCAAAATTTTCTAATTTACCTAAACTGAAAATTATATGCTGTGTTTTGGCTTGATTTAGATGCAATCTGTTTGTATTAAACCACACCTGTGCTTGCGCTATTGCAATATCATTTTTACGAAGGAGTTCATCTTGATTTTTGTCTTGGACATACAGAGTGGTGTCGTCAGCAAAGATAGTGACCCTCGTATACTCAGGCAAGTTTGCTGGTAAGTCGTTAATGTATATTAAGAAAATTAAAGGTCCCAAGATTGATCCGGTAGGTATTCCCGTATTTACTAAACGCGGGTCGGATACACTATCCCCGACTTTCACTATTTGCGATCTGTTCTCCAGATATGTTTTAAGTAGTTTTATACTCGAACCACTGAACTTGTAATGATGCAGTTTTTCGAGTAGAATGACATGGTTTAATAGTTCAAAAGCTCGAGAAAGATCGCACATAGTAGCTTTAAGGTGACATTTATTATTAAAACAGGCTGATATTGAATTTGTTAGAGAGTTCACAGCGTCAGTTGTACAAAGATTTTTACGAAAACCAAACTGGGTAGGTGAAAACAATTTATAATAGTTGAGGAACATAACTATCTGATCAGCCATCACTCTTTCAACGACCTTGCTTAAAACAGGCAGAATGGAAATTGGCCTGTAGCTAGATGCTGAATTTTTCTCTCCTTTATTCTTATACACAGGATTAATTAGGCCATGCTTCAAACAGTCTGGGAAAACACCTACTCTAAAACACAGATTTACAAGGTTTGCAAGCACAGGTGTAATTAAGTCAGCAATAATTAAAATTAACTCTAAATTTAGGTCCAAAAAATCCCTAGCCTTCTTTTTAGTCAGTGATTTTATGACATTCTGGATTGTATCACCTGTTACTTCTAAGAAAACAAAATCTTCATCTATGTGGTCAACAGCCACCTGTGAGACCAAGGTTCCGGGCTCTATACAAGAGAGCGAAATATTATTTATTAAAGATAGAGGACCATCGCAAAAATTAACATTAAACTCGTTTGGTGTTATCGAGCTTTTTTCTGCCAAATTTTCCTTAATCTTATGGTTGTTATTTATTATTTCCCAGGCTGCTTTATTTATATTATCAGTTCTCGCCAAGCAATTATCATTTAGGGATTTTTTCAGTTTGTCCAGGGCATATCGATATTTTTGGCGTGCTTGTCTTTTTCTGCTAGCAAGATCGGGTGACGGACAACTGCTGTGCAGTTCACTCAGTAACCGTAGATCAGAGCGTAGACGTTTAAGTTCTGGAGTAAATTTAAAAGTTTTCTTTTTATTTTGTTGCACTAATTTAGATTTTTCCGGAAAGGCAATTTTCGCCCCATCAGATAAGTTTTGTTGGAATATTTCAAACTTTTTATCGGGGGTTATGTTTGGGTCATTAGCGAAATCCCAGTTTAACCTCTGTATAATATTACGAAAGGAAATTTTTCCCGCTTCGGTAATGGGTCTCGTCTTTACTATTTTACTTGTAACGGCAGGTAAGTCTACAGGGATAGTTACTACCTGCGCCTTATGGTCAGAATAACCGGGATCTAATACATTTGCTTGGAACTCATTTTTACTAAAGTTTAAAAAAATGTTGTCTATACAGTTATTTCCCCGGGTTGATTCAAATACTGTACGGACAAAACCAAAAGTTCCCATCAAGTTAGTTAATGATCTGTTTTCGGTGCAGTTTATATCATTAAAATTTATATTCCAATCTCCACAAAGGCATAAATTCTTATCCGCACCGATTGTATTAAGAATATTTTTTAGGATTTCGTAGAATTGGCGAAAATTACTATAACACGGAGATCTATAAAAGCACAAAACCAGAATGTCATAGTCAATGAGTCTCACCCCCACTACCTCACAAATAGAATCAATAGAATATCGATTAAGGGAGTCTATTATTTTATAATTCAAGTCTCTACGAAGATATATAAGGACACCTCCATAAGATATTCCTCTTATTAGAGTTGATCGAGATCGAGAGACAGCAACACGGTAGTCGGTCATGTTACAATATTGCTCATCACCAGATACCAACCAATGTTCTGTGATGCTAATTACTGCAGGAGAAGATGAACTACTGCTTAATAAGCTCTCTAGCATATCTATTTTATTTCTGAGGGACCCAATATTCATATGGAAAATAGCCATTTTGTTTTGGTCAGAATGAGATATAATATTAGGCACTGATATAGAAGTATGTATACTAGTACGCCTATCACTAGTTGGTGCTATTGTTGTTGTTGTAGGTTTGTTAGTAGATATTTGGGGTGAGAAATCTATAGTAGTGGGATTTAAAGTAAGTTGACTAAAATGGGTAACAGTATTAGATTTGATAGAGAGGGTGGAAGAGATATCATCAGATGCTGATTCGTCATGGGCTAATGAAAATTATTATGATGAGTAGGTAGAGAGAGGGGGTAGGTGGATAGATGGGTAGAATGATTGTTAGGTAGAGAGTGGGGGTAGGTAGACTGAGGGGCAGAAAGATTATTAGGCAGAGAGGAGGGGTAATTTCCCCAGTACTGAGGTGCAGATGGTGTACCGGAAGGTAGTGAGTAGTGAGGGTTGTGATGAGGTATTGAGGGGTTAGGGTTTTGATGAGGTAGTGAAGAGTGAGGGTTTTGATGAGGCAGTGAGGGTTGAGTGTTATGATGATGTAGTGAGGGGTGAGGGTTGTGATGAGGCAGTGAGGGTTGAGTGTTATGATGATGTAGTGAGGGGTGAGGGTTGTGATGAGGTAGTGAGGGTTGAGTGTTATGATGAGGTAGTGAGGGATGAGGGTTGTGATGAGGTAGTGAGGGATGAGGGTTGTGATGGGGTAGTGAGGGGTGAGGGTTGTGATGGGGTGCGGGTGCGGGTGGGCTAGGCAGTGAGGGATGAGGGTTGTGATGAGGTAGTGAGGGATGAGGGTTGTGATGGGGTAGTGAGGGGTGAGGGTTGTGATGGGGTGCGGGTGCGGGTGGGCTAGGCAGTGAGGGATGAGGGTTGTGATGAGGTAGTGAGGGATGAGGGTTGTGATGGGGTAGTGAGGGGTGGGGTTGTGATGGGGTGCGGGTGCGGGTGGGCTAGGCAGTGAGGGATGAGGGTTGTGATGAGGTAGTGAAGGGTGAGGGTGCTGTTGCCATGGAGGATGGTTAAACTGCAATGTTATGGGTTGATTTTCTGGGAAACAATTAGTATTATTATACCTGTAGTTTGATATTATAGGTGCAAGTGGAAGTGTGTTAGTGCGTTCCTGCTGAATTGTATAACATTGTGAAGGTTGAGTTGGTGGTACTTGGTGTTGATGATTATTCAGTTGTGATGTGTTGCCTTCATGATGTAGGATAGTTGTTGGTTTGTTATTGACCTGTATGGTTTGGGATCCCTTTGTAATTGTTGGAATGTAATCGGGTGTATCTATTATTTTATTAGTTTTATGTGATTCTTTATTGTTGGAAGAAAGAGATGTGATTGTAGTTTTGCTTTTTAACCATTGTGTGTTTCTCTTCTTTTTATTGGTATTGTTTGGTAAATTTTGTTTTTTAGCATTTTTCACCAAGAATACATTATTTTTTGTACTATTTTCTGTGCTTTTTGTTTTGTTGGTAATTACATCAATTATTTTGGAACTTAACCATTGCTTTCCTTTCCTACCAATGTGAACACCATCTTGTGCCAGATGTTGTGGTTTGAGAAAGCTATGGGTATTTATAATGTGTATATTTTGATAATTAGAGCAGTGATGTTTTATTTTTGTGTTTAAATTAATGATATTTTTGTTAGTAATATAATCCTGGGGTGGGATGGAGATCAGAATTATTTTACACTTAAGCTTTGCTAATTTGTCTAGTGATTTTTTTATTTGTTCTGATTTTGAGACAAAGAGGTCATTTGTACCTGCAGAAATTACAACTATATCTGAAGCTTTCAATTCAACTGGTAGTAGTGTATTTATTATTACTTCAAAGTTGGCTCCAGGTTTGAAGTGTGCCTTAATATCCATATCATTAGGGAAGTTAGGGTTATATTTAATTTTTTCATTCATATATCTTATATGAGAATCACCAATTAAATAGCAGGTATTTTTCTGAGGTATGGTGTGGTTTTCTAAATTTTGATTTTTTTTACTTTTATCAATGATAAGATTGCTAGTAGTATTTAGTGGCTTATTGGACATTATGGTATTTATGATCTTGGGACTTAGATCCAGAGGATCTTTCCTTAGGTGATATTCTATATTTGTTATTTTGCTTGTATTTATATTTATTTGTTCTTCTAGTTTTTTTACAAATTCAAGGAGACTTAATTTATCTTCATAGTGTGGACTTTGTTGTCTCTGATTTTGTAAAAGATTCAAGTTTAAATTGCCGGCATTGACCCATTCAGAGGTATTGTTCAGGCAGCTGAATTCCAGCTCGTTTGCAAAATTTAATTGGTAATTATTTCTGTCCATAGGTATGTTGTGTACTGTAATGTCTGATAGAGATGATGCATGTGTCCTATTCAGGTTTATTGGCTCAAGAGAGTCTATTTCTTTTTGTTTTAAATTGTCAATTAAGTTATTTAGTTCTTCAATAGTGTTTTGTAAAATGGTGACCATACTATTCAAATTTTCTTTGTCAGAAGTAAGTTTTTCAATTTGAATTTTAAGTTGATTGTTATTATTCAAATTTTCTTCATTTTCCATCTCAAGTGTATGTATTTTAGCTCTTAATTTAGAAGAGGAGTTTTTTAGATTTGCTATTTCTTGTACATTTTTATCTTGTGATTCAATGTATTCATTTATTTGTACTTCATTTTCATTGATAAGTTCTTGAATTCTGCTATTGTCCTGGATTGATTTAAATTTCATAACCTCACATTCATTTTTAAGAGAGGTAATTATATGCTCAAGGTCTTTAATTTCACTAGATTTATTTTCTGCAGGAAGTTTTTCAATTAAAAGTTTGAATATTTTGTTGTTTAGAGATTTGATTTTGTCTATATTATGTTCCTCTGCTAGTGCATTTATTTTGTCTTTCAGTTTTATTAATTTCAAGTCTAGTTCATCATTGTCATTGCTACTAAGGCTTTCTTTAGATTCAGAGTTTCTCTTTTTCATTGTTGGTTTAGGATGTGTCATTTTTTTATGGAATTTTAACTGTGCAAGTTTCCTAGTTGAACTTCTAGTTCTTCGTTGGGATTTATGTGAAATACTTGATGTATTTGAGCTTGTCTCGCTCAGATGGTCTGACATTTTAGTATTATGGTAAAATAAGTCTATAAATTTACTATTTATTTAGTCTTGTAATAAAATTGAAATATTATGTCAGTCAACAAATAAACAATGTTTTGAATTTTGTCAAGATATAGTCTGTCCAATAGAGAATGTAGGAAGTTTATGGGAATACTGGATAATCATATTACTTTTTTTTTTTTTTTTTTAATTTATAATAGGTAAGAGATAATAGTATTATCAGAGATAATAAGTGAGTAATAATTACAATATAATAGGTACTACTGTTATTCAGTGAGGTAGTGAGTGCTATGTGGCTAATTTAATGAGCTGTAGGTAAAAGACCCTGCTAAATAGATCTAAGTAGATGTGTACTTACTGGCTGGCAGCATTATACTAGTCTAGTATTAGTGAACAGGGTAGCTTAGTGAGATTATTCAAACTCCTAGCTAGGTAATATAGATATTTTAATCATGATAACTTAAGATAACTACAGTAAACAGATAATAATAATAATATATTGGAAGGTAAGTAGATGGAAATCCTGAGATACCCAATTTTCCAAATGAATTAGCTAAATATTTTCAATTTTTAATGTGAAAGTTGAAAATTTGTTGAGCTAATGATAATTTTTAAATTTTTAAATTTCCCTCCACTCTTGATAAACAATCAGCTCAATGAACAGCGTCACAGATATCTTGAGTTGGTAGTCTGTGGTCACAGCCCGCCGCAAGCTCCGTTTACAAAAGATGTGGATGTTTGAGGTCTTCGTACAGTCGGGATGTTGCTATCTTCACCTTTGCTCGTTCAATGTTTTTGTTTTTAAATTTCAAAATTCCAAACCGAAAATTATTGATAACGGTCACTAATATTACTGATAACAGCAAAATGTATTCTTCACGGTTTCTCTTTGTTATCTATGTTGTTAATTCTTTCATTTTATTTTATTTGTTCACTTTTCTGTTATTGTGATTTTATTTACTTGTAGGTGGGAGTTTTGGTTTTAACTTGAAGGTAGGTAGGTATTCAAATTACAAAATGGTGTCAATTTTTATTTTTATTTTTAAATAATTTAATATATGGATTTATTATTAATATGTGGGCAGTGTTTGAAGGATTAGTCCTTTTTTATGTTAATTGGGGTCTGTATGAAAGCCCACACCACAGACATACCCAGACAGCACGGCAGGTGACTTCCAGTCTGGATTTAAGGTGGAAATATCCAGGTGTATAAAGTCAACTGGACCTCCAACTGTCCCGACAGCTGGATTTTTCCATTATGGATTTAATCAGTTGACCAGCCACCTGGATATTTCCAACAAAAATCCATCTAGACTCAGTCACCTGGGCAGTCAGCTGGAAATATAACGACTCTCTCCAGCTAGGACATAACTAGAATTTAGTCAGTTGACCAGTCAGCTGGAAATGCTCCACATTTTTCCAGTTTACATAAAACGCGTCCTTTGTTGAAGACGCCATCTTTCGTAATTTCACAAATTGTGATATTGGTGATTGTAAATTGTTTTAAATAATTAATAATTCTTTTAAATATTAGGTATTTCATTTAGTTTTGAACATTTTTAAATACAAATATCATTTTAATAAGTTTTTAAGTGTTTAGATAAAACTCGATAAAAATCATTTTAAGTGTTTAGATAAAACTCGTCCTTTGTTGAAGGAAATTCAGAAATTGTGATATTTTTGTGACAAATTGTGAATTGTTTTTGTTTTAAATAATTAATAATTCTCTTAAATAAGTATTTCATTTATTTGAACATATTTTAAATACAAATAATATTTTAATTAGTTTTGAACATCTTTTTTATAACTACTGAAAGTGTTTACTGAAAGTGTTTGAAAGTGTCATTTCTGAACTCCAAATTTGCTTTCGAGGTGTATCAAAAAATAGTTCTTTAGTTTGTCTAAATCGTGAATCGTGACAGAAGATAAGGAGAGGACAAGAAACATTTAATACTGGATCACCTTTTTCATCTGACAATAACCATCCATTTCTAGAGACATCCACTTGGACCCTAATGAACTTTCTGCACTCTGCTGTTCCTGGACTAGCACAATGGACTAACACCTACAGTTCACTTGGAATCATACCAGCTACCCATATTAATCTCACCTAGCCTAGCCAAGCCAAAGTAGGACCATGTGTTAAGGGAAACAGAATTTTTTATGCTCAAGATCTCTTGACCATAGGTTGGCTAAAAAAAGGTTCTGGTTCAAGCAAAGAAACAGCTGAATGCATAGTGCTAGATAGTGAAATTTTTCACTCTGTGGATTTTATTTAAATGTACAATACATATTATTATAAAATGAATATTTCACTTTACGAATATTATACGAAGGCAACAAAAAGAATAAAAAACTAAAATGAATACAATTAAGAATGCATATAGAAGTGAATGAGAGAAAAAGAGTGAAAAATAAAAATAAGTCAAAATAAATGAGCAGAAAGCTAAAATACACAAAAGAAAGAATACAAACAGAAGATAATGAAAGAGAGAGAGAGAGAGAGAGAGAGAAAGAAAAAGATATAGTATGTATGAAACCTAGTTCTATTCTCAATACAAGATCTTCCTTATGGAAGATCTTAGTGAGAATAGAATAGACTTTTGATGTTATAAATTACCATACCCATACATTTTTTTTGTTCAATTGATTATTATGACTAAATATAATTGTCTATTATTATATTAGCATTAAGGAAAAATTGTACAAACCTGAAAAAATAAATAAAGTCAAAATTACAAAAAAAAAAAAAAAATTACTCAGGTGGTTCTGCCACACTAAAAAATGATGTTTACTTTGTGACATGCTTCCTGATTACTTGATTTAAAATTAATTGGCCAATTTAATGTGCACTGTTCATAATAACAATAATAACTATTGTGCTCTCTCTACCACCTTATTACTATGAAGCCCCTTAAATTTTGAGTTAATTTTATATCTATTTAAAAAAAAGTGTTCCACACTATTGTGTTTTATAGTTTCACTAGTCTTAACAAGTCAATTTTGTTTTAATTTAAGTATAACAATGTTTTTTGGTAATAATTCTCAAAGCAAACAACCCAGCAATTCTAATTAGCTACAGCAGTATATAAATTGTCATGAAGGATTACAAATACATAATAACATTCACTAATCCATGTTCCACCACGTTAGACATTGCTTAACTTTTGCAATTTCATGAAAACTGGTGTATTCCATGCCCCATCTTCATTTTCTCGCTGGCTATTAGTTTATTTCTTTGTTATTTTTGGTTTCACAAAAGAAATATATTTTAATTTACATAGTATTATTATTTTATTGTGATTATGTACATGTTATGAGCATATTTTATAATCGGATATCATTATTTTATTTCTATACTAGCTAAAACCTGGCATTTTGTCACCATTAAGGTTTTTTCTCATGGCCGGTGTCCCAATAAAAATAATAATAACACTTTTAATTGGAAGGTAACCACCAGGTAAGGTTAAAGGTTATGCTCAAAGCATTTTCTACTAACCTAACCCTCAGAGTCTTATTATTATGTGGTCACAACCATAATGAGGAAAAATTTGAAACAATGGAACCCTACGCTAGGTTGATTATCTGACTAGCGCCTTAACCACTTGATTACCAGTGCACTTGAAAATTGTATTAGATATTTTAATTTTGATAATTTTCTAGTATGTTGAAGGTGGCTTAGGAGGGGTGAACTCTCAGTGAGAGTACCGTTTGGTATTGTAACCCCAAGAGGACATAGTCAGCCAGACATTTACAACTTTGAGTTTTGTGAAAGAGTCTTATTTGAATTGTGTTGTTTAAAACAGATTAGTTATTTTCTTTTTCTTTCCAAATTTCTATAAAAAAAAAAATTATACTCAAAATTGTGTGTGTGTACGTGTTAAAAAAACCTATTTAAAATTTATTACTTTACTTTTGTACAAAAAAAAATATTCTTCATGAGATTTGAATGTATGGCTTCTAAATAAAATAACTTAAATTGAATTTATGCCTAATATACATTTGTTTCTAGTATTTTTATTACTATTATTATTATTATTTTTCTTTTCTTTCAAAAAAATGCATATAATGGGATTCGAACCCACGACCTCAAAACCAAGAGCATAGCATTTGATTACTATGTAGTATAATGTACAGTATAGGTAAATAGGTATGTCAACATTGTGGTAGTGAGTTACTACCCATCCACTAGAGAGCGCTACAAGTAGCTGGAAATAAGTGGAACAAATCCAGTTGACTTTGGGCAACTGACTTCCAGTTAAAAGTTGGGTTACTTTCCAGTTCATTTCCAGTTGATTTCCAGGTGGAGGTCAGGTGGAAGGTGGAAATCTCCAGCTGATTTCCAGGTGGGCAAGTAGACTTTTTCCACCTAACAGTATGGTATACATCCAGTTGACTGTGCTGTCTGGGTAGTGTCCTATTTGAGTTATGGTGCACTTGATATTGGATACAAATCTAATGTGTGGGAGAACAAAGGAATACTTTCCTCAGTTATACACTGGTGAGTTTATTACGAATTTCTTATAAAATACTGTTTATAATGAAAATTTCTTGACTTTCACTTATAAAAAACACTTAGTTAAATGAATAAAACACAACTTTGAAACATATAACTCACATATATAAATATAATGCTATAAAAATGTGAGAGCTAAATTTGTGTGCTCTGTAGTCTGCCGGCGAGTGTCACTGGTTTCAGATATCAGATATTACCTATAAAATCCTTTACCCCAAATAGATCCCACGAAACAACCATATTCACAAATATTCGTACATTTACACTAGCACCCTATAGTGAATGAAGTTTTAAAAATCCACCTTTTCAAAATACTAAATACCTAACCTGATCTTTTCAAAACCATATTCTCCTTCAGAACAAGGCAACTTTTTCAACTAAAGTTGGAGACTATCTCTCCCCAAGCCATATCCTAGCTGGCTACAACAACAACAACAACAAATCAAATACATGTTTATATCTTTAAAACGAAGAAATAAACCGCATTTCCATGTGGCATTAAAAAACGCAATAACCCACGTGAAAAATGTTGATAGTTCTTCATTATGCTAAATATTCTTTTGATAAAAATTTGATCTTAAAAAAAGAAATTTCTGAAACTTCAATGAAAACATTATTGAACCAAACACCTAGATTACCGTACTTGTAATGATTATGGTACGTTTTACAACTCCCTCTGATTTGTTTATCAATAAAGTTTTTTATGACGATTTTTTTTTTTTGTTTTTTTTTTTTTTGACATTTCATTTTTTGGTTTCTACCTCTGACATTAAAATTTATTTACAGAGGAGGCTTAACGATCAGAATTCTTCGTCCAAGTAGATTTTATTTAGTATCAAATACATTTAATTTTATCTTAAAGTGATTTTTTTCGTGCTATTTGTGAATTTTTTAGCAAGATGAGTGTTTCTGTAATTATCTGTTCTGTAATTATTTTATTTAGTATCAAATTCATTTAATTTTATCTTAAAGTGATTTTTTTCGTGCTATTTGTGAATTTTTTAGCAAGATGAGTGTTTCTGTAATTATCTGTTCTGGGTGTGGATAGTAAATTTGGACCTTACCTACCGAGAATAGTTTTGAGTACCTATTATCAACAAAATTGAAAAAAGTACAAGATACTCCGAAGCTAAGCAATTTTTTATGATATGTTAGCTATTAACAAGTTCTTACTAGTAACCTTAAAGAAGTATTTGTAAAAAATCCAACAAAAAAAATATTTGAATTCATTTCTTGTTGTATGCAATCTGGGATTTTAATTAATTTAAATTTAATTTTTTCACAAAATACAACATAATAATAATAATAAAGGAAGAGAATGCCGTTGGCATTAGCACCGCCCTTGATCAAGTTTTGTTTTCTTAATTTCAATATCTATTTATGTATATATTCTATGGCATTTGTAAATAAAACTTGATCCAGCATGTTTAATAATGATAAATACCTACTTAGACTAGTGCACTGGTAGTCAAGTGGTTAACGCGCCGGTCTGGTAATCCAGGTAGCGTAGGGATTTGTTGGTTCGAATCCCACCCAATGAATCAATTTTTCCTCATTAATTTGAGCTTGTGATCACATGATAATAAGTAATAAGACTCTCAGGGTTAGGTGGTAGAGATGCTTGGATTATTAACCTCACCTGGTGGTTACCTTCCACTAAAGAGCGTTATTATTATTACGATGAAAAAGATACTTGTATATGTTAACATTTCAAACGAAAGACTTGGAATAAAAATACTGACTCATCAGAAAATAGTGATCGCCAGTGCAGTAGCTAAGTTCCACATTCAATGGACTTCAGAGAACCCATCTAGATGATGAGATAAATAATAATACCCCAAACATTTCTAAAAAAGTATTCACCAAAAAAAGTACCCGTCCATCTATTTTTTACAACTCCAAACAGTCATAAAGTATGTACCTATCTTATAAAAAACGATGATTCAACATTATTTCTGCATCAGTAGGTAAAATACCTGCAGGTAGCCTCGTACTATATGGTGATAAACAATAGTATGATAATTTGTTTACCAATTTAGCGTGATTTGACGAAAGGATTATATGGATGTCCAGATCCAATGTCTAAGCTCCTTTTATGTCCATTGATTCTATTTGGATTAACGTTCTGATTTGAGATAGTCAGGACGGAAGTTTTACCCTCCATTCGCTGGGAATCGTACCAGCTACGCACATTAAACACACCCAGCCTGGGTAGAGAGAATATTCTGTGTGCAAAGTCTGCTCCAACCGGGAATCGAACTCAGCATCTTTGGACTACGGGCAGTAGTCTTTTTAATTTCTATTTACTATACATAGAAATAACCGATCTCAGTGGCTTGATCGATAAGGCGGCGGGACTTGTAACCTGAAGATCGGTGGTTCAAGTCCCGGTTTCAGCGTAGATTTAGTAAAGCAAGTTTGAGTAGTTGTGATGACATCACGAAAGTCATTAACATATATATTATAACTAACCAAGGACCATTAACTTACCAACATTACTCTTATCTAAAAGGTAACATTACGTGATTAAAAGAGAAGAAGATGATTTATATGTATTAATATTACAAATAACACAGATGTTTACAAACACATCAATCTATTCATTTATGCACTCATCAGTTGGTAGCCTCTTTGTATCTTAAGGTAGCTACTGCCTATTTCGTTACTTCATAAATTAAAGCCATCTTCTTGTGCGTTCTTCATTACTTCATCAAAGTCTACTTCAAATAGTAATTCATTTAATAATTCGGTCATGACCTCTGATTCGAATGTAAATTAATAATTCAGTGTATCTCTAATGAGCATAATATGTATACTATTAAATTAATAATTCAGTGTATGTCTAATGAGCAAAAACATGCATATTTAATTTTCTACATGCTTCTGAATGACTTTGGTGAGGCATTGACTTATAAAACGTCTCTAATTTCTTTCATGATAATTCTTTTTACATTCATCTGTATGGTTGCCTCTAGTTCACCATTCATCTTGTCTTTAATATTTCGTGCGATATGTGGGAGTAGTTTTTATAGGTACGCATTCTCTTGTATTTTTGTTTTATTTAGTTGCTAAGTCATCTCTGATTAGTATTGCATTTGCATCTAATTCTAGGGTTCTTCGTTTTTTTTTTTTTTTTTTTTTTTTTTTTTTACAATCAATTTTACGCCTAACATGTAGGCAATCACAAAATCAATTAACTTACATCTACACAAAAAATTATGAAGAATTACATGCAAAATATTAAATATATAAAATAGCCTATGGTTTCTCTTTAAATTGTTGTTTTGACATGTCATCTCAGAAGAGGAAGGCATTTGGATTGTTTTATGCTTTTTTAGTGCCTCCTCTTGCCTGACCAGTAACTTGTTTTTATTCATTTCTAGAATTTTTATCTAATTTATTATAAGGACAGTAGTAGTAATTCATTGGCTTCAAGTTAATTCTTCCGTATAAAAAAACTCATTTATGTGTAGAAGGATAATATTTCTACTTTTTTCTCATTTATGTTAAGTTGTGTGTTTATTTTCTTCCAAAAATACCATCACTAAAGCTAATATTTATTTATTTTTTGTATTGGCATTTGCTGTCAACTTATATCTTATCACTAACCAGTAACTCTTTTGTTTACAATTGTTCCTAGTACTGATTTTCCGTAATAATCATGTTGTGATTGTTAAGTCGAGTGTTACTCTACTTCCAATAATGTCAGGTATTGCAATGGGAGCATTTGTTTCTTCACATCTCCTCACGACCTGGTCATTAATATTTTAACTGCGTGGTGCAAACTTTCAATGACTTCAGAGAAAAAAGTTCTATGTCAGAATGAAGTAAAGTCAGTAATAGTACACAATACTACTAACTCAAGAAGTCACCCAAGATATCTTCAAGGACATTACTAACAGTTCTAGCACTGTCTGACTTAGGTAAATGTTTCTAGTCTGTTTATCGTCTACTAGTAGTGTGTATTATGATGAATACAGTGTCGTCTACTAGTAGTGTGTATTATGATAAATACAGTGTGGTGGTATATAATTTTACAGAACCCACGAATTTGCTGCGATTATGAATTTTTCTGAAATAGATTTTGGTGGGTCGAATTCAACGAATTGTTTTCTGATGTCTTCAAAAATCAAAAAGAATTACATAATGAAAATATGGTACATCACTTGATATCGGTATCTCTTATTAACATTATTCTGGTTGTATTGTATAAAAGGGTTGGGTGGAAGAAATTGCCACGAGATTGTCACAGGAAATAACCCCACCCTTTAGGTAGGACATTAGCTTTATTCTCTTTTTTGTTCTTGTTTCTTTGTTCAATCTATTTATATTTTCTTTATAATTTCATTGTATTTTACTGTATATATTTTTGTCTTACCTAACAAAGCATACTACATATAATAATAATGTATGAAATATGGTCTGGTGGATATGATGTTTCTGATATGTTGTGGGCTTGTTGAGTTCCAGTTGGCTGGTCAGTATCATAAGTGGAAAGGTCATGGCTTACAGCTTGAGTTGAACAGTGGTATGATTTTATCGAACTTGTTAATTAGATTTTTAATTTTTTTGTGCTGAGAGAGAGAAATAGTAAATATATTTACTACAGACTGACATCACTGTGATGCTTGCCGTGAGACACAGTACTGTCTTTTTTCTTCAATTAGTCTTATTTCTTCAAGCACCGACCTCAGTAGTTTGATTGATAAGGCGGCGGACTTGTACCCTGGAGCTGGGTAGTTCAAGTCCCGGGCTCAGCAAAGATTTTGTAAAGCGAGTTTGAGTAGATGACATCACGAAAGTGATCAACAC